>OX123192.2:82277798-82662798 GCA_944739405.2 Euclidia mi | reverse complement strand
TCTGTGTGCTGACTGTTCCTTTTTTGGGATCTTTGACCACACGACAGCCTTATTGGGCAAAACAATTTGACAAAACAGGGACGTATCCTTTATTTTACAACTTTTACAAGTTGTCCCTGTCCTCCTACCGTAGCTAGGATGAACTCCATGTTCCGGACTCCCGACCGGCGGACAAGCACGGACAGGGCGGTGTCCAAGACACCTGAGAAGATAGTCGACAAGCCCTCCGTTCGCCGCAGCATTGACAAGATAGAGGGGAGCCTACCTAGGACCGGCTCTGCCTCCCCCACCAATACCACCAGCACCACCACTACTACAGCCACTACCATCACCATAGCCTCTGGCACTGGTAAACAGGCCGGCCCAGCCCCGAAGATAAGTAAGGCCACAACTTCGGAAAAGCCAGTAACATCGAAGGCAATATCTTCGGAGCAGACATCTCCCCGCAAGACGTACCTCAGTCGCACGACGGAGGCGGCAGCGTGCGTCTCAAGAGCAAGGGGACAGTTGGAGCTTTCGAAGAATACTAAGAGGGAGATTGTGGAGGCGGTAAAAAAGGCCGTTGACAGATTAAATGTACTGGTGAGGGAAGCGGAGGCGGAGTTAAAGGAGCTGCGCCGTACTAAGACGGATAAGGAACCGAGCATACCAGCTGTTGGAGCGCCTAAGCCAGCAATTATAACAGTACCCAAAATCACAGCAGCCACAAATATCGAAAGCAAGTTGGAGCAGCACACCCAGATGCTGCTCGAAAACGGCAAGAAGCTCGATGCCCTTCAGGAATCACTTCGCGCTATGGCGACAGAGAAGCCCGAAACCGAGAAACCATCGTATGCGGAGGTAGCCGAGCGCCGGGCCCCTAAAAGGAACACCCTCCACTCCATAGTGGTCGCCTCGACAAACGAGGAGGAGTCTGGGGAGGAGGTGATGGAGAGGGTCCGGAAAGCGGTCGATGCCAAAGAGGGTTGGGTGAGGGTTGAGCGCATCAGGAAGGGCAAAGATCGAAAGATCATAATGGGCGTGGGTACGGAGGAAGAAAGGCGCAAACTGAAGGATAGGCTGGCAGAGAGGGCAGGAGACCTCACTGTCGAGGAGGTGAAGAACAAGGACCCGATGCTGGTTCTTAAGGATGTCCTGAAGATAAACTCCGACGAGGATATTCTGAAGGCCCTTAGGAACCAGAATCGGGACGTTTTCCACGGCCTCGACGGTGGGGAAACCAGGGCCACAGTGAAGTTTAGAAGAAGAGCACGAAACGCACTCACTGAGCACGTTGTGATCGGTGTATCGCCAACGGTATGGCAACGGGTGACACAAAAAGGTCACGTCCACATAGACCTTCAACGTGTCCGGGCAGAAGACCAGAGCCCCTTGGTCCAGTGCACCCGTTGCTTGGGCTACGGCCACGGACGCAGGTTCTGCAGGGAGGCGGCGGACAGCTGCAGCCACTGCGGAGGCCCACACTTGAGAGCGGAATGCCCAGAACGGCTGGCTGGAGAGCCGCCTTGCTGCAGAAACTGTAAAAAGGTTGGATTGGCGAACACTGAGCACAATGCGTTCAGTGACACATGTTGGGTTAGGAAAAAATGGGATAAATTAGCTAGGGACTCGGTTGCGTACTGCTGAAGGCACTCCAGTCTCCCCCCTTACTCCCGCCGCGTATATCTTCGGCCAGGCCAACCTCCAACGAAAAAAGCTAGCGACTGACGAGATGCTTCGGGAAGGTGATAGGCGACATTTTACTGCGGCCCTTTTACAGGAGCCGTATGTCGGCGGAAGTAGACGGATGAAGAATTACAGCGGAGGTAGGGTCTTCCAGAACGCCGTATTAGGGGAGGGTACTGTAAAGGCGGCAATTGTCGTCTTCAATAAAGACGTAAGAGTCAAACAGTACCCAGAACTCACCACAAATAACATCGTCGTGGTGGGGATCCAAACCGGCGCCTGGGAGGTCACGCTGGCATCCGTCTACTTCGAGCCGGACAAGCCGCTTGAACCGTACCTGGAGCATCTCAAAAAAGTGAAGCTCAAACTCGGCACCAAGCCGTTAATCGTTGGAGGGGACGTCAACGCTCGGAGCACGTGGTGGGGCAGTACCGCCACGGATGCGAGAGGGGAGGAGGTCGTTGGGGCTCTCGGGGAGCTCGACCTCCACGTACTCAACTCCGGAAACACGCCGACCTTCGACACCACCAGAGGAGACCGACGGATCAGCAGTTTTATCGATATCACAGCGGGGACTTCCGACATCCTAGGGCGAGTCGGCGGATGGAGCGTGGATGAAGACATGGTGAGCTCCGACCACAACGGCATTGTATTCAAAATTTATTTGCAAAAATCGAAGGGAATAGAGATTAAAAGAACGACCAGGATATATAACACAAAAAATGCCAATTGGCCACAGTTTTATGGAAAACTCGGCCAATTGGCCACAGAACAAAATTTAACAGAAGAAGAATTTAAAAATATAAATAGTAACACAGAATTGGACAATATGGTAGACAATTATACGAAAATTATTAAAGAAGCTTGTTTGGCATCAATGCCAAGCAAAAAGAACTCATCAAAAATTACATTGCCGTGGTGGTCGGAAGAGCTCACCGTGTTGAAAAGAGAAGTCTCCCGCAGGAGAAGGAGAATTCGAAACGCTGCACCGGTCAGGTTGTCGAAGGTCCTGAGAGAGTACTGGGAAAAGAAAGAGGAGTACCAGAGGGAAGCGTCGAGGGCCCAAACGGAAAGCTGGAAGGCCTTCTGCAGTAGGCAAGACCGAGAGGGGGTCTGGGAGGGGATATACCGGGTGATCGGGAGAACAAGGGAGAGGTTGGAGGACTCACTGCTGGTTAGGGACGGTCGTACCTTGAGGGAGAAGGATTCCGCCAAATATTTGGCGGAATCCTTCTACCAAGAGGACGACCCCGGTTCGGACAACGCGTACCATAGCCGAATTAGAGCCGAAGCTAAATTCGCGGAACAAGGTGGGCCTTGTGACCCGCCATTTACGTTGCATGAGCTAAAGGCGGCCAGTGAGTCCTTCAACCCCAAGAAGGCCCCGGGAGTGGACGGCCTCACAGCCGACATATGCAGCCGGGCCATCGCCAACTCGCCACGGACTTTCCTGGCTCTCGCAAACAAGTGCCTCCAACTCCGGTATTTCCCTAGGAGTTGGAAAGAGGCAGTAGTGGTTGTTTTGCGAAAGCCAGGAAAGCCCGATTATACCACCCCGAAGGCGTACCGACCCATTGGCCTTCTGCCCGTGCTGGGCAAAGTCTTCGAGAAGATGCTGATGGCCCGCCTCAGGTTTTATTTACTCCCCAGGATGAGTACTCGCCAGTACGGATTCATGCCACAAAGGAGTACCGAAGACTCCCTCTATACCCTGATGCAACACGTACAAACTAAACTACAGCAAAAGAAAATTATTGTTTTAATATCTCTGGATATAGAGGGAGCCTTCGATAATGCCTGGTGGCCAGCTATAAGAGTTCGTCTGGCTGAGGAAAAGTGTCCTGAGAACCTGAGGGGGGTCATCGGCAGCTACTTGAATGACCGGAGGGTCAATGTTAGGTACGCTGGAGAGGAGTTTTCGAAACCAACGGCGAAGGGCTGCGTACAAGGCTCCATAGGAGGCCCCACTCTCTGGAATCTCCTTCTCGATCCGCTCCTTAAGAGCATTGAGCGTAGAGGGATCTACTCCCAAGCGTTTGCCGACGACATCGTCCTTGTCGTCGATGGTGCCACGGCACTGGAGATAGAGCTCCAGGCGAATGGCGTCCTCGAACATGTTCGGGCGTGGGGTGTCGACAATAAGTTAAAATTTGCGCCGCAGAAAACCTGCGCAATTACTGTGACCAGAAAACTAAAATACGACACCCCACGCTTGAGCATGGGCGGGGTCGACATTCAAATGTCGAGGGAATTGAAGCTGCTAGGTGTCACCATCGACGACAAGCTAACGTTTAGTCGGCATGTGAGCAACGTCTGCCGGAAGGCGATCGCGGTTCACAAGCAATTGACCAGGGCAGCAAAAGTCAGTTGGGGCCTAAACCCCGAAATTGTTAGAACAATATATGTCGCGGCGATAGAACCAATCGTCTTGTACGCAGCCAGCGTATGGGCGCCGGCAGCCCATAAACTTGGGATCATAAAGCAGCTGGGCACCGTGCAACGAGGTGTCGCACAGCAGATGTGTAAGGCGTACCGCACTGTCTCCCTGAATGCCTCCCTCTTGCTGGCTGGGGTGCTCCCACTCGACCTCCGCATACGCGAGGTGGCATCGTTGTACGATGCCAAGAGGGGAGCACCGCAGCCGGTACTGAGGGGCAGGGAGGTGGAGCGGATGGCCTCTGCACTGGAGTCTCCCCATCCCGCCGAGCGTATCGACCTGGACTGGCAGATCAGGAGCAGGTTAGCGCCAACCCAGTCCCGGCCGTCAGTATTTATACTGACGGCAGCAAGATCGGCGGGCGCGTCGGAGCTGCGTTGTCCATCTGGACAAACGGTGCCGAGATACGCGCTCGCAAGTTGGCGCTACCAGAATACTGCACAGTCTACCAAGCGGAACTCCTGGCGATATGCAGAGCGACTGGGGAGATTCAAAAGAGCGCGGCGTCGTCATTCGGGGTCTTCAGCGATTCGATGGCGGCCTTACAGGCAGTGAAAAACCACGATTGCCTTCATCCCCTAGCTGTCGAAACTAGAGAGAACTTAACATCCGTTTCTCGCCAGAACAAGGTAGTTAACTTGTTCTGGATCAAAGCGCACGCAGGGTTTGAGGGCAACGAAAGAGTGGATCAGCTCGCCAAAGAGGCCGCACTCGATAGCAGGGGGGCCCCGGATTACGACTTGTGCCCGATTTCATTCATCAGGCGTTACATTCGTTCGGGAACGCTTGATGAATGGAATCGGAGATACACCACCGGTGCCACAGCTGCTACTACTAAGATCTTTTTCCCGGATGCGGTGGCTGCGTACACGACGATTAGGAAGCTCAGCCTGGATGGGATCATAACACAGGCGTTGACGGGGCACGGTGGATTCTCAGAATACTTGACCCGGTTCAAGTGTAAGGAGAATCCATCGTGCGTTTGTGACCCCATCCAGGCTGAATCGGTAGAACATGTTCTCTTTTGCTGCCCTGTTCATGCTGTGGATCGCGAGAACCTGAAGCAGGCACTGGGGGTAGAGATCACCCGGTATACAGTAGGGAAAATTTTGGCAGGAAAGGACAGGGACAAACTTATTAGTTTCTGCAAAAATGTCGTAATAAAGGTCAACAAAAGGAACAGTTAGCATAAGAAAGTATGCACTTGTATATAGTTGAATCTATATAGGAAGTGGCATAAAATATAATTATAAGGTAAGAAGTTAATTAATGTTAAGAAACAAAGTAATTAAGTCCCTAAGGAATAAGAAAGACTATAGACTAAAAACAATAAAAATGTATAGAATAAGAAATAAAACGTATTAATTAAGATAAAGGATGTAAATATAATTATAAGAACTAGATATAAGTAAAAATGTTTATTTGGGAATTAAAAATAAAATGGGAAATAAATAAATGAAAACCCCTACGCCCTCCCTTGTACCTAGAAATTTAAGAAAAATAGTATATAAATAAAGAAATAGATAGAGAGATTAGACAGAAAGGGTATCCCCCCCTCAAGGGAAAGTGTGACGATGAATGCGAGAAAGATAAAGTATGAAGAATGAAAGTGCGAGAGGAATAAGAGCGAGAACTGGTATGACAAAGAGAATTAGGATTAGAATAGGCGCCGAGTAAAAGCGGCGGTAGGAGAAAAAAAAAAAAAAAAAAAAAAAAAAAAAAAAAAAAAAAAAAAAAAAAAAAAAAAAAAAAAAAAAACCTAACCTAACCTAACCTAACCTAACCTAACCTAACCTAACCTAACCTAACCTAACCTAACCTAACCTAACCTAACCTAACCTAACCTAACCTAACCTAACCTAACCTAACCTAACCTAACCTAACCTAACCTAACCTAACCTAACCTAACCTAACCTAACCTAACCTAACCTAACCTAACCTAACCTAACCTAACCTAACCTAACCTAACCTAACCTAACCTAACCTAACCTAACCTAACCTAACCTAACCTAACCTAACCTAACCTAACCTAACCTAACCTAACCTAACCTAACCTAACCTAACCTAACCTAACCTAACCTAACCTAACCTAACCTAACCTAACCTAACCTAACCTAACCTAACCTAACCTAACCTAACCTAACCTAACCTAACCTAACCTAACCTAACCTAACCTAACCTAACCTAACCTAACCTAACCTAACCTAACCTAACCTAACCTAACCTAACCTAACCTAACCTAACCTAACCTAACCTAACCTAACCTAACCTAACCTAACCTAACCTAACCTAACCTAACCTAACCTAACCTAACCTAACCTAACCTAACCTAACCTAACCTAACCTAACCTAACCTAACCTAACCTAACCTAACCTAACCTAACCTAACCTAACCTAACCTAACCTAACCTAACCTAACCTAACCTAACCTAACCTAACCTAACCTAACCTAACCTAACCTAACCTAACCTAACCTAACCTAACCTAACCTAACCTAACCTAACCTAACCTAACCTAACCTAACCTAACCTAACCTAACCTAACCTAACCTAACCTAACCTAACCTAACCTAACCTAACCTAACCTAACCTAACCTAACCTAACCTAACCTAACCTAACCTAACCTAACCTAACCTAACCTAACCTAACCTAACCTAACCTAACCTAACCTAACCTAACCTAACCTAACCTAACCTAACCTAACCTAACCTAACCTAACCTAACCTAACCAAGGTTCCTTTCTAGCCGCGCCCTAAAGCGTCACGAATTTTAATTGGTCGTAACGAAATAATTCAAAAAAGTGGTTTTTGTTATCGCCCGCGACCGTGCTATATACGGTTTTACGCGTCTCAACAAGGCGCGTCCAGTGTATTTTTCAAATTCAGCCGGACGCATCGGGGGAAAAAGTTATTAAACAAAAACGATATTATAACCTCAAAAAAGTGCAAAAAAAAATCGACTAAAACGACCATATCTCCTAAACGAGATCGATAAGGTAGTTTTTTCAAATTGTCTAACTACGCAGTGCAGTGCTCTCCGTGTGCTCCCACCTCTTCCGGAATTTTCTGCCCGGTAATTTCGGAGGAAATCCGGAAAAACAGGAAACGGCGTCATCACGAGGTCGTTGATGCAGCGGCGTCCGACTTGAACCAGCAGCGGATTCAAGTAGAGGACCGAAGTAGCAGCCGGGAGACACTTCAGGCAGAATTTTAAGTTAAGTGGTTACCGAACTAGACTCTTTTAAACTTTTGAAAACTTTAAAGTGACGTAAAACAAAATTGGTCGCGCTGACATATGTTTTTTATTCTATATATAGACTGGGACTAGACCTAAGAATTAGATTTTAAGGATTTTAGATTTTTAAATTGACAACGCTCGGTTTTTTTTTTTTTTTTTTTTTTTTTTTTTTTTTTTTTTTTTTTTTTTTTTTTTTTTAATTTTTAAACTGGGCAACACAATTTTTAAAAATCGTGTTTGATCTGACCAGTTTGCGGACTAGACCACACCGAGACAAGTGATTTGAGTCCAGGCGCGGTGTCAGTCGGTCTAATAGGACCGGAGATATTGGCGATCAAAGTTTCAGCGGCGCCATCTTGGATTTTTTTAAACCACCTTATCTTCGTCATCCGTGGTCCGATTTCGCCGTGCTTGGGCTTAAAGTGCTTGGCACAGCGCTGCCAAACCATCGGACGTCTGACCCTACATTGGTAGAGTCAAAATTTCACCATCTCTTTTTTGATGTTTGCTGACTAGAGCTGGGGGCAACACGCCTAATGCCGAAAGCCGCATCTCTATAGGCCGAAAACTGACTGAGTTGGAGAGGTTTTGATATTTGTCGGCCATCTTGGCGGCCATATTGGCAGATTTCGAATCCCTCTAGCTCGTAAACGGGGAGGCGTGGCGAGGTGCGGTTTTCTCTGCATATAAGTGCGTCGGGAGGCCCTTCGTCTGGTATAGATACCGCGACCAATTGACTCTACCAAGGTAGAGTCAGAGAAAATTTTGTTATTTTAGGTAAAATTGACCCTTTTGTATATTTTTAAGTTAGTTTTAAGACAGAGGTTGAGACTCTACCTTATCTTAACCGTTTAAGTCTGAGGCAAAGAACATTTTTTACTTTCTTTGTATTTGTTAGTTAGTACCTGGATTAGGTAGCGTCAAGTACCTAACTAATAACACCCTTTTATATTATTTCTACTGTGATAGCAAAACGCTTTTTGTTTTGTTTTTTAGACTTAAGTTGACTTAAAGCCATTTTAACCTTTATTTATTTTTACATTTTTATTTTATACTTCTATTTACAATTTTACATTTTATTTATATAAACTAATCTACATTTACCTTGCAATTGTCCTTTTACAACAATTGTATTTTAATTGATTTGAAGTATACCCACCGTTGACACCGACTGACCGTCCACCACCACAATATGATCCACACTCCAGTAAAAGCCCAGACCATGAGGGGTGAGAAACCGACCACTCCACCAAACAACCAAACCGACGACAGGGCCGGGCCCTCAATGACCGATATGGTTGGTGGAGTAAGGAGGAGTATCGGGGAGTGGGAGGCGAAGTCGCCAACCAAAGGTAAGGCGACGATGGCTGGTGTAGCGTCAAAGCGGCAGTCTAAAACAACAGCCTCAACCGCGTCTCGCCCGAGCTGTTCACCTCAGCAGGCGATCGTCTATGCAAGTCGGACCAAGGAGGCCCGGGCTATGCTGACGAAGGCCAAGCTGCAGCTGAACAGTTCGAGAAACACGAAGAACGAGATAAAAGCGGAGGTCATGATCGCCGTTGAGAGGCTATATCAGCTTGTCAAGGAGGCCGAATTGGCAAATGACCAGGGGAAGTCACTAAAACTGCCTCAAGAAACCAGCCCGCACAGGGACTCGCCCTCTCAATCCACCCCCGCAATGGCGGAGGGAGAGACCGAGTTCCTTCGGGAACTTAGGGAGCACGCCACTCTCCTGAAACAAAACGGGGAACAACTTAAAACCCTCAGTAGCCTGATTAGTGAAAAGAGCCTTGGGGTGACATACGCGAGTGTTGCGGCGGGTCAGCCTGTGAGGCAGCTCCCGGCAAGCACGGCGCTGCACTCGATAGTCGTAACCTCAAGGGACGAAAAGGAAACAGGAGAACAGGTCCTTACTAGGATAAGGAAGGCCGTGAAGGCACACGAAGGAGGTGTGGTGGTGGACAGAATCAGAAAAGGTAAAGACAGCAAAGTCATCATGGGGTGTAGGACAACAGAAGACAGGGACACACTCAAAAGACGGATAGAGAAGGCAGGTGAGCACCTACTGGCTGAGGACGTGAAAAACAAGGACCCACTGTTGGCACTCAGGGGCGTCTTGACCATGAACTCAGACGAGGATGTGGTCAAGGCGCTCAGGAACCAAAATGGTGGTGTTTTTCGCGGCCTTAGCGAGGAGGAATGTCGCCTGCGAGTAAAATTCAGACGTAGATGCAGGAACCCGCACACGTGTGACGTGATTGTGGAAACGTCGCCGCAAGTATGGCAGAGAGCGACTGACCAAGGAGCCCTACACATCGACCTCCAGAGGGTCCGAGTCATGGACCAATCCCCGTTGGTCCAGTGTAGCTTGTGTCTCGGATACGGACATGGGCGACGTTTCTGCAAAGAAACTACCGTCAAATGTAGTCATTGCGGAGGGCCCCACGTAAAAAATAAGTGCGACGACTGGCTCGCCAGCAAGCCCCCCTCCTGTTGCAACTGTGTTCAGGCGAAATTAGACTGCACGGCACACAATGCCTTCAGCATGGAGTGCCCGGTGCGCAGGCGGTGGGATGGACTGGCTCGAGCCAGCGTCCAATATTGCTAAAATTGTCCCAGTTGGAATGCAGCAAACACTCGAACGCTCGCTCCCGATCATCCAGGCAAACCTCCACAGGAGTGAATTAGCAACGGCGGAGCTCATCATGGAAGCTCAAAAGCGCAAAACCGCTATTGCGCTCGTCCAAGAGCCCTACATCGGCAACAGAGGCGAGATGAAGAGCTACCCCGGGGTACGGATACTGCAATGTGCAAGGAAGACCGAGAGGGTGAACAAGGCCGCCATTGCAGTGTTCGATGACACTATCAGTGTGACTCAGTGCCCGGCTCTCACCTCAGAGAATATGGCAGTCGCTGTGCTGGAAGCCGGGAGCTGGGGCATACTGATGGTGTCCGTATACCTCGAGGGGCAGGCGGACATCGAGCCCGACCTTAACTTGCTCAGCAGGGTCGTGGAAGAAGCGGGCGCAAACGAAGTTTTAGTCGGAGGAGACGTGAACGCATGGAGCACGTTGTGGGGCAGCAGGTGCGAAAACGCCAGAGGCGAGAAGCTAGCCGGAGCGCTGGTGGAGACAGGCCTTCACGTACTAAACGAAGGTACAACACCTACTTTCGACACTTACAGGGGTGGTGTTCGCTACACCAGTTGCGTGGATGTTACGTTGTGCTCGGAGAATCTGCTGGGGCGAGTCGTCAACTGGCGACTCGATGGGGACGTCACCACGTCGGACCACCGCGCAATCCTGTTTGAAATTAAAGGCCATATCATAGACAATAGAGTTAAAAGTTCTACCAGAAAATTTAACACAAAAAAGGCAAATTGGACAGAGTTTCATTCGAAACTCTCCCAATTGCAAATAGAAAATAACCTAAACATAACTGAAATAGAAAAGATAAATAATTCCACCGAACTAGAAACAGCAATAGAAAAGTACACACACACAATAATTGAGAGTAGTGAAATCAACATACCCAAAATAAAAAACAGAAAACAAGCAGGGTTGCCGTGGTGGACTGCCGAGCTGGCGGCACTCAAGAGTGCGCTTAAGACGAAGCGCAGAAGAATAGCCAACGCGTCACAAATTCGAAGGACACACGTAGTTGAGCAATATCTGGAAGCGAAGGAGCACTACCAACGTGAGGTCAAGAACGCTCAGATCACCAGCTGGAAAAGCTTCTGTGGCAGGCAGGAGCGGGAAACAATGTGGGACGGCATTTATAGGGTAATCGGCCGCACTGCCACAAAGAAGGACGACGTACCATTGGTACAGGATGGCATAGCCTTAAGCAACGCCGAATCGGCACGACTACTGGCGGCAACATTTTATCCACCTGACAATGAGGCTGAAGACAACGCAGACCAGAGAGCTACGAGGGAGGCCGCTAGGAAGATCAACGATAGGGTACTGGATGAACCTAGCGATCCTCCCTTCACGGTGCAAGAGATGCTGAGTGCCGTGAGTAGCTTCAACTCCAAGAAGGCTCCAGGTGGAGACGGACTTACGGCTGATATTTGCGAAGCGGCCATCAATGCCAACCCCGCGGTTTTCCTTGCGCTGCTCAACAAATGCCTGAGCCTAGCCTGCTTCCCAAAAAAATGGAAGGAAGCAGTTGTGGTGATCCTTAGAAAAGCCGGCAAGGACGATTACACCCAACCGAAGGCATACAGACCAATAGGTCTTCTACCAGTGCTAGGGAAGGTGCTAGAAAAAATGACCATGAATCGTATAAGATGGCACATCAGGACACACATAAGTGATAGGCAGTACGGCTTTACGCCCCAACGGAGCACCGAAGACTCCCTGTATGTCATGATGAGACACATAAGAGACAGGCTGGCGGAAAAGAAAATCGTCGTGGTTGTCTCACTTGACATAGAGGGAGCCTTCGACAGTGCATGGTGGCCGGCGATAAAAACAAGACTAGCCGAAACTCGCTGTCCGCCGAACGTAAGAAGACTCATAGACAGTTATCTGACGGACAGAAGGGTCCTAGTGCGATACGCCGGCGAAGAGGTTGCAGCAGAGACCACGAAGGGATGCGTCCAAGGCTCCATTGGGGGCCCAACATTCTGGAACCTCCTTCTGGATCCGTTGCTCAAGGACTTGGAACAGAGAGGGGATTATGGGCAGGCTTTCGCGGATGACATCGTCCTGATCTTCTCGGGACACGAAGCCGCGGGGATTCAGAGCCAGGCGAATCGTGCGCTCGCGCATGTGCAGGGGTGGGGAGTGCGTAATAAACTAAAATTTGCGCCTAGCAAGACCAAAGCCATGGTTATTACTAATAAGCGCAAGCACGACTCTCCACATCTGCGCATGGGCGACCAGCCGATTGGTTACTCGCGTGAGATTAAAATCTTGGGTCTTACCATAGACGATAAGCTCACCTTTAACTCTCACGTGAGTAACATCTGCCGGAAGGCGATGGGTCTCTATAAACAATTAACTCGAGCAGCCAAAATCAGCTGGGGCCTGCAGCCCGAGATCATCAGGACGATGTACGTTGCAGTGATAGAGCCCATCATGCTTTATGCAGCGAGTGCGTGGGCTCCAGCGTCCAATAAATTGGGGACCCGGAAGCAACTCAACGCGGTTCAACGTGGGTTCGCACTTAAAATGTTGAAAGCCTACAGGACGGTGTCACTGAACTCGGCGCTGTTACTCTCCGGGCTCCTTCCTCTGGATATAAGAATCCGGGAAGCAGCCTCCCTTTATGAGATAAGGAAAGGCTACTCCCGGAGAGTGATAGGGGACCGGGAGGTGGAGCGTCCTGTGGCTCACGCCGATAACCCACATCCTGCAGAAGTGGAGCAGCTAACGTTTGACTGCGTGGTCGACGGTGCACAGCTCCTCCAGCACGAGCCGAGTAACCTGAAGGTCTACACAGACGGGAGTAAGATCCAGAAAAAGGTGGGGGCCGCGGTATCCCTGTGGGATAACGGGGCGGAGACCGGGAAGAAAAAGCTCGTGCTGGAGCGGTTTTGCACCGTCTATCAGGCAGAACTCCTCGCGCTGAGCAAGGCGACTGAAATGGTACTTGTGAAAAAGATCGCGGCGGTCGATATATACTCGGACTCGCTTTCGGCTTTGGAGGCGGTCACAAGCAGCTGGTCTTGTCATCCCCTTGCGGTCCAGGTGCGCACTAATGTGGCGCGAGTCACCCAAAATGGAGGGCGACTGGCGCTACATTGGATAAAGGCGCATGCTGGGCTGCAGGGGAATGAGAGAGCCGACGAACTGGCCAAAGAGGCTGCCCTTAAGAGCAAGAGCCGCCCAGATTATGATAAGTGTCCGGTTTCATTCGTGAAGCGACATATCCGACAGGAGTCGCTTCACGAATGGAACCGTCGATACAAGGAGGGCGAGACCGCCGCGGTCACTAAAGTATTTTTCCCCGACGCCATTGATGCGTACAGGCTGGTCCGCAAGACCGGCCTGTCCGCATTAATGGTACAAGTTTTAACGGGGCACGGCGGGTTCTCCGAATACTTACACCGGTTTAAGTGTAAGGACAACCCGTCGTGCCCTTGCGAACCTGGAACGCGGGAGACCGTGCTCCATATTTTATGTGAATGTCCAATTTATGTTATGTCCAGATACAATGCTGAACAAGATATGGGAGCAGCCATAACTGCCGATAATCTGCCCGCACTTATGGCTGATCCCATAACAAGAAATTCGTTTATCAAATATTGCACGGACGTCGCGGGGCGTGTCGTGCACAGAAATAGGTAAAGTAGGGCGTAAGCTCCTATTTGTTAAATATGACGTCTGGACGCCCTAATAAATCTATCTGTGCAGGGCCTGCTCTGCGGCCCTCGTGCAGAACCCAAATGGGTCATTCTAGATTAAGTAATATATGTGCTTAAATTAAATTGTTAATGTTGTTGTATAGGTAAATGATGTAATGTAAATGTGGACTCAATAAAGAATTCCCCTGGCGAAGAGTGTATGTGAAAGGAGACGGATGAATGTTGCTGAAAAAGGTCTTCGACAAAAATCGAAGGAACTGGGCTCAACACCCTGTGATGACGGGTGCCAAAAAAAAAAAAAAAAAAAAAAAAAAAAACCTAACCTAACCTAACCTAACCTAACCTAACCTAACCTAACCTAACCTAACCTAACCTAACCTAACCTAACCTAACCTAACCTAACCTAACCTAACCTAACCTAACCTAACCTAACCTAACCTAACCTAACCTAACCTAACCTAACCTAACCTAACCTAACCTAACCTAACCTAACCTAACCTAACCTAACCTAACCTAACCTAACCTAACCTAACCTAACCTAACCTAACCTAACCTAACCTAACCTAACCTAACCTAACCTAACCTAACCTAACCTAACCTAACCTAACCTAACCTAACCTAACCTAACCTAACCTAACCTAACCTAACCTAACCTAACCTAACCTAACCTAACCTAACCTAACCTAACCTAACCTAACCTATCCTAACCTAACCTAACCTAACCTAACCTAACCTAACCTAACCTAACCTAACCTAACCTAACCTAACCTAACCTAACCTAACCTAACCTAACCTAACCTAACCTAACCCACACGGCTGTCGACCGCGCCCCTGACAGCCACGAAAATCACTAGCTCCGCTATAAAAAATTTAATAACTTCGGACATTTTCGAGTTAGAGACTTGTGCGATACCGGAAAAGTTGTGCAATCGCGACGCGCATAAGTGGAACAAAATGCATAAAAGGATTGCAGTGACATAAAAAAGTTATAAGTGAAAAACTGAAATTCTGGGTTTCTAACCTCAAAACACAGTGCAAAAATTAACAGTTTTCGTTGAATATCTCGTCAGAACGATCGACGACCCCCCAATTTTTTGGTGAATCCAGGAGGGGGCAACTTGCCCGCAGCTGCTGCCACCATTGGGAGCCCGAAACACCCAAGGGTTTTCCTGGGAAAAAGGAAAAACTGTTTGACCACGTGCGTGGAAAAACCTGAAGGAGCAGAGCTGCGCACACCAACTTCTGGCAAGTCATTCCAAACATTGTTCTTAGCACGGAAGCACTTCTAGAAAAATTTTCCGGCTGCCGGAAAATTTTTTATTAAGGTTAGAAAGTCCAAACTTTGGAGAGCTGCAGCTCAAGAACCGGGAGGAGTTTTGGAGATCTAAAAGCGCCTCCTGAAGCGCGCTTGCGAGGACTGCGAGGCACCAAAGTTTTGAATTTTTTGGACGATTATCTTAGTTATTAAAATTAAAATAGTGAAATTTTCAGTTTTTTCAAAATTTCAGGACCCTACTGTAAATATTTTATGTGTCTGTAAATAGGAGCTGAAGCGGCCTGATTTTATGTGTATTTTGACATTTTTTCCAGATTTTTGCGACTAACGGTCGCAAAGTTATTGAATTTTAACTGAATTATTAAAATAATTCAGTAAATAATAGGAAAATTCTAAATTTTATTATTTTAAGTGTCTTGTATCATCCTTTTCTATCGGCCGAAGCCCAAACCCTGGGTCAATACGACCCGTATTGACGATTTTGGACTTCGGCCGCCATTTTGATTAATTTATTAATTATATTTAACGTGCAATAACTTGCGAACCGTTGGTCGCAGAAATCTGGGATTTTTTATGCTGTGTGTAGTTTTAAGTAGTTTGTAAGAATTTTACGTTTTCAGGCGTTTTTCAGGCCTGAAAATTTCAGGCTCCAAAACCCTTTCAGGACCATAGCGGAGCTCGAGCTGAGCACTCCAGGGAAAATCCGGGCTTTCTACGGCGAACGGTTCCGGAGATATAGCGTTCCAAACATAAGGTTTGACAGTTTGACAGCTGTCAAACTGAACTTTGGGGCGCCGTATCTCCGAGACTAGGGGTCGGGGAAAGTCGGGGTTTTCGGTGTGGTGCTCAGTGAGGCTGGTACTATCGCGCGTGCCGCCTTTCAGGCGGATTGGAGCCTGAAATTTTCAGGGCCCTGAAAGTGGCTCAAGTGGATAGGGCAGCTCACGCTGATTACGCCGAGCCCAAACTCGAGGGCTCGCGGTCCTCCCGTTGAGGAGTTATTAAATTTCAAAAAGTGCATTTGACACTTCGGCCGCCATCTTGAAAAGTTTCTATCGGCCATAACTCCGAGACGGGTGGACATAGGAGCTCCGGGTTTGCGCTCGGGGATTCAGCGGGGCACCATCCACGAGCCCAGACACCTTTCAGGCGATTTCAGAGGCAAGAAATTTTCAGCCCTGAAACCTGAAAATTCTGTTAGATCTCGTCGAGCCCTCTCAGAAAAGCCCAAACACGGTGTATTTGAGAGGTATAGTTCGGGAGATACGGCGTATTAACCATTGATTAATCAATTAATTAATTGATTAATCAAAAATTTGAGGCGCCTTATCTCCGGAACCCCTTGGGCTAGGAGGGCCGTGTTTGGTATCGCCTGAACGGGCTTGGCGAGCTCTACAGGATAGGGCCATCCGTTTGGCTCTTCATAGAGTCGAGCGGACTTTTCGGCGTAGGGGCCAAATTTCTTGCCTCTGAACGCCAAATTTTCGCCTGGACGCCTCAAATTGACCAGACCTTAGGTCTGAGTGACGTAGAGTCAGCGACTCTACCCTAATTTATTTAATTTTGACTTTTTATTTTTTATTTTACTTACTTTATTGTGTACCACGAAAGACCGTGACAAAGCCTCTTGGCGCATAATTATAGAGACCTGTCCGTAGTAGGACTGTAACGGCCTTATTGGGCAAAATTATATTTAATTATAATTGAATATTGACCATTTCTTTTATTGACCTTATTGCTATAACGGCCTTATTGGGCGAAAGACAAATCGATAGAGCAGGGAACTTTTTTACAACTTCTACAGGCTTGTCCTTGTTCTTCCTACCGTCGCAGGACATACAGCAAAATGTTCAGGACCCCAGATCAGCGGAAGAGTACGGACAGGGCGGTGTCCAAGACACCGGAAAAAGGAGTGGGCAAGCCCTCGGTCCGTAAAAGTATAGAGAAAATAGAGGGGAGCCTGCCTGGTACTGGCTCCGCCTCCCCCACCAATAATATCACCCCCACAACCACTACAGCCCCCACCACCATCGCCGTAACATCGGGCATGGGGAAACAGGCGGGACCAGCTCTGAAGACAACCAAGGCCGCGACAGCACAAAAGCCTACCACATCTAAGGCAGTGTCTTCGGAACAAAAGTCTCCCCAGAAGGTGTATTTGAGTCGCACGACGGAGGCGGCAGCGTGCGTCTCAAAAGCAAAAGGACAGCTTGAATTGTCCAAGAATACTAAAAGGGAAATTGTGGAGGAGGTCAAGAAGAACCTCGACAGGCTGAATATATTGGTGAGGGAAGCGGAGGCGGAAATCAAAGAGTTGCGCCTTGCCAAAAATGACAAGAAATTAGGCGTAGTATCAGCTGGAGTACCTAAGTCAGCCGCGACACCTGCACCCATTAACACAGTGGACAGTATTATACAGGCAAGACTCGAGCAGCACACCCAGATGCTGCTCGAAAATGGGAAAAAACTGGAAGCGATCCAGGAATCCCTGCGCGTTATACAAATAGAGAAACCTGAAGCCGGAAAGCCCTCATACGCGGAGGTAGCCGAGCGCCGGGCCCCTAAAAGAAACACCCTTCACTCCATCGTGGTCGCCTCAACAAATGAGGAGGAGTCTGGAGAGGAGGTGATGGAGAAGGTCCGGCAAGCGGTGGACGCCAAAGAGGGATGGGTAAAGGTAGAGCGTATCCGCAAGGGGAAGGACAGGAAAATCATAATGGGTGTCGGAACCGAAGAAGAGAGGCGTAAGCTCAAGCAGAGGTTGGCAGAGAGGGCAGGAGACCTCACTGTCGAGGAAATGAAAAACAAAGACCCGCTTCTGGTTCTTAAGGATGTCCTGAAGGTGAACTCGGACGAGGACATTCTAAAGGCCCTTAGGAACCAGAATCGGGATGTTTTCCATGGCCTCGACAGTGGGGAGTCAAAAGCCACTGTCAAGTATAGAAGAAGAGCACGAAACTCGCTGACAGAACACGTAGTGGTCAGCGTTTCACCAGCGGTATGGCAGCGGGTCACACAGAGGGGACACGTACATATAGATCTCCAGCGTGTCCGGGCAGAGGATCAAAGCCCCTTAGTGCAGTGTACCCGTTGCCTCGGCTATGGTCATGGCAGGAAGTTCTGCAGAGAGGCGGCGGACAGCTGCAGCCACTGCGGCGGCCCCCACTTGAGGGCGGAATGTGCGGAACGGCTGGCCGGCGAGCCGCCTTGCTGTAGGAACTGCCGGAAAATAGGGCTGATAAATGTAGAGCATAACGCCTTCAGCGACTCTTGTCCAACGCGCAAAAAATGGGACAAATTAGCGAGAGACTCGGTTGCTTACTGCTAAGGGCACCCCAGCTTCCCCCCAAGCTCCAACTGCGTACATCTTCGGCCAGGCTAACCTCCAACGAAAAAAGCTAGCGACTGACGAGATGCTCCTGGAAGGGGAAAAGCGGCACTTCACAGCGGCTCTGCTGCAGGAGCCCTACGTCGGCGGAAGTAGACGGATGAAGAATTATAGCGGAGTTAGGGTCTTCCAGAATGCCGTATTAGGGGAGGGTACTGTTAAGGCGGCAATTGTTGTCTTCAACAAAGACGTCAGAGTCAAACAGTACCCAGAACTCACCACCAATAACATCGCTGTGGTGGGGATCCAAACCGGCGCCTGGGAGGTCACGCTTGCATCCGTCTACTTCGAGCCGGACAAGCCGCTCGAACCGTACCTGGAGCATCTCAAGACAGTGAAGCTCAAACTCGGCACCAAGCCGTTAGTCGTTGGGGGGGATGTCAACGCCAGAAGCACGTGGTGGGGCGGTACCGCCATAGATGCGAGAGGGGAGGAGATCGTTGGGGCTCTCGGGGAGCTCGACCTTCACATACTCAACTCCGGTGATACTCCGACCTTCGACACTATCAGAGGAGACCGGAGGATCTGCAGCCACATCGATATTACGGCAGGATCGACGAACATCTTGGATAGGATCAGGGAATGGAAGGTGGACGAAGACATGGTGAGCTCCGACCACAACGGCATTGTTTTTAAAATTTTACTTCAAAAATCTAGAGGCGTAGAAATAGAAAGAACCACCAGAATTTACAATACAAAAAAGGCCAATTGGCCACAGTTTCATGCTAAACTCGGCCAATTGGCCACAGAACACAAAGTAGAGGAAATAGAGATAAATCAAATAATCAACATCACCGAATTGGACAACAAAATAAACCTATACACTAAAATAGTTAAAGAGGCTTGCTCGGCGTCAATGCCGATCAAGAAGAACAAAACCAAAATCACACTGCCGTGGTGGTCGGAAGAGCTCACCGTCTTAAAACGCGAAGTTTCCCGCAGGAGAAGAAGGATCCGTAATGCTGCACCGGTCAGGAGGTCGAAGGTCGTGAGAGAGTATCTGGAAAAGAAGGAAGAGTATCAAAGGGAGGCCTCGAGAGCCCAAACGGAAAGCTGGAAGGCCTTTTGCAGTAAGCAAGACCGGGAGGGGGTATGGGAGGGGATATACCGGGTGATCGGGAGAACTAGGGAGAGGTTGGAGGACTCACTGCTAGTCAGGGATGGGTGTACCTTGAGTGAGGAGGATTCCGCCAAATATTTGGCGGAATCCTTCTTCCAAGAGGACGACCCTGAACTCGATAACTCATACCACAGCCGCATAAGAGTTATGTCAGAAATTGCGGAGCAAGGTGGCACTTGCGACCCGCCTTTCACACTATCAGAATTAAGAGCGGCCAGTGAGTCCTTCAACCCCAAGAAGGCCCCGGGAGTGGACGGCCTCACAGCCGACGTATGCAGCCGGGCCATTGCCAACTCGCCACGGACTTTCCTGGCTCTCGCAAACAAATGCCTCCAACTCCGTTATTTTCCAAGGAGTTGGAAAGAGGCAGTGGTGGTAGTTTTGCGGAAGCCAGGAAAGCCCGATTACACCACCCCGAAGGCGTACCGACCCATTGGCCTTCTGCCCGTCTTGGGCAAAGTCTTCGAGAAGATGCTGATGGCCCGCCTCAGGTTTTATTTATTACCCAGGATGAGTACTCGTCAGTACGGGTTCATGCCACAAAGGAGTACCGAAGACTCCCTCTATACCCTGATGCAACACGTTCGTACGAAATTACAGGAAAAGAAAATCATTGTTTTAATATCCTTGGATATAGAGGGAGCCTTCGACAATGCCTGGTGGCCAGCTATTAGAGTCCGTCTGGCTGAGGAAAGGTGTCCTGAGAACCTGAGAGGGGTCATCGGCAGCTACTTGAATGACCGGAGGGTCAATGTTAGGTACGCTGGAGAGGAGTATTCAAAATCTACGGCGAAAGGCTGCGTACAAGGCTCCATAGGAGGTCCCACTCTCTGGAATCTCCTTCTCGACCCGCTCCTTAAGAGCATTGAGCGTAGAGGGATCTACTCCCAAGCTTTTGCCGACGACATCGTCCTTGCCGTCGATGGTGGCACTGCACTGGAAATAGAGACTCAGGCAAATGGTGCCCTCGAACATGTTCGGGCGTGGGGTGTCGATAATAAGCTGAAATTTGCGCCACAAAAAACCTGCGCTATAACAATAACAAAGAAATTGAAATACGACACCCCACGCCTGAGCATGGGCGGAGTCGACATAGAAATGGCCCGAGAAATGAAGTTGCTGGGTGTCACCATCGACGACAAGCTAACGTTTAGTCGGCATGTTAGCAACGTCTGCCGCAAGGCGATCGCGGTTCACAAACAATTGACCAGGGCAGCGAAAGTTAGTTGGGGCTTAAACCCCGAAATTGTTAAAACAATTTATATAGCAGCGGTGGAACCAATCGTCCTGTACGCGGCCAGCGTATGGGCACCGGCAGCCCATAAATTAGGGATAATAAAGCAGCTGGGTACCGTGCAACGTGGTGTTGCACAACAGATGTGCAAGGCATACCGCACTGTCTCCCTGAATGCCTCCCTCTTGCTGGCTGGGGTGCTCCCACTCGACCTCCGCATACGCGAGGTGGCATCGTTGTACGATGCCAAGAGGGGGGCACCACAGCCGGTATTGAGGGGCAGGGAGGTGGAGCGGATGTCCTCTGCACTGGAGTCTCCCCATCCCGCCGAGCGTATCGACCTGGAGTTCGGTATCCTGGCAGATCAGGAGCAGGTTAGCGCCAACCCAGTCCCGGAAGTGAGTATCTACACTGACGGGAGCAAGATCGGCGGGCGCGTCGGAGCCGCGTTGTCCATTTGGACAAACGGCGCCGAGATACGCGCTCGCAAGTTGGCGCTACCAGAATACTGCACCGTTTACCAAGCGGAACTCCTGGCGATATGCAGAGCGACTGGGGAGATTCGGAAGAACGCGGCGTCGTCATTCGGGGTCTTCAGCGATTCGATGGCGGCCTTGCAGGCAGTGAAAAACCACAATTGCCTTCATCCCCTAGCGGTGGCAACAAGAGAGAACCTAACATCCATTTCTCGCCAGAACAAGATAGTGAACTTGTTCTGGATTAAAGCGCACGCGGGGTTTGAGGGCAATGAAAGAGTGGATCAGCTCGCCAAAGAGGCCGCACTCGATAGCAGGGGGGCCCCGGATTACGACTTGTGCCCGATTTCATTCATCAAGCGTTACATTCGTTCGGGAACGCTTGATGAATGGAATCGGAGATACACCACGGGTACCACAGCTGCTACAACCAAGATCTTTTTCCCGGATGCGGTGGCTGCGTACACGACGATTAGGAAACTCAGCCTGGACGGGATCACAACACAGGCGTTGACGGGGCACGGTGGATTCTCAGAATACTTGACTCGCTTCAAGTGTAAGGAGAATCCATCGTGCGTTTGTGATCCCGCCCAGGGTGAAACGGTTGAGCACATTTTGTTTTGCTGCCCTGTTCATGCTGTGGATCGCGAGAACCTAAAGCAGGCACTGGGGGTAGAGATCACCCGGTATACTGTAGGGAAAATTATTGCTGGTAAGGAGAGGGACAAGCTTGTAAGGTTTCTACAAAAAGTTGTTAAAGATGTCAATAAAAGAAATAGCTAAAGAAAGTTATGCACAAATTATAGATGCATCTATAATGTATGTACATAAACATAAAAATATAGTTTAAGAAATAATGTTAAGAGTAGTACTAATAAGCTTCCCGAAGAATGGAAATGCATAGAATAAGGAAACTAGAAAATAAGAAAAGATGTAAATTTAGTAGTATAAGGTGGTAAATGTAAAAGAAAAGTCGACAAGAAATAAGATAAAGATGTTAAAATAAAAAAAAATAAAAATGGAAAATAAATAAAAACAACACCCCTACACCCTCCCTCCTGTGAACATGTTTATGTAGATATAAGAATAAAAATTAAAATTAAGACGTAGAGATTAGGTAAGATGGGTATCCCCCCAAAACGGGAAAGAGAGATGACGAATGCTAGAAAGAATCAGTATGAAGTATGAAAGTGCGAGAGGAATACGAGCGAGAACTGGAATGATAAAGAGAATTAGGCTAAGAATAGGCGCCGAATTAACGCGGCGGTAGGAGATAAAAAAAAAAAAAAAAAAAAAAAAAAAAAAAAAAAAAAAAAAAAAAAAACCTAACCTAACCTAACCTAACCTAACCTAACCTAACCTAACCTAACCTAACCTAACCTAACCTAACCTAACCTAACCTAACCTAACCTAACCTAACCTAACCTAACCTAACCTAACCTAACCTAACCTAACCTAACCCCCATTACCACCGCCACAACATCTGGCACGGGGAAACAGGCTGGCTCGGTCCCGAAGGCTACTAAGGTCGCCCTAGCACAAAAGCCGCAAACCAACAAGGCAGGGTCTTCGGAGACAAAGTCAACCCAATCGCAGAAAACATATCTGAGTCGCACGACAGAGGCGGCAGCGTGTGTCTCAAAGGCTAAAGGACAACTAGAGCTGTCTAAAAACACCAAACGAGAAATTGTGGAGGAGGTCAAAAAGAACCTTGACAGACTGAACTTATTGGTGAGGGAAGCGGAGGCTGAACTGAAGGACTTGCGCCGAACTAGAACGGAGCAGGAACAAAGTGGACCAGTTCGGAAAGCGCCTAAAGCGACAACGCCCACCGTAGCTAAGAAAGCTGATACAGATATTGCAGCGAAACTCGAGCAGCACACCCAGATGCTGCTCGAGAATAGCAAGAAACTGGACGCGCTGCAGGAGTCCCTACGCGTCGCAGCGATGGAAAGGCCAGAAGCCGAAAAACCCTCCTATGCGGAGGTAGCGGAGCGCCGGGCCCCTAAGAGAAACACCCTCCACTCCATTGCGGTCACCTCAAAGAACGAGGAAGAGTCCGGGGAGGAGGTGATGGAGAGGGTCCGGCAAGCGATCGACGCTAAGGAGGGTTGGGTTAGGGTCGAGCGCGTGCGAAAAGGAAGGGACCGTAGAATTATAATGGGCGTTGGCACTGAGGAAGAGAGGCGCAAGATAAGAGACAGACTCGCTGAGAGGGCAGCAGACCTCACTGTCGAGGAGATGAAAAACAAGGACCCGCTACTGGTTCTTAAGGATGTCCTGAAGGTGAACTCTGATGAGGACATCCTGAAGGCTCTTAGGAACCAGAACCGGGATGTTTTTCACGGCCTCGACAGTGGGGAAGCTAGGGTTAGTGTCAAATATCGTAGGAGGGCACGAAATACCCTAACGAATCACGTTGTGATCAGTGTTTCGCCAGTGGTTTGGCAGAGGGTAACGCAAAGAGGACACTTACATATCGACTTGCAGCGTGTCCGGGCGGAAGACCAAAGCCCCCTGGTGCAGTGCACCCGCTGCCTTGGTTATGGCCATGGTCGCAAGTTCTGCAGGGAGGCGGCGGACATTTGCAGCCACTGTGGCGGCCCCCATCTGAGGGCAGAATGCGCAGAACGGCTGGCAGGTGAGCCGCCTTGCTGCAGAAATTGTCGAAAAATCGGACTGGTGAGCACTGAGCACAACGCTTTTAGTGATACGTGCCCAACACGACGTAAGTGGGATAAGTTAGCTAGGGACTCGGTTGCTTACTGCTAAAGGCACCCCAGTCTCCCCCCTTACTCCCGCCGCGTACAACTTTGGCCAGGCTAACCTCCAACGAAAAAAGCTAGCGACTGACGAGATGCTCCTGGAAGGGGCAAAGCGGCAACTTACAGCGGCACTTTTGCAGGAGCCCTACGTCGGCGGAAGTAGACGGATGAAGAATTACAGTGGAGTTAGGGTCTTCCAGAATGCCATATTAGGGGAGGGTACTGTTAAGGCGGCGATTGCCGTATTTAATAAAGATGTCAGAATAAAACAGTACCCAGAACTCACCACAAATAACATCGTTGTGGTGGGGATCCAAACTGGCGCCTGGGAGATCACGCTGGCATCCGTCTACTTCGAGCCGGACACGCCTCTTGAACCGTACCTGGAGCATCTCAAGACAGTGAAGCTCAAACTCGGCGCCAAGCCGTTAATCGTTGGAGGGGACGTCAACGCCAGGAGTACGTGGTGGGGCAGTTCCGCCACTGATGCGAGAGGGGAGGAGATCGTAGGGGCTCTCGGGGAGCTCGACCTTCACGTCCTAAACTCCGGAGATACTCCGACCTTCGACACCGTTAGAGGAGACCGAAGAATTTGCAGCCATATTGATATCACAGCAGGAACCACCAACATCTTGGGGCGTGTCAGCGGATGGAGAGTGGAGGAGGACATGGTGAGCTCCGACCACAACGGCATAGTATTTAAAATTTTCCTTCAAAAATCTAAAGGCATTGAAATCAAACGCACTACAAGAATTTACAATACAAAAAAGGCCAATTGGCCACAGTTTCATGGCAAACTTGGCCAATTGGCCACAGAACATAACTTAGATGAGAATGAAATTCTAAATTTAAATAATACTACACAACTCGACAAAACTGTAAATACATATACTGCCATAATTAAAGAAGCCTGCTCGGCATCCATGCCGATAAAAAAGGACACGAGCAAAATTACACTGCCGTGGTGGTCGGAGGAACTCACCATGTTGAAGAGGGAGGTTTCCCGTAGAAGAAGGCGTATAAGGAATGCTGCACCGGTTAGGTTGTCGAAGGTCCTAAGGGAGTACCAGGAGAAGAAGGAAGAGTATCAGAGGGAGGCCTCGAGAGCTCAAACGGAGAGCTGGAAGGCCTTTTGCAGTAAGCAAGACCGAGAGGGGGTATGGGAGGGGATATACCGGGTGATCGGGAGAACTAGGGAGAGGTTGGAGGACTCACTGTTGGTTAGGGAAGGGTGTACCTTGAGTGAGGGGGATTCCGCCAAATATTTGGCAGAATCCTTCTTCCAAGAGGACGACCCTAAACTAGACAATGCACATCACAGCCGCATTAGAGTAAGATCGGAAATGTTGGAACAAGGTGGCCCTTGCGACCCACCATTTACTTTGCAAGAACTGAGAGCGGCCAGTGAGTCCTTCAACCCCAAGAAGGCCCCGGGAGTGGACGGCCTCACAGCCGACGTATGCAGCCGAGCCATTGCCAACTCGCCACGGACTTTCCTGGCTCTCGCAAACAAATGCCTCCAACTCCGTTATTTTCCACGTAGTTGGAAAGAGGCAGTGGTGGTTGTTTTGCGAAAGCCAGGAAAGCCCGATTACACCACCCCGAAGGCGTACCGACCCATTGGCCTTCTGCCGGTACTCGGAAAGATCTTCGAGAAGATGCTGATGGCCCGCCTCAGGTTCTACTTACTTCCCAGGATGAGTACTCGTCAGTACGGATTCATGCCACAAAGGAGTACCGAAGACTCCCTCTATACCCTGATGCAACACGTAAACACCAAACTGCAGGAAAAGAAAATAATAGTACTAATATCTCTGGATATAGAGGGAGCCTTCGATAATGCCTGGTGGCCAGCTATCAGAGTCCGACTGGCTGAGGAAAAGTGTCCTGAGAACCTGAGAGGGGTCATCGGCAGCTATTTGAATGATCGGAGGGTCAGTGTCAGGTACGCCGGAGAGGAGTTTTCAAAAACCACGGCGAAAGGCTGCGTACAAGGCTCCATAGGAGGTCCCACTCTCTGGAATCTCCTTCTCGACCCGCTCCTTAAGAGCATTGAGCGTAGGGGGATCTACTCCCAAGCTTTTGCCGACGACATCGTCCTTGTCGTCGATGGTGGCACGGCATTAGAGATAGAGACCCAGGCAAATGGCGCCCTCGAACATGTTCGGGCGTGGGGTGTCGATAATAAACTGAAATTTGCGCCGCAAAAGACTTGCGCAATAACTATTACCAGGAAATTGAAATATGACACACCACGCCTGAGCATGGGCGGGGTCGACATCCAAATGGCCAGAGAAATGAAGTTGCTAGGTGTCACCATCGACGACAAGCTAACGTTTAGTCGGCATGTGAGCAACGTCTGCCGAAAGGCGATCGCGGTTCACAAGCAATTGACCAGGGCAGCAAAAGTCAGCTGGGGCCTTAACCCCGAAATTGTCAAAACAATATATGTCGCGGCGATAGAACCAATCGTCTTGTACGCGGCCAGCGTATGGGCGCCGGCAGCCCATAAACTAGGGATCATAAAGCAGCTGGGCACCGTGCAACGAGGTGTCGCACAGCAAATGTGCAAGGCATACCGCACTGTCTCCCTGAATGCCTCCCTCTTGCTGGCTGGGGTGCTCCCACTCGACCTCCGCATACGCGAGGTGGCATCGTTGTACGATGCCAAGGGGGGGGCACCACAGCCGGTACTGAGGGGCAGGGAGGTGGAGCGGATGGCCTCTGCACTGGAGTCTCCCCATCCCGCCGAGCGTATCGACCTGGAGTTCGGTATCCTGGCAGATCAGGAGCAGGTTAGCGCCAACCCAGTCCCGGCCGTCAGTATTTATACTGACGGCAGTAAGATCGGCGGGCGCGTCGGAGCCGCGTTGTCCATTTGGACAAACGGTGCCGAGATACGCGCTCGCAAGTTGGCGCTACCAGAATACTGCACCGTTTACCAAGCGGAACTCCTGGCGATATGCAGAGCGACTGGGGAGATTCGAAAGAGCGCGGCGTCGTCATTCGGGGTCTTTAGCGATTCGATGGCGGCCTTGCAGGCAGTGAAAAACCACGATTGCCTTCATCCCCTAGCGGTGGAAACAAGAGAGAACTTAAGATCCATTTCTCGCCAGAACAAGATTGTAAACTTGTTCTGGATCAAAGCTCACGCAGGGTTTGAGGGCAACGAAAGAGTGGATCAGCTCGCCAAAGAGGCCGCACTCGATAGCAGGGGGGCCCCGGATTACGACTTGTGCCCGATTTCATTCATCAAGCGTTACATTCGTTTGGGAACGCTTGATGAATGGAATCGGAGATACACCACCGGTGCCACGGCTGCTACAACGAAGATCTTTTTCCCGGATGCGGTGGCTGCGTACAAGACGATTAGGAAACTCAGCCTGGATGGGATCATAACACAGGCGTTGACGGGGCACGGTGGATTCTCAGAATACTTGACCCGGTTCAAGTGTAAGGAGAATCCATCGTGCGTTTGTGACCCCATCCAGGCTGAATCTGTTGAGCATGTTTTGTTTTGCTGCCCTGTTCATGCTGTGGATCGCGAGAACCTGAAGCAGGCACTGGGGGTAGAGATCACCCGGTATACAGTAGGGAAAATTTTGGTAGGTAAGGACAGGGACAAACTTATTAGTTTCTTGAAAAACGTCGTGAAAAAGGTCAATAAAAGGAACAGTTAGCATAAGAAAGTATGCACTTGTATATAGTTGAATCTATATAGGAAGTGGCATAAAATATAATTATAAGCTAAGAAGTTAATTAATGTTAAGAAACAAAGTAATTAAGTCCCTAAGGAATAAGAAAGACTATAGACTAAAAACAATAAAAATGTATAGAATAAGAAATAAAACGTATTAATTAAGATAAAGGATGTAAATATAATTATAAGAACTAGATATAAGTAAAAATGTTTATTTGGGAATTAAAAATAAAATGGGAAATAAATAAATGAGAACCCCTACGCCCTTCCTTGTACCTAGAAATTTAAGAAAAATAGTATATAAATAAAGAAAAAGATAGATAGATTAGACAGAAAGGGTATCCCCCCCTCAAGGGAAAGTGTGACGATGAATGCGAGAAAGATAAAGTATGAAGAATGAAAGTGCGAGAGGAATAAGAGCGAGAACTGGTATGACAAAGAGAATTAGGATTAGAATAGGCGCCGAGTAAAAGCGGCGGTAGGAGGGAAAAAAAAAAAAAAAAAAAAAAAAAAAAAAAAAAAAAAAAACCCAACCTAACCCAACCTAACCCAACCTTTTTTTTTTTTTTTTTTTTTTTTGTTCACTACGGTGGTAAAACTCTCCTTATGAGTCATCTCAACTCCGCCAACCCTGCCATTAGAACGGCTGGGCTTGGGACTGGCGGAGGAGGTATGTGGAGGCTCTCCCCTACAGGCGTTCGGGGCATACCCACTAAAAACCACCGCGGTGTCCCTACGGGTCCCGTATGTTGGCGGGGTCACGCGATTCGCGATTTGCATACTTTCTCGCGACCCCGCCCGGGATTGGCCCGCCGTTGGTGTTGGCGGGCCCCGTCTACATATGATCTCGCAATCATCCATCAAACTTCTTGCATCCATCAAACTTCTTGCATCCATCACCTCACAAAGCTACTTGGGAGGCGGCGAGGACACGCACCGCCTCCCGCCTTTAGGCGGACAGGGAGCAGCCCCAGCGCTCACCGTCCGCAGGCACTAAATTAAATTAGGGTGGTCGGAGGTCATCTCTTATTCGACGTCCTCGACGCCCGGACCTACGGTTGGGGAGAGGGCGATGTATTTCCCTCTCCCGCTCCGCCGCCTCCTTGCTCAGCATGACTGCTTCGCAGAAGGAGGCGACGGCGTTCCAGGACCTCTCACTCCGGACCATAGACAGAACTACGGCCGGGAGCGAGAGGACAACCGTATCAAGAGCCGCGACCAGATCACGGCGCTGCGATGCCCAGGCTGGGCACTCCGCCAATGTATGCAACGCCGTGTCTTCTACGGGGTCGCGGCTGCTGCCACAATGGTGGCATCCGGGCGTTTCCTCCCGGCCTATCCTCCACAAATACCGGCCAAAACAACCATGGCCGGTGAGGATTTGTGTCAGCCGGAAGGTGAGGACGCCGTGACGTCTCTCCGACCACTCTTCAACCACGGGACTTACCGCCACTATCGTGGCGTGCCCGGCGCTGGGGTGCACAAGTCTGCTCTTCCACTCCGCCACTAGGATCTGGCGGAGCTCCGACCGACGCGCCTCGATGTCACGGTGCGCCGGTCTCTCGCCCTGCTCCAGAGCTTGCTGGCGCCATGTATAGAGTGACGCCAGCAGCTCAGCTTCCAGATCCCAGGGCGGTGATCCGGCTAGGAGGCTCGCTGTCTCGAAGGAGACCGTGCGGTAGCCTCGTATTAACCTGACGGCCATGGCGCGCTGCGGTGCGTGAAGCGCCGTGATGTTGTGGGCCGTCAGGTCGTGTGCCCATATCGGGGCCCCGTAAAGGGCCATGGACCGCACGACTCCTTCGTAGAGCCTCCGGCAGGAGGCGGTTGGCCCCCCCAGATTGGGCAGCAGTCGCGATAATCCTGCCGCTGCCCCTAGAAGTTTGGGGGCCAAGCGTCCAAAGTGCTCACGGAAATCCCATCGGCTATCGAGTACGAGCCCCAGGTATTTTAGGCTCGTCCCAATGCCGATGCGGACCCCTCCTACCATAATGTGGGCCCCTGCGGGTGGCCGTTTCCGAGGCCCGTGGAAACAAATGGCCTCGGATTTAGAGAGGGCCACCTCTAGGCCCAAACGCCGGATCCTTCCAACGACTTGTGCGACCCCAGCGGTCGCCCTTATAGCCGCCGCCCGGTACGTCTTATCACTCGCAGTGACGAGGGTGTCGTCGGCGTAACAAGTGACACCCACGCCAGGGAGGAGCGTACCGCGCAGCACCCAGTCGTAGCCGATGTTCCACAGAAGGGGGCCGAGGACCGACCCCTGTGGAACACCGCACGACATAACTCGCCGACTAATACCGAGATGACTCGGGTAGACGATATTTCTCTCATTTAAATAATCCCCGACTATACGGCGGAGGTACGGAGGCACTCCATGATAAGTGAGTGCCTCACGAATACAACTCCAAGGCAGGGTGTTGAAAGCGTTGGCGATGTCAAGAGACACCGCCAAGACCACCCCGCCCCGGGAAACCTGTTCCTCCGCCAGACTCCTCACTGATTTTATGGCCTCTATTGTTGAGCGCCCTCGGCGGAAACCAAACTGCACGTCCGCCAAATCCGGGCCCACCGTAGTAAGGTGGTGGACGAGGCGCTCCGCGATGATATACTCGAAGATCTTCGCGACCTCGTCCAACAACACTATGGGCCGGTAGGCGGACGGGCTGTCCGCCGGGCGCCCTGCCTTTTTGATGAGGACCAGCTTCCCCGTTTTCCAGACTCGTGGAAACTGGCCCCCCTCAAGGCACGCTGTGAGGAGTCTCCCCAGTCGGGGTCCGAGCTCCTCTATTGCCAGGACCCACGCTCGGCCAGGAATGCCGTCGGGTCCTGGGGCGGTGTTTTTTATCCTCAACACCGCCGCTCGGAGTTCTACCCGAGTCACCTCGGGAACGTCGTCGTCTATGTCCGCGTTGGCTGCCGCGGAAGGCGGCGCCGTCATGGGCGGAGGGATATGTTCCGCCCGCGACGGGAACAGAGCGGCCACAACCTCTTCCACTAGCTGTGGCCGGAGACTTTCCGTTAGAGGGGGCGCCCAGGAACGTAACTTGTTCCTGACCATCAAGTATGGGCGCCCCCACGGATCTTCATTTAGCGTCTCCAGCAGTTCCTGGCGGGCGTCTTGCTTGGCCCGCCAGATAGCTTCCTTCAAATTGTTTTTGGCCGCTCTGTATGCCTCATACAATTCCGCCTCCCGGGCAATGGAATCGGGAGGGCGGCGACGCCTCCTGCGAAACCGGGCGTACTGGCGGCGCGCTGCGACGCAGATTCGCCGCAACTGCGCGATGGTGTCGTTCCACCAGTACACCCGGCGTGGCCCAGACGTGTTACGGACTCTAGGCATCGCCGCATCGCAAACTTGCGTCATTGCCCCCCTGAACCAATCCGCCTCCATATTAATATCGTCAGGCCTGGAAGGTGTTGATACCCAGGCCTGAACTATGGAGGCTTCCAGGAGGGCCTCCCGATTCAGCCTTTTCAAGGCCCAACGCGGACCGCCCTCAATCGGGCCTCTTCGGACTGGGGCGTCGGAGTTGACTGTTTCGGCGGAGACATCGAACCGAATATAACGATGGTCCGACAACGTCTCCACCTCCTCGACGACGCGCCAGTCTCGGATACGGCGTGCTAGTGCGGGGCTCGCGAATGAAACGTCCACAATGGAACCGCCCCGCTGACGCACGCACGTATGCACTGACCCCTGATTGAGGACGAGCAGGCCGTTCTCAACGGCCCACTGCTCCAGCAGCTCGCCTCTAGCGTCTGTGGCCGGAGAACCCCAAGCCGTAGACTTGGCGTTGAGGTCCCCGGCGAAGAGCACGACGCGAGGACGGCTGCGAGCGACGACGACGTTCAATTCGAGGAGATACTCCTCGAAGTCGGCGAGGGAACGGTTGGGTGAGAAGTAGCCACCCACCACAACCGTATCCTTTACGAGTGCTGCGACGCAGCCCCGCCCTCGGTAGATGTTCTCGAAGGACGGGGTGCGGGCGGCGGCTAACGAAATTAGCGCCACCGAGCCGCTGAGGTCCCCCACCCAATCGTCACGGGGGGGGATAAAATACGGCTCGGCGACGAGGGCGACGTTGATGGACCACTGCGCCATGCTCTGGAGAAGAAGGTCCTGAGCTCTGGCGCAGTGGTTTATATTCGCCTGAATGAGGCGCAAAAGTGGAGCCATTATTCGTGGTCCATTTGTGGCGTGTCGCCTGGCGCCTTATTCGCCACGGGAGTGGCGCCCTTGTTGGCCGATTGGCCGTCTCTTGCTGCCTTCTTCTTGGTGGGTGCAGCGCAACTTCTTGTGCCGGCCCTATGATCGGCCGGCTTGCCCGCCGCCGCACACAAAACGCAGTGCGGCGGGGCCTCACAACTGCCGGCCAAATGGCCGGGCTGGCCGCATCTGAAACAGCGGCCGCTGCAGTCGACCGCAGAGGTGCACTTTGCGCCAACGTGGCCACCACTCAAACAGCGGAAGCACCTCTGCGGTTTCGGCTCCAGGAGCCGCACTTGCGCTGACACCCAGCCTATCAATACCCGACGGCCATCGGCCAACTTTTTAGCCACAGCCACGGGGCAGGTGATTACGGCTGTGCCCATACCGGCACGGCCCGGACGAATCGGGCCGCACCGGATTTGTTCCGGGGGACATTCCCCAGCCTTAGAGACCGCGGCAACGACTTCGTCCACAATAATCGAATCATCCAGGCCCCCGATTCGAACTTCTGCACACTTTTGGGGCCTGGTGATTTTGACATCCTCCGCCGGAAGGAGTTGGCGAAGGCTCAAAGCCAGTGCGTCGGCCTGCTGGGCGCTACCGGCCCCAGGCACCTCGATGAGGCGGGCCCCGGTCTGTGTGATTTTACACCGGAGGCCCGTCGTTATTCCTAGCGTGGTGGGGTCGATAGCCCCACGCGCCTTCTTTAAGAGCTCCGCGTAGGTGGTCCCCCGCTCCAACGCTGCAGGTTGCAGTGTTAATACCACTGCAGTGGAGCTGGGGGTGCGGAGCTTCTTGGCCGCCTTCTTTGCCGCCTTTTTTGCCTTTTTTGTGGCTTTTCGTCTGGCCTTCGCCGCTTGCTGTTTTTCGCCGACGGTCTGCCAGCCGTCAGGTTGGGGAGCTGAGGGGGCGGAGGTCGCTGGCACACTGGTCTGCTGGGCAGCGGGAGCGGGCTGGGCCTTTTTCTGGCCCCTCTTCCTGCCCTTTGGGGCGTTAGTTGCCGCGGCTTTCTTGGGCGCCGTGGTCGTGGCCTGTCGTGGTGCAGCCGCTGCAGCCGCGTAGGATGTTGACGGCTGAGGCTGTGGCTGCGGGGGCGGCTGCGGTTGTTGGGCCGCTTGCCGGCCCGCCGTAGGGGGCCTTATTAATAATTTGCCCTCCAGGGCGGAGAGGCTCTGCCTCATCTGGGCCATCTCTCTGCGGAGGGCAGCCAAGTCCTCCGTGGCCTTGTCCGGCGCATTGCCCTCCGCGCGCCTCTGGAATGCGACACGGAGCTCCTCTTGTTCGCGCCTAAGGGACGCGATTTCAGTGGCGAGGCGTGCGTTCTCCGCCTGCAGCTTCCTGGTCTCCTCAGACGCTGTGCGACTGAGGAGAACGTCCGCGATTTCACTTATCGCGACTACCGACTCCTTAAGGGACTTCTGACTCGTCCCTTTCAGGCCCTTTGACTTTTTGGAGACCATAGTTATGGCCTCCAGGGCGCTTTTGAGGCGTGACCGCAGATCAGTGGCGGTGGCCTCGTCCGGCTCGCCAGCGGAAGTCTCCGAGAGACGCGAGCTTCGATCTGCGACCACTTTCTTCGTGGCCGCTTCGATGCGCCTCTCTTCCTCCTCGTCGCGCTCGAGGAGCTTTGCGCGCCGCTTGGCGGCTGCGAGCTCCGCGCGAGCCTTGCCCAGGCCCACAAAGTGCCCGTGGGTGGGCGGTCGTCCACGGGTTTTGAAACCCCTCACCGTTAGTTTTGGTTTAGTGGGTGTTCCTTCATCGCTCGAAGCCGAGCCTGGCTCCGAGCGTGGGCGCTTGCGCAGTGCCCGACTTGGGCTTTCCGCGCTGCGCACGCTAATCATTGACACTATGGAGCTATCCGACTCGGAGAGCTCCAACTGCTCCTTCAGCGCTTTCAAGCGCTCATCATCCTTGGAACCCGCATTACTGGGCGTGCGAGTTTCCGGTTTGTCGACCGACTTCGGTATAGTTTTTTGGTTTTTAATATTTGGTTCCATAATTAAACCCACGAGTGCGGGAGAAATAAACAGTCGACCCGGGCAGAGATCCCGCAATACCCGGGCAAGCCTAATACCTCAGGGCGGCGGCTGGTGCCCTGAGGGGGCCGCACTAGAGACTGACCTCCCTGTCAGCCACGCATCTCCTCGCCGTGCGGCAGCAACTTGAGATTAGGGGATTTTTATAGTGCTTACCTTGCACGCGGTCCGGGCGGTTAAGCCAAGACCCTCGGTCCCGTAGACAGCCGCGAGACGTGACCACAGACACTGCAAACTACGGGATTACGATCTAATCTGGGACGGTGACAACGAAGGTGGAAGAGGGGGAAAGGAAAGAATAAAAGGGGGAAAGGTAAAAAGGGGAGGGTTAAAGAAGAAAAATAAAATAAAGGTAAAAGTGTAAAAATAAAAGGTAAAAAGGGGGGGAGAAAACAAAACATAAAAACGTCCGAAGACGGAAGGATGAAGCCTCCGCTGTCTGCCCGGCGGCAGTGCGAGTGCACACCGAGCCCGTCCAACACCCCATCCCATGTCCACTCTGCCCAGGCAGAGGAGTACCGGGAGAGGCGGTGGCACCCAAAGTGGGCGCAGGAAGCAGGGCCAGGAAAACAGGCCCGCACTCCCAGCGGCGCCGGGAAGCGCCACTCTATGGTAACTTTTTAGTGAGGTTTTCTCCCTCTTAGTCCGAAGACCCGCGGGCAGGAGGCCAAAAAGCCCCCTGCTAACGCGTTGACCGGACGGTGGCCGGAGTTCGACCATGCCCGCAACCCACAAAAGGCGCAGGAAGCGAGCCCGCCCGCCCAAGTGTCCCCGCAAGACCCCAAAAGGAGCCGTACGGGAACGGGGTGGAAGCGGGGTCCCGAAGGACCCCCAATTCCGGGTGATTTTTTAGTGAGCTTGTCTTGCTCGCAGCCCGAAGACCCGCGGGCAGGAGGCCAAAAAGCCCCTGCTAACGCGTTTTGACCGAACGGTGGTCGGAGTTCGACCATGCCCGCAACCCACAAAAGGCGCAGGAAGCGAGCCCGCCCGCCCAAGTGTCCCCGCAAGACCCCAAAAGGAGCCGTACGGGAACGGGGTGGAAGCGGGGTCCCTAAGGACCCCCAATTCCGGGTGATTTTTTAGTGAGCTTGTCTTGCTCGCAGCCCGAAGACCCGCGGGCAGGAGGCCAAAAGGCCCCTTGCTAACGCGTTTTGACCGAACGGTGGTCGGAGTTTGACCATGCCCGCAACCCACAAAAGACGCAGGAAGCGAGCCCGCCCGCCCAAGTGTCCCCGCAAGACCCCAAAAGGAGCCGTACGGGAACGGGTGGAAGCGGGGCCCCGAAGGACCCCCAATTCCGGGTAATTTTTTAGAGAGCTTGTCTTGCTCGCAGCCCGAAGACCCGCGGTCCCGAAAGAGTCGGGATTACGCGTTGGTAACCGGACGGTAGTCGGGGTTCGACCCACCGTCCGCCCACTGTCAGAATTAGCCGTGAGTAGCAACTTGCTACTCACGTTGCCCGGGGTGCACCACGCGGAGGTTTCTGACACGCACCCCAACCTAACCCAACCTAACCCAACCTAACCCAACCTAACCCAACCTAACCCAACCTAACCGTGTTAGGTGTCACCATCGACGACAAGCTAACGTTTAGTCGGCATGTGAGCAACGTCTGCCGAAAGGCGATCGCGGTTCACAAGCAATTGACCAGGGCAGCAAAAGTCAGCTGGGGTCTAAACCCCGAAATTGTCAAGACAATATATATCGCGGCGATAGAACCAATCGTCTTGTACGCGGCCAGCGTATGGGCGCCGGCAGCCCATAAAATCGGGATCATAAAGCAGCTGGGCACCGTGCAACGAGGTGTCGCACAGCAAATGTGCAGGGCATACCGCACTGTCTCCCTGAATGCCTCCCTCTTGCTGGCTGGGGTGCTCCCACTCGACCTTCGCATACGCGAGGTGGCATCGCTGTACGATGCCAAGAGGGGGGCACCACAGCCAGTACTGAGGGGCAGGGGGGTGGAGCGGATGTCTTCCGCACTGGAGTCTCCCCATCCCGCCGAGCGTATCGACCTGGAGTTCGGTATCCTGGCAGACCAGGAGCAGTATAGCGCCAACCCAATCCCGGACGTCAGCGTGTTTACGGACGGGAGTAAGATCGGCGGGCGCGTCGGAGCCGCGTTGTCCATTTGGACAAACGGTGCCGAGATACGCGCTCGCAAGTTGGCGCTACCAGATTACTGCACAGTTTACCAAGCGGAACTCCTGGCGATATGCAGAGCGACTGGGGAGATTCGGAAGAGCGCGGCGTCGTCATTCGGGGTCTTCAGCGATTCGATGGCGGCCTTGCAGGCAGTGAAAAACCACGATTGCCTTCATCCCCTAGCGGTAGAAACAAGAGAGAACTTAAGATCCATTTCTCGCCAGAACAAGATAGTAAACTTGTTCTGGATCAAAGCGCACGCAGGGTTTGAGGGCAACGAAAGAGTGGATCAGCTCGCCAAAGGGGCCGCACTCGATAGCAGGGGGGCCCCGGATTACGACTTGTGCCCGATTTCATTCATCAAGCGTTACATTCGTTTGGGAACGCTTGATGAATGGAATCGGAGATACACCACCGGTGCCACAGCTGCTACTACTAAGATCTTCTTCCCGGATGCGGTGGCCGCGTACACGACGATTAGGAAGCTCAGCCTGGATGGGATCATAACACAGGCGTTGACGGGGCACGGTGGATTCTCAGAATACTTGACCCGTTTCAAGTGTAAGGAGAATCCATCGTGCGTTTGTGACCCCATCCAGGCTGAATCGGTTGAGCACGTCCTGTTTTGCTGCCCTGTTCATGCTGTGGATCGCGAGAACCTGAAGCATGCACTGGGGGTAGAGATCACCCGGTATACAGTAGGGAAAATTATGGTAGGAAAGGACAGGGACAAGCTTATTAGTTTCCTTAAAAAAGTGGTAAACATGGTAAATAAGAGAAATAGTTAAAGTAAATATGCACAATTCTATAGATGGTTCTATAAAATATGTACATAGGCATAATATAAAGTTAAGAAAGTATGTTAAAGGAACGCAAAGAAGCTTCCCTAAAAGTAAGAATGTAAATAGTATAAGAAATTAGATAAATAACTAGATAAGAATTAATATAATAAGACACACAATGTAATAGATTAAGTAAATAGATTTAAGACATAAATGTAAAGTGAAAATAAAAATGGGAACAAATAAAAATGAAAACCCCTACGCCCTCCCGTGTACATAGTTATAAGTAAGTTAAAAATAAAGAAAGTACAGAATAGGTAATCTATGGGTATCCCCCCATAATGGGAAAGTATGATGAAAGAATGCAAGAAAGATACAGTATGAGGAATGAAAGTGCGAGAGGAATAAGAGCGAGAACTGGTATGACAAAGAGAATTAGGTTAAGAATAGGCGCCGACTAACAGCGGCGGTAGGAGAGAAAAAAAAAAAAAAAAAAAAAAAAAAAAAAAAAAACCCAACCTAACCCAACCTAACCCAACCTAACCCAACCTAACCCAACCTAACCCTTTTTTTTTTTTTTTTGGTGTCGGGTTGGAAAATCCTCATGGAGTCCCTCCGCCCCGGGGGAAGGACGAAGGGGACTGTCAGACTCTTACTGACTAAAAACCAACCCGTGTTCCTCATGTACCCGTGTATCGGAGGGTAGGGATTCGCATAAGCATTCGTCGCTACCCCCCGACGGGTATTGGCCCGCCAGATGGTCAGACGGGCCCCGAACAAAACCCCCTTGGCGGCGGATGAAGGTGTTGGCCTCCGCCGCCAAAACACTCAGCGGCCGCAGAGGATAGGGAGGACGGCAACGCAACACCGCATCTCCTCCTCCTCTGCGGCCCCACCGCGACGCAACGATGGTGCGCCTCCATTTGGTCGCGGGAGATAGGGCGCGCGGCAACGCAACACCGACACGCCTCTCCTCCCGCGACCGCACCCGACTGCGAGGGACAGAAGAACTGTCCCTCGCACCCGCCCCTTTGGACGCATCCAGCGCAGGCCTCCGTCAAGCCCACGCGGAGCGTCCCCTCCTGGATCCCTCTTAGCTTCACCGCGGGTCACCAATCCACGGTTACTGAGCCCCCCCACCACGACAAGGTGGAGATCCCACGGGGGGGAACCTTTTTTTTTTTTTTTTTTTTTTTTTTTTTTTACGAGGTGGAAAATCCCTTCGGATCTCCGACTCTTGGGGGAAATAAGAGCCGGAGTATGTGGTGTTTCCACTAAAAACCACCTCGACTGCCGCCATGTACCCGTGTGTCGGAGGGTGGGGCATCACCTAAGCACTCGTCGCCACCCTCCGACGGGTATTGGCCCGCCAGATGGTCAGGCGGGCCCCGAACAAAACCCCCTTGGCGACGGATTAAGGTGTTGGACTCCGCCGCCAAAACGCCCAGCGGCCGCAGAGGATAGGGAGGACGGCAACGCAACACCGCATCTCCTCTTCCTCTGCGGCCCCACCGCGACGCATCGAATGGTGCGCCCCCATTTGGTCGCGGGAGATAGGGCGCGCGGCAACGCAACACCGACACGCCTCTCCTCCCGCGACCGCACCCGACTGCGAGGGACAGAAGAACTGTCCCTCGCACCCGCCCCTTTGGACGCATCCAGCGCAGGCCTCCGTCAAGCCCACGCGGAGCGTCCCCTCCTGGATCCCTCTTAGCTTCACCGCGGGTCACCAATCCACGGTTACTAAGCCCCCCCACCACGACAAGGTGGAGATCCCACGGGGGGGAACCTTTTTTTTTTTTTTTTTTTTTTTTTTTTTTACGAGGTGGAAAATCCCTTCGGATCTCCGACTCTTGGGGGAAATAAGAGCCGGAGTATGTGGTGTTTCCACTAAAAACCACCTCGACTTCCTCCATGTACCCGTGTGTCGGAGGGTCGGGTTTCGCACAAGCATACGTCGCAACCCCCCGACGGGTATTGGCCCGCCAGATGGTGAGGCGGGCCCCGACCAAAACCCCCTTGGCGGCGGATGAAGGTGTTTGGCTCCGCCACCAAAACACTCCGCGGCCGCAGAGGATAGGGAGGACGGCAACGCAACACCGCATCTCCTCTTCCTCTGCGGCCCCACCGCGACGCAACGATGGTGCGCCTCCATTTGGTCGCGGGAGATAGGGCGCGCGGCAACGCAACACCGACACGCCTCTCCTCCCGCGACCGCACCCGACTGCGAGGGACAGAAGAACTATCCCTCGCACCCGCCCCTTTGGACGCATCCAGCGCAGGCCTCCGTCAAGCCCACGCGGAGCGTCCCCTCCTGGATCCCTCTTAGCTTCACCGCGGGTCACCAATCCACGGTTACTAAGCCCCCCCACCACGACAAGGTGGAGATCCCACGGGGGGGAACCTTTTTTTTTTTTTTTTTTGGTGTCGGGTTGGAAAATCCTCATGGAGTCCCTCCGCCCCGGGGGAAGGACGAAGGGAACTGTCAGACTCTTACTGACTAAAAACCAACCCGTGTTCCTCATGTACCCATGTGTCGGAGGGTAGGGATTCACATAAGCATTCGTCGCTACCCCCCGACGGGTATTGGCCCGCCAGATGGTCAGGCGGGCCCCGAACAAATCCCCCTTGGCGGCGGATGAAGGTGTTGGGCTCCGCCGCCAAAACTCTCAGCGGCCGCAGAGGATAGGGAGGACGGCAACGCTACACCGCATCTCCTCCTCCTCTGCGGCCCCACCGCGACGCAACGATGGTGCGCCCCCATTTGGTCGCGGGAGATAGGGCGCGCGGCAACGCAACACCGACACGCCTCTCCTCCCGCGACCGCACCCGACTGCGAGGGACAGACAGAACTGTCCCCCGCACCCGCACCGTTGGACACATCCTGCGCAGGCCCCGTCAAGCCCACGCGGAGCGTCCCCTCCTGGATCACTCTTCGCTTCACCGCGGGTAACCAATCCACGGTTACTGAGCCCCCCCCACCACGACAAGGTGGAGATCCCACGGGGGGGGAACCTAACCCAACCTAACCCAACCTTTTTTTTTGTTTTTTTTTTTTTTTGGTATCGGGTTGGAAAATCCTCATGGAGTCCCTCCGCCCCGGGGGAAGGACGAAGGGGACTGTCAGACTCTTACTGACTAAAAACCAACCCGTATTCCTCATGTACCCGTGTGTCGAAGGGTGGGGATTCGCATAAGCATTCGTCGCTACCCCCCGACGGGTATTGGTCCGCCAGATGGTCAGGCGGGCCCCGAACAAAACCCCCTTGGCGGCGGATGAAGGTGTTGGGCTCCGCCGCCAAAACACTCAGCGGCCGCAGAGGATAGGGAGGACGGCAACGCAACACCGCATCTCCTCTTCCTCTGCGGCCCCACCGCGACGCAACGATGGTGCGCCTCCATTTGGTCGCGGGAGATAGGGCGCGCGGCAACGCAACACCGACACGCCTCTCCTCCCGCGACCGCACCCGACTGCGAGGGACAGAAGAACTATCCCTCGCACCCGCCCCTTTGGACGCATCCAGCGCAGGCCTCCGTCAAGCCCACGCGGAGCGTCCCCTCCTGGATCCCTCTTAGCTTCACCGCGGGTCACCAATCCACGGTTACTAAGCCCCCCCACCACGACAAGGTGGAGATCCCACGGGGGGGAACCTTTTTTTTTTTTTTTTTTTTTTGGTGTCGGGTTGGAAAATCCTCATGGAGTCCCTCCGCCCTGGGGGAAGGGCGAAGGGGACTGTCAGACTCTTACTGACTAAAAACCAACCCGTATTCCTTACGTACCCGTATGTCGGAGGGTCGGGTTTCGCCCAAGCATACGTCGCAACCCCCCGACGGATATCGGCCCGCCAGATGGTTAGGCGGGCCCCGAACAAAACCCCCTTGGCGGCGGATGAAGGTGTTGGGCTCCGCCGCCAAAACACCCAGCGGCCGCAGAGGATAGGGAGGACGGCAACGCAACACCGCATCTCCTCTTCCTCTGCGGCCCCACCGCGACGCATCGAATGGTGCGCCCCCATTTGGTCGCGGGAGATAGGGCGCGCGGCAACGCAACACCGACACGCCTCTCCTCCCGCGACCGCACCCGACTGCGAGGGACAGAAGAACTGTCCCTCGCACCCGCCCCTTTGGACGCATCCTGCGCAGGCCTCCGTCAAGCCCACGCGGAGCGTCCCCTCCTGGATCCCTCTTAGCTTCACCGCGGGTCACCAATCCACGGTTACTAGGCCCCCCCACCACGACAAGGTGGAGATCCCACGGGGGGGACGGGGGGGGAACCTTTTTTTTTTTTTTTTTTGTTCACTACGGTGGTAAAACTCTCCTTACGAGTCATCTCAACTCCGCCAACCCAGCCATTAGAACGGCTAGGCTTGGGACTGGCGGAGGAGGTATGTGGAGGCTCTCCCCTAAAGGCGTTCGGGGCATACCCACTAAAAACCACCGCGGTGTCCCTACGGGTCCCGTGTGTTGGCGGGGTCACGCGATTCGCGATTTGCATACTTTCTCGCGACCCCGCCCGGGATTGGCCCGCCGTTGGTGTTGGCGGGCCCCGTCTCGTTATGATCTCGCAATCATCCATCAAACTTCTTGCATACATCAAACTTCTGGCATCCATAACCTCACAAAGCTACTTGGGAGGCGGCGAGGACACGCGCCGCCTCCCGCCTTTTGGCGGACAGGGAGCAGCCCCAGCGCTCACCGTCCGCAGGCAATAAATTTACGGTGGTCGGAGGTCGTCCCTTGTTCGACGTCCCCGACGCCCGGACCTACGGTTGGGGAGAGGGCGATGTATTTCCCTCTCCCGCTCCGCCGCCTCCTTGCTCAGCATGACTGCTTCGCAGAAAGAGGCGACGGCGTTCCAAGACCTCTCACTCCGGACCATAGACAGAACTACGGCCGGGAGCGAGAGGACAACCGTATTGAGAGCCGCGACCAGATCACGGCGCTGCGATGCCCAGGCTGGGCATTCCGCCAAAGTATGCAGCGCCGTGTCTTCGACAGGGTCGCGGCTGCTGCCACAATGGTGGCATCCGGGCGTTTCCTCCCGGCCTATCCTCCACAAATACCGGCCAAAACAACCATGGCCGGTAAGGATTTGAGTCAACCGGAAGGTGAGGACGCCGTGACGTCTCTCCAACCACTCATCAACCACGGGACTTACCGCCACTATCGTGGCGTGCCCGGCGCTGGGGTGCACAAGTCGTGCCTTCCACTCCGCCACTAGGACTTGGCGGAGCTCCGACCGACGCGCCTCGATGTCACGGTGCGCCGGTCTCTCGCCCTGCTCCAGGACTTGCTGGCGCCATGTATAGAGTGACGCCAGCAGCTCAGCTTCCAGATCCCAGGGCAGTGATCCGGCTAGGAGGCTCGCTGTCTCGAAGGAGACCGTGCGGTAGCCTCGTATCAACCTGACGGCCATGGCGCGCTGCGGTGCGCGAAGCGCCGTGATATTGTGGGCCGTCAGGTCGTGCGCCCATATCGGGGCCCCATAAAGGGCCATGGACCGCACGACTCCTTCGTAGAGCCTCCGGCAGGAGGCGGTTGGCCCCCCCAGATTGGGCAGCAGTCGCGACAATCCTGCTGCTGCCCCTAGAAGTTTGGGGGCCAAGCGTCTAAAGTGCTCACGGAAATCCCATCGGCTATCGAGTACGAGCCCCAGATATTTTAGGCTCGTCCCGATGCCGATGCGGACCCCTCCTACCATAATGTGGGCCCCTGCGGGTGGCCGTTTCCGAGGCCCGTGGAAACAAATGGCCTCGGATTTAGAGAGAGCCACCTCTAGGCCCAAACGCCGGATCCTTCCAACGACTTGTGCGACCCCAGCGGTCGCCCTTATAGCCGCCGCCCGGTACGTCTTATCACTCGCAGTGACGAGGGTGTCGTCGGCGTAGCAAGTGACACCCACGCCAGGGAGGAGCGTACCGCGCAGCACCCAGTCGTAGCCGATGTTCCACAGAAGGGGGCCGAGGACCGACCCCTGCGGAACACCGCACGACATAACTCGCCGACTAATACCGAGATGACTCGGGTAGATGATGTTTCTTTCACTTAGATAATCCCCGACTATACGGCGGAGGTATGGAGGCACTCGATGGTAATTGAGTGCCTCTCGAATACAACTCCAGGGCAGGGTGTTGAAAGCGTTGGCGATGTCAAGAGACACCGCCAGAACCACCCCGCCCCGGGAAACCTCTTCCTCCGCCAGACTCCTCACTGATGTTATTGCGTCTATTGTTGAGCGCCCTCGGCGGAAACCAACCTGCGCGTCCGCCAAATCCGGGCCCACCGTGGTAAAGTGGTGGACGAGGCGCTCCGCGATGATATGTTCAAAGATCTTCGCGACCTCGTCCAACAACACTATGGGCCGGTAGGCGGACGGGCTGTCCGCCGGGCGCCCTGCCTTTCTGATGAGGACCAGCTTCCCCGTCTTCCAGGCTCGTGGAAACTGGCCCCCCTCAAGGCACGCTGTGAGGAGTCTCCCCAGTCGGGGTCCGAGCTCCTCCATTGCCAGGACCCACGCTCGGCCAGGAATGCCGTCGGGTCCTGGAGCGGTGTTTTTAATCCTCAACACCGCCGCTCGGAGTTCTACCCGAGTCACCTCGGGAACGTCGTCTATGTCCGCGTTGGCTGCCTCGGAAGGCGGCGCCGTCATGGGCGGAGGGATGTGTTCCGCCCGCGACGGGAACAGAGCGGCCACAACATCTTCGACCATCTCTGGCCGGAGACTTTCCGTTAGAGGGGGCGCCCAGGAACGTAACTTGTTCCTGACCATCAAATATGGGCGCCCCCACGGATCTCGGTTGAGGGTCTCCAGCAATTCCTGGCGGGCGTCTTGCTTGGCCCGCCAGATGGCCTCTTTCAAGTTGTTCTTGGCCGCTCTGTACTCCTCGTACAATGCCGCCTCCCGGTCAGTGAAATCGGGAGGGCGGCGACGCCTCCTGCGAAACCGGGCGTACTGGCGGCGCGCTGCGACGCAAATCTTGCGCAGGCGCGCGATGGTGTCGCTCCACCAGTACACCCGGCGTGGCCCAGATGTTCTACGGACTCTAGGCATCGCCGCGTCACAAACTCGTGTCATTGCCCCCCTGAACCAATCGGCCTCCATATTGATATCGTCAGGCCTGGTAGGTGTTGAAACCCAGGCCTGAACTATGGAGGCTTCCAGGAGGGCCTCCCGATTCAGCCTTTTCAAGGCCCAACGCGGACCGCCCTCAATCGGGTCTCTTCGGACCGGGGCGTCGGAGCTAACTGTTTCGGCGGAGACGTCGAACCGAATATAACGATGGTCCGACAACGTCTCCACCTCCTCGACGACGCGCCAGTCTCGGATACGGCGTGCTAATGCGGGGCTCGCAAAAGAAACGTCCACAATGGAACCGCCCCGCTGACGCACGCACGTATGTACCGACCCACGATTGAGGACGAGTAGGCCGTTCTCAACGACCCACTGCTCCAGCAGCTCGCCTCTAGCGTCTGTGGCCGGAGAACCCCAAGCCGTAGACTTGGCATTGAGGTCCCCGGCGAAGAGCACGACGCGAGGACGGCTGCGAGCGACGACGACGTTCAATTCGAGGAGATACTCCTCGAAGTCGGCGAGGGAACGGTTGGGTGAGAAGTAGCCACCCACCACAACCGTATCCTTTATGAGTGCTGCGACGCAGCCCCGCCCTCGGTAGATGTTCTCGAAGGGCGGGGTGCGGGCGGCGGCTAGCGAAATTAACGCCACCGAGCCGCTAAGGTCCCCCACCCAATCATCACGGGGGGGGACAAAATACGGCTCGGCGACGAGGGCGACGTTGATTGACCACTGCGCCATGCTCTGGAGAAGAAGATCCTGAGCCCTGGCGCAGTGGTTTAAATTCGCCTGAAGTAGGCGTAAATATGGAGCCATTATTGGACATCCATATCTGGCGTGCCGCCTGACGCCTCAGTGGCCACGGAAGTGGCGCCCTTGTTGGCCGATTGGCCGTCATTTGCACCCTGCTTCTTCTTGGGTGCGGCGCAACTCTTTGTGCCGGCTCTATGATCGGCCGGCTTGCCCGCCGCCGCACACAAAACGCAGTGCGGTGGGGCCTCACAACTGCCGGCCAAATGGCCGGGCTGGCCGCATCTAAAACAGCGGCCGCTGCAGTCGACCGCAGAGGTGCACTTTGCACCAACGTGGCCACCACTGAGGCAGCGGAAGCACCTCTGCGGTTTCGGCTCCAGGAGCCGCACTTGCGCCGACACCCAGCCGATCAAAACGCGACGGCCATCGGCCAACTTCTTGGCCACAGCCACTGGGCAGGTGACTATGGCCGTGCCCATACCGGCACGGCCCGGACGAATCGGGCCGCACCGGATTTGCTCCGGGGGACATTCCCCAGCCTTGGCGACCGCGGCAACCACCTCGTCGACAATAATCGAATCATCCAGGCCCCCGATTCGAACTTCTGCACATTTTTGGGGCCTGGTGATTCTGACATCCTCCGCCGGAAGGAGTTGGCGGAGGCTTGAAGCCAGTGCGTCAGCCTGCTGGGCGCTACCGGCCCCAGGCACCTCGATGAGGCGGGCCCCGGTCTGGGTGATCTTACACCGCAGACCCGTCGTAATGCCAAGCTGGCTGGGGTCGATAGCCCCACGCGCCTTCTTTAAAAGCTCCGCGTAGGTGGTCCCCCGCTCCAACGCTGCAGGTTGCAATGTTAATACTACTGCAGTGGAGCTGGGGGTGCGGAGCTTCTTTGCCGCCTTTTTGGCCGCCTTCTTGGCCTTTTGGTTGGCCTTCCTCTTCGCTTTCGCCGCCTTTTCTTTTTCGCCGGCAATTTCCCAGCCATTCTTTTTGGAAGCGGTGGCTGCAGGAGCACTTTGTGGGACAGCAGGGGTGGGCTGGGCCTTCTTCTGGCCCCTTTTCCTGCCCCTTTGGGCCTTAGTTTCTTCGGCTTTCCTGGGCGCCGAATTTGTGGCTTGCCGTGTCGCAGCCGCTACAGCCGCGTATGATGTTGACGGCTGCGGGGACGGCTGCGGGGGCGGCTGCGGTTGTTGGGCCGCTTGCTTGCTCGCCAATGGAGGCCTTAATAATCTGCCCTCTAAGACGACGAAGCTCTGTCTCATCTGTGCCATTTCTTTGCGTAGGGCGGCCAGTTCATTCATGGGCTCCGACGCGTTGGTAATGGCACGCTTCTCAACAGCGGTGCGGAGCTCCTCCTGTTCCCGTCTAAGGGCCGCGATTTCAGATGCCAGGCGGGTGTTCTCCGCCTGGAGCTTCTTCGTCTCCTCAGACGCTGTGCGGCTGAGGAGAACATCCGCAATTTCGGCTATTGCCGCCACCGACTCCTTAAGGGACTTTTGGCAAGTCCCTTTGAGTCCCTTGGACTTCCTGGAGACCATCGTGATGGCCTCCAAGGCGTCTTTGAGACGCGACCGCAAGTTGGTGGCGGTAGCCTCCTCCGGCTCTCCTTCAGAGACCGAAGTCTCTGAGAGGCGCGAGCTTCTTGAAGCGGCCACCTTTTTTGTGGCCGCTTCGATGCGCCGCTCCTCCTCTGCGTCGCGCTCGAGGAGCTTTTCTCGCAGCTTGGCAGCTGCGAGCTCCGCGCGAGCTCTGCCCAGGCCCACAAAGTGCCCGTGGGTGGGCGGTCTGCCGCGAGTCTTGAAACCCCTCACTCTCGAAAGTTTCGGCGTGGGGGTCTCTTCTTCGCTCGAGGCCGAGCCTGGCTCCGAGCGCGTGCGCTTGCTCGCCCGGCTGGGGCTTTCAGCGCTGCGCACGCTGATCATGCTCACAGTGGAGCTGTCCGACTCGGACAGCTCCAACTCTTGCTCCTTCGGCGCTGTAATGCGCTCTGCATCCGAACCCGCAGGACTGGGCGTGCGGGTTGATTCGTCAACCGACTTCGGTATGGTTTGTTTTTTGAGTTTACTTGCCATATTAAAACCCACGAGTGCGGGAGAAATAAAACGTCCACCCGGGCAGAGATCCCGCTATACCCGGGTAAGCCTAATACCTCAAGGGCGGCGGCTGGTGCCCTGAGGGGGCCGCACTAGAGACTGACCTCCCTGTCAGCCACGCATCTCCTCGCCGTGCGGCAGCAACTTGAGATTAGGGGATTTTTATAGTGCTTACCTTGCACGCGGTCCGGGCGGTTAAGCCAAGACCCTCGGTCCCGTGGACAGCCGCGAGACGTGACCACAGACACTGAAAACTACGGGATTACGAGATTGGGGGGACGGTGACATCGGGGCAGGGGGGGAAGAACGAAAGAAGGGAAAAGAAAGAAAAACTTAAAATTGTAAAATAAAAACAAAAACAAAAGGTAAAATAAAAGGTATAAAAGTAAAAATAAAAGACAAAAAATTAAACGTAAAGTAAACAAAACAAAAACAAAACGAAACAAAAACAACAATTTAAAAATAAAAAGGCGTCCGAAGACGGAAGAAGAAAGACAACCCCGCTGTCTGCTTGGCGGTAGGGTGAGTACACACCAAGCCCGTCAATGTCCCGTCCCGTGTCCCCTCTGATGGCCAGAGGAGTACCGGGAGGGACGTAAAGGCAGTGCCCAACACAGGACACTGCAAAGGAGCGGCGCCGCAAAAGGCGACACCGCCCGCCGACAGTCCCCACGGGTGGAGTCCCGCGGAGACAAGCAGCGCAAGCGCCACTCTTTGGTAACTTTTTAGTGAGGTTTCCTCCCTCTTAGTCCGAAGACCCGCGGGCAGGAGGCCAAAAGGCCCCCTCCTAACGCGTTGACCGGACGGTGGCCGGAGTTCGACCATGCCCGCAACCAACAAAAGGCGCAGGAAGCGAGCCCGCCCGCCCAAGTGTCCCCGCAAGACCCCAAAAGGAGCCGTACGGGAACGGGGTGGAAGCGGGGCCCCGAAGGACCCCCAATTCCGGGTGATTTTTTAGTGAGCTTGTCTTGCTCGCAGCCCGAAGACCCGCGGGCAGGAGGCCAAAAAAGCCCCCTGCTAACGCGTTGACCGAACGGTGGCCGGAGTTCGACCATGCCCGCAACCCACAAAAGGCGCAGGAAGCGAGCCCGCCCGCCCAAGTGTCCCCGCAAGACCCCAAAAGGAGCAGTACGGGAACGGGTGGAAGCAGGGCCCCGAAGGACCCCCAATTCCGGGTAATTTTTTAGAGAGCTTGTCTTGCTCGCAGCCCGAGGACCCGCGGTCCCGAAAGAGTCGGGATTACGCGTTGGTAACCGGACGGTAGTCGGAGTTCGACCCACCGTCCGCCCACTGTCAGAATTAGCCGCGAGTAGCAACTTGCTACTCACGTTGCCCGGGGTGCACCACGCGGAGGTTTCTGACACGCACCCCAACCTAACCCAACCTTTTTTTTTTTTTTTTTTTTCACAAAGCTACTTGGGAGGCGGCGAGGACACGCGCCGCCTCCCGCCTTTTGGCGGACAGGGAGCAGCCCCAGCGCTCACCGTCCGCAGGCACTGAATTTAGGGTGGTCGGAGGTCGTCTCTTGTGCGACGTCCCCGACGCCCGGACCTACGGTTGGGGAGAGGGCGGTGTATTTCCCTCTCCCGCTCCGCCGCCTCCTTGCTCAGCATGACTGCTTCGCAGAAGGAGGCGACGGCGTTCCAAGACCTCTCACTCCGGACCATAGACAGAACTACGGCCGGGAGCGAGAGGACAACCGTATCAAGAGCCGCGACCAGATCACGGCGCTGCGATGCCCAGGCTGGGCACTCCGCCAGTGTATGCAACGCCGTGTCTTCTACGGGGTCGCGGCTGCTGCCACAATGGTGGCATCCGGGCGTTTCCTCCCGGCCTATCCTCCACAAATACCGGCCAAAACAACCATGGCCGGTGAGGATTTGTGTCAGCCGGAAGGTGAGGACGCCATGACGTCTCTCCGACCACTCTTCAACCACGGGACTTACCGCCACTATCGTGGCGTGCCCGAACCTAACCCAACCTTTTTTTTTTTTTTTTTGTTCACTACGGTGGTAAAACTCTCCTTATGAGTCATCTCAACTCCGCCAACCCAGCCATTAGAACGGCTGGGCTTGGGACTGGCGGAGGAGGTATGTGGAGGCTCTCCCCTAAAGTCGTTCGGGGCATACCCACTAAAAACCACCGCGGTGTCCCTACGGGTCCCGTATGTTGGCGGGGTCACGCGATTCGCGATTTGCATTCTTTCTCGCGACCCCGCCCGGGATTGGCCCGCCGTTGTTGTTGGCGGGCCCCGTCTACATATGATCTCGCAATCATCCATCAAACTTCTTGCATCCATCAAACTTCTTGCATCCATCACCTCACAAAGCTACTTGGGAGGCGGCGAGGACACGCACCGCCTCCCGCCTTTTGGCAGACAGGGAGCAGCCCCAGCGCTCACCGTCCGCAGGCACTAAATTAAATTAGGGTGGTCGGAGGTCGTCTCTTGTACGGCGTCCCCGACGCCCGGACCTACGGTTGGGGAGAGAGCGATGTATTTCCCTCTCCCGCTCCGCCGCCTCCTTGCTCAGCATGACTGCTTCGCAGAAGGAGGCGACGGCGTTCCAGGACCTCTCACTCCGGACCATAGACAGAACTACGGCCGGGAGCGAGAGGGTAACCGTATCGAGAACCGCGACCAGATCACGGCGCTGCGATGCCCAGGCTGGGCACTCCGCCAATGTATGCAACGCCGTGTCTTCTACGGGGTCGCGGCTGCTGCCACAATGGTGGCATCCGGGCGTTTCCTCCCGGCCTATCCTCCACAAATACCGGCCAAAACAACCATGGCCGGTGAGGATTTGTGTCAGCCGGAAGGTGAGGACGCCGTGACGTCTCTCCGACCACTCTTCAACCACGGGACTTACCGCCACTATCGTGGCGTGCCCGGCGCTGGGGTGCACAAGTCTGCTCTTCCACTCCGCCACTAGGATCTGGCGGAGCTCCGACCGACGCGCCTCGATGTCACGGTGCGCCGGTCTCTCGCCCTGCTCCAGAGCTTGCTGGCGCCATGTATAGAGTGACGCCAGCAGCTCAGCTTCCAGATCCCAGGGCGGTGATCCGGCTAGGAGGCTCGCTGTCTCGAATGAGACCGTGCGGTAGCCTCGTATTAACCTGACGGCCATGGCGCGCTGCGGTGCGCGAAGCGCCGTGATATTGTGGGCCGTCAGGTCGTGCGCCCATATCGGGGCCCCGTAAAGGGCCATGGACCGCACGACTCCTTCGTAGAGCCTCCGGCAGGAGGCGGTTGGCCCCCCCAGATTGGGCAGCAGGCCTCTTCGGACTGGGGCGTCGGAGCTGACTGTTTCGGCGGAGACGTCGAACCGAATATAACGATGGTCCGACAACGTCCCTCGAGGTAAGCCGGGCACCTCGAGGTAAGCCGGGCAGGCAGGATCGATGACCTCGAGGTAAGCCGGGCAGGCAGGATCGATGACCTCGAGGTAAGCCGGGCAGGCAGGATCGATGATTGCCGACACCTAGCCAGGGACGACTTTAGGGCCGAAAGCAGACAAATTTCGCAGGAGGCTGTTGCCGCATGGCAACAGAGATGGGAAGGTGAGGAGAAGGGTAGGGAGCTCTATCGGTTCTTCCCGGACGTGGCGGCTCGGCTCAAGTACACTTGGGTCGAGCCGGACTATCAAGTCTCGCAAATTCTGACTGGTCACGGATGTTTTAGGAAGAGATTGTTTGATATGAAGCTGTGTGAGGAAAGCGTGTGCTATTGCGGCGAAGAGGACGAATGTTTGGACCACATTTTGTGGCGGTGCCCCCTTTATGAGGACATTAGACGAAAGATGATGGATGGGATTATCAGTCCAGAGGGCCCTCCGTTCTACGCCGAGCTTGTGAACTCCGAAGCGAACTTCCGGCGGTTGAGAGACTTCGCGCATAATTGGCACAGGACGAGGAGAAGCCTCGAGGAGAGTGAAGGGACCCAGGCTGACGACCGAGCCGTCAATGTGTCGACAGCTGTAATTACAGCGCCTAGCCTACTCGCATAGTAGAGCCGCCCCTGAATGGGGAGAGTGGCAAAGGGACGAAATTTGTAGGGAGCCTGCAACGGGCGCGCGGGAAAGAGCATACAGCAAGTACCGCGCGTCTCTCCCATGATTCGGTCCATATACCCATACGGGTGGTGGGACCATGAGGTGGAGGAGGGAATGGTCCGACAACGTCTCCACCTCCTCGACGACGCGCCAGTCTCGGATACGGCGTGCTAATGCGGGGCTCGCAAAAGAAACGTCCACAATGGAACCGCCCCGCTGACGCACGCACGTATGCACTGACCCCTGATTGAGGACGAGCAGGCCGTTCTCGACGGCCCACTGCTCCAGCAGCTCACCTCTAGCGTCTGTGGCCGGAGAACCCCAAGCCGTAGACTTGGCGTTGAGGTCCCCGGCGAAGAGCACGACGCGAGGACGACTGCGAGCGACGACGACGTTCAATTCGAGGAGATACTCCTCAAAGTCGGCGAGGGAACGGTTGGGTGAGAAGTAGCCACCCACCACAACCGTATCCTTTACGAGTGCTGCGACGCAGCCCCGCCCTCGGTAGATGTTCTCGAAGGACGGGGTGCGGGCGGCGGCTAACGAAATTAGGGCCACCGAGCCGCTAAGGTCCCCCACCCAATCGTCACGGGTCATCCAGGCCCCCAATTCGCACCTCGGCGCACTTTTGGGGCCTGGAGACACGTACGTCCTCCGCTGGGAGGAGGTCGCGGAGGCTCGAGGCCAAAGCGTCTGCCTGCTGGGCGCTACCGGCCCCAGGCACCTCGATGAGGCGGGCCCCGGTCTGTGTGATCTTACACCGGAGGCCCGCCGTTATTCCCAGCTTAGTAGGGTCGATAGCCCCACGCGCCTTCTTGAGAAGCTCCGCGTAAGTGGTCCCCCGCTCCAACGCTGCTGGTTGCAGCGTTAGTACCACTGCAGTGGAGCTGGGGGTGCGGAGCTTCTTGGCTGCCTTTCTTGCCGCCTTCTTGGCCTTCTGTTTGGCCTTTCGCTTGGCCTTCGCCTCCTTTTGCTTGGCGCCAACAGTCTCCCAGCCATCCTTTTTGGGAGCGGAGGTTGCAGGAGCACTCTGCAGAACGGCAGGGGTGGGCTGGGCCTTCTTCTGGCCCCTCTTCCTGCCCTTTGGGGCCTCAGTAGACGCGGCTTTATTGGGCGCCTGAGTCACGGCCTGCCGTGGCGCAGCCGCTGCAGCCGCATATGATGTTGACGGCTGCGGAGACGACTGTGGGGGCGGCTGCGGCTGTTGGGCCGCTTGCCGGCTCGCCGTTGGGGGCCTTATTAATAATTTGCCTTCCAGGGCGGAGAGGCTCTGCCTCATCTGGGCCATCTCTTTGCGGAGGGCAGCTAGGTCCTCCGTGGCCTTGTCCGGCGCATTGACTTCCGCGCGCCTCTGGAACGCGACACGGAGCTCCTCCTGCTCACGCCTGAGTGCCGCGATTTCGGTGGCGAGGCGGGTGTTCTCCGCCTGGAGCTTCTTGGTCTCCTCAGACGCTGTGCGACCGAGGAGAACGTCCGCAATTTCAGCTATTGCTGCCACCGACTCCTTAAGGGACTTTTGGGATGTCCCTTTCAGTCCCTTAAGGAGGAGACACGCTTGAGGAGCTCTTCGCGCCGCTTAGCGGCTGCGAGCTCCTCGCGAGCCTTGCCCAGACCCACGTAATTTCCGTGGGTGGGCGGTCGTCCACGCGTCTTCACTTGACGTCGCCTCGTCGAGTCATCGCTCGAGGCTGAACCTGGCCCCGAGTGAGGGCGCTTCCGCAATGCCCGACTGGGGCTTTCCTCACTGGCGCTGCGGACGCTCATGAGGCTTGTGGTTGAGCTGTCTGACTCGGACAGCTCCAACTCTTGCTCCTTCAGCGCTTTTGAGCGCTCATCGTTGGAACCCGCATCACTGGGCGTGCGAGTTTCCGGTTCGTCGACCGACTTCGGTGTAGTGGTTTGGTTTTTAATTAAATGATCCATGTTTGAACCCACGAGTGCGGGAGAAATAAAACGTCCACCCGGGCAGAGATCCCGCTATACCCGGGCAAGCCTAATACCTCAAGGGCGGCGGCTGGTGCCCTGAGGGGGCTGCACTAGGAACTGACCTCCCTGTCAGCCATGCATCCTCTCGCCGTGCGGCAGCAACTTAGGATTAGGGGATTTTTATAGTGCTTACCTTGCACGCGGTCCGGGCGGTTAAGCCAAGACCCTCGGTCTCGTGGACAGCCGCGAGACGTGACCACAGACACTGCAAACTACGGGATTACGAGATTGGGGTGACGGTGACATCGGGGCAGGGGGGGGGGAAGAACGAAAGAAGAGAAAAGAGAGAAAAATTAAAATTGTAAAATAAATCAAAAACAAAAGGTAAAATAAATGGTATAAAAGTAAAAATAAAAGACACAAAATAAAACGTAAAGTAAACAAAACAAAAACAAAACGAAACAAAAATTTAAAAATAAAAAGGCGTCCGAAGACGGAAGAAGAAAGACAACCCCGCTGTCTGCTTGGCGGTAGGGTGAGTACACACCAAGCCCGTCAATGTCCCGTCCCGTGTCCCCTCTGATGACCAGAGGAGTACCGGGAGGGACGTGAAGGCAATGCCCAACAGGGACACTGCAAAGGAGCGGCGCCGCAAAAGGCGACACCGCCCGCCGACAGTCCCCACGGGTGGAGTCCCGCGGAGACAAGCAGCGCAAGCGCCACTCTTTGGTAACTTTTTAGTGAGGTTTCCTCCCTCTTAGTCCGAAGACCCGCGGGCAGGAGGCCAAAAAGCCCCCTGCTAACGCGTTGACCGGACGGTGGTCGGAGTTCGACCATGCCCGCAACCCACAAAAGGCGCAGGAAGCGAGCCCGCCCGCCCAAGTGTCCCCGCAAGACCCCAAAAAGAGCCGTACGGGAACGGGGTGGAAGCGGGGCCCCGAAGGACCCCCAATTCCGGGTGATTTTTTAGTGAGCTTGTCTTGCTCGCAGCCCGAAGACCCGCGGGCAGGAGGCCAAAAAGCCCCCTGCTAACGCGTTGACCGGACGGTGGCCGGAGTTCGACCATGCCCGCAACCCACAAAAGATGCAGGAAGCGAGCCCGCCCGCCCAAGTGTTCCCGCCAGACCCCAAAAGGAGCCGTACGGGAACGGGGTGGAAGCGGGGCCCCGAAGGACCCCCAATTCCGGGTGATTTTTTAGTGAGCTTGTCTTGCTCGCAGCCCGAAGACCCGCGGGCAGGAGGCCAAAAAGCCCCCTGCTAACGCGTTGACCGAACGGTGGCCGGAGTTCGACCATGCCCGCAACCCGCAAAAGGCGCAGGAAGCGAGCCCGCCCGCCCAAGTGTCCCCGCAAGACCCCAAAATGAGCCGTACGGGAACGGGTGGAAGCGGGACCCCGAAGGACCCCCAATTCCGGGTGATTTTTTAGAGAGCTTGTCTTGCTCGCAGCCCGAAGACCCGCGGTCCCGAAAGAGTCGGGATTACGCGTTGGTAACCGGACGGTAGTCGGAGTTCGACCCACCGTCCGAATTACTGGCCCACTGTCAGAATTAGCCGCGAGTAGCAGCTCGCTACTCACGTTGCCCGGGGTGCACCACGCGGAGGTTTCTGACACGCACCCCAACCTAACCCAACCTAACCCAACCTTTTTTTTTTTTTTTTTTTTTTTTGTGACTCATGGAGGAAACTACAATTTACGAGCTAACCCCCCTAGACTGAGACCGAAGTGTCAGCCTAGGGGGAGTGTGGGACTCCCCGTTGAGAAGCTTCGGGACTACCCACTAAAACCCCCATGGTGTTCCGCTAACCGATCCCATTAACAGCGGGGCCACAGGTACTGCGTTGCATAACATCTGTGACCCCGCCTGAGTTGGCCCGCCTCAGACACGGCGGGCCCCGTCTACCTTCTCGCATGCATCCATCCACGGAAAACATACATCACGCACACATTCAAACTTTTACAAGCTTTCCTCCTCAAATTAACTTAAATGTCGTAAGACATTACCTCATTCATCTGTCATACTTACAAGCAACGTAAGACAACAAAGCTACTGCTACGAGAGGCGTGCGCGGAACACAACGCCGTCTCTCGGACCCAGCGGACGGCGGGCGGCCCCATGGTGCCGCCGCCCGCTGGCAACTTATGGTGGCCGGAGGTCATTATACGCCCTCCGGCGACGCCCGGCTCTACGGATGGGGAGAGGTCGCGCGAGCTCCCTCTCCCGCTCCGCCGCCTCCTTGCTCGACATTACTGTCTCACAGAAGGAGGCGACGGCGTTCCAACAAGTCACGCTCCGGACCATGGCGTGAACCACAGCCCGAAGCGAGAGGTCTGCGTTACCGACCGCCGCAACTAGATCGCGGCGCTGCGTAGCCCACGCGGGGCAATCCGCTAGTGTGTGCAGCGCCGTGTCCTCTACTGGGTTGCGGCGGTCTCCACAATGATGACAGCCGGGCGTCTCCTCCCGGCCTATGCGGTGCAGGAACCGGCCGAAACACCCATGGCCGGTAAGCACCTGCGTAAGCCGGAAGGTGAGGGCGCCATGTCGCCTCTCCAGCCACTCCTTCATGTCGGGTCTTACGGCGTCGATGATCGCCTGCCCTGCGCTGGGGTGCACCAAACTTTGAGTCCACTCCGCCACCAGGACCTGGCGGAGTTCGGTCTTCCGCGCCTCTACCTCACGAGGCGCGGGCACCTCGCCCCGTGACCGAGCTTCTTGGCGCCATGCGTATAACGACGCCAACAGCCCGGCCTGCAGGTCCCAGGGCGGGCATCCGGCGAGGAGGCTCGCCGCTCCGAAGGAGACCGTGCGGTATCCTCTAATTAACCTGACGGCCAAGGCGCGCTGCGATGCGCAAAGCGCCTTGACGTTACGGGCCGTCAGGTGTTCGGCCCATACGGGACATCCGTACAGGGCCATCGACCGCACGACTCCCTCGTAGAGCCTCCGGCAGGAGGCGCTTGGCCCCCCCAAGTTGGGCAGCAGCCTAGAAAGCGCTGCCGCTGCCCCTAGGAGTTTGGGAGCCAAGCGTTGGAAGTGCTCACAAAAGTCCCATCGGCTATCGAGAACGAGCCCTAGGTACTTTAGGCTCGTCCCGACGCCGATGCGGACCCCTCCCACCATTATGTGGGCCCCCGCAGGTGGCCTATTCCGAGGCCCGTGGAAAGAAATGGCCTCGGATTTGGAAAGGGCCACCTCGAGGCCCAATCGCCGGATGCGACTCACAACATGTGCGACCCCAGCGGTCGCCAATATGGCCGCCGCCCGGTGCGACTTACCCCTAGCCGTGACTAAAGTGTCGTCGGCATAACAAACGATGCCGACGCCACGGAGGAGCGCACCCCGCAGCACGTAGTCGTACCCGATGTTCCACAGGAGGGGGCCGAGAACCGAACCCTGTGGAACACCGCACGACATCTCTCGCCGACTCCAACCGTCGTGACCCGGATAAACAACAAACCTCTGACTTAGATATGCCCCGACAATTTGGCGGAGGTACGGCGGCACTCGATGGAAAATGAGTGCCGCTTTGATGACACTCCAGGGCAAGGTGTTGAACGCGTTGGCGATGTCTAACGACACCGCCAGAACCACCTCGCCCCGGGAAACTGCGACCTCCACCAGGCTCCTCACTCTCTCAATTGCATCTATTGTAGAGCGCCCTCGACGGAAACCATACTGTTCGTCCGCCAGGTCCGGTCCCACTGTTGACATGTGCTGGACGAGGCGCTGAGCAATGACGTGCTCGAACATCTTTGCGACCTCGTCCAGCAATACGATGGGCCGGTAGGCGGACGGACTGTCCGCCGGGCGCCCTTCCTTCTTGATCAGGACCAGTTTCCCCGTTTTCCAAAGACGGGGAAACCGGCCCTCCTCCAAACACTTATTGAGGAGCCCAATGAGTCGGGGCTCGAGCTCGGCTATCGCCAGGGCCCACGCTCGGCCTGGAATGCCGTCGGGCCCTGGGGCGGTGTTTTTCATGCGTAACACCGCCGCTCGAAGCTCGACCCGGGTCACTTCGGGAACCGCGTCGTCGTCCGCGTCCGCGCTGGTCGCCATGGAAGGCGGAGCCATCGGCGGAGGAGGGTGCTCCGCCCTTGAAGGGAACAGAGCGGCCACCACATCCTCCACAACCTGCGGCCGGAGACTCTGGGTGAGCGGGGGCGCCCAGGGGCGAAGTTTACCCCTCACCATGAGGTACGGACGCCCCCACGGATCTTGGTCCAGAGTCCCCAAAAGCTCGTTGCGGGCCTCTTCTTTGGCCCGCGCAATCTCATCGTTGAGTCTCTTCTTGGCCGCTCTGTACTCTTCATAAAGCTCCGCCTCCCTGGCTTCGGAATCGGGAGAGCGGCGACGCCTTCTCCGGAACCGGGTGTACTGGCGTCGCGCGTGCACGCAAAGATTGCGCAGGCGCTCGATGTTATCGGACCACCAGTACACCCGGCGTCTGGGTGAGGGCGGCCCTAACCTTTTTTTTTTTTTTTTTTTTTTGTTCACTACGGTGGTAAAACTCTCCTTATGAGTCATCTCAACTCCGCCAACCCAGCCATTAGAACGGCTAGGCTTGGGACTGGCGGAGGAGGTATGTGGAGGCTCTCCCCTAAAGGCGTTCGGGGCATACCCACTAAAAACCACCGCGGTGTCCCTACGGGTCCCGTGTGTTGGCGGGGTCACGCGATTCGCGATTTGCATACTTTCTCGCGACCCCGCCCGGGATTGGCCCGCCGTTGGTGTTAGCGGGCCCCGTCTCATTATGATCTCGCAATCATCCATCAAAGTTCTTGCATACATCAAACTTCTGGCATCCATCACCTCACAAAGCTACTTGGGAGGCGGCGAGGACACGCGCCGCCTCCCGCCTTTTGGCGGACAGGGAGCAGCCCCAGCGCTCACCGTCCGCAGGCAATAAATTTACGGTGGTCGGAGGTCGTCTCTAGTTCGACGTCCCCGACGCCCGGACCTACGGTTGGGGAGAGGGCGATGTATTTCCCTCTCCCGCTCCGCCGCCTCCTTGCTCAGCATGACTGCTTCGCAGAAAGAGGCGACGGCGTTCCAAGACCTCTCACTCCGGACCATAGACAGAACTACGGCCGGGAGCGAGAGGACAACCGTATTCAGAGCCGCGACCAGATCACGGCGCTGCGATGCCCAAGCTGGGCATTCCGCCAAAGTATGCAACGCCGTGTCTTCGACAGGGTCGCGGCTGCTGCCACAATGGTGGCATCCGGGCGTTTCCTCCCGGCCTATCCTCCACAAATACCGGCCAAAACAACCATGGCCGGTAAGGATTTGAGTCAACCGGAAGGTGAGGACGCCGTGACGTCTCTCCAACCACTCATCAACCACGGGACTTACCGCCACTATCGTGGCGTGCCCGGCGCTGGGGTGCACAAGTCGTGCCTTCCACTCCGCCACTAGGACCTGGCGGAGCTCCGACCGACGCGCCTCGATGTCACGGTGCGCCGGTCTCTCGCCCTGCTCCAGGGCTTGCTGGCGCCATGTATAGAGTGACGCCAGCAGCTCAGCTTCCAGATCCCAGGGCGGTGATCCGGCTAGGAGGCTCGCTGTCTCGAAGGAGACCGTGCGGTAGCCTCGTATCAACCTGACGGCCATGGCGCGCTGCGGTGCGCGAAGCGCCGTGATATTGTGGGCCGTCAGGTCGTGCGCCCATATCGGGGCCCCATAAAGGGCCATGGACTGCACGACTCCTTCGTAGAGCCTCCGGCAGGAGGCGGTTGGCCCCCCGAGATTGGGCAGCAGTCGTGACAATCCTGCTGCCGCCCCGAGAAGTTTGGGGGCCAAGCGTCTGAAGTGTTGACGGAAATCCCATCGGCTATCGAGTACGAGCCCGAGATATTTTAGGCTCGTCCCGATGCCGATGGTGACCCCTCCTACCATAATGTGGGCCCCTGCGGGTGGCCGATTCCGAGGCCCGTGGAAACAAATGGCCTCGGATTTGGACAGGGCCACCTCTAGGCCCAAACGCCGGATCCTACCAACGACTTGTGCGACCCCAGCGGTCGCCCTTATAGCCGCCGCCCGGTACGTCTTATCACTTGCAGTGACGAGGGTGTCGTCGGCGTAACAAGTGACACCCACGCCAGGGAGGAGCGTACCGCGCAGCACCCAGTCGTAGCCGATGTTCCACAGAAGGGGGCCGAGGACCGACCCCTGCGGAACACCGCACGACATTACTCGCCGACTAATACCGAGATGACTCGGGTAGATAATTCCTCTATCATTAAGATAATCCCCGACTATGCGGCGGAGGTAGGGAGGCACTCGGTGATAATTGAGTGCCTCACAAATACAACTCCAGGGCAGGGTGTTGAAGGCGTTGGCGATGTCAAGAGACACCGCCAGGACCACCCCGCCCCGGGAAACCTCTTCCTCCGCCAGACTCCTCACTGATCTAATGGCGTCTATTGTTGAGCGCCCTCGGCGGAAACCGAACTGCACGTCCGCCAAATCTGGGCCCACCGTGGAAAGGTGGTGGACGAGGCGCTCCGCGATGATATGCTCGAAGATCTTCGCGACCTCGTCCAACAACACTATGGGCCGGTAGGCGGACGGGCTGTCCGCCGGGCGCCCTGCCTTTCTGATGAGGACCAGCTTCCCCGTCTTCCAGGCTCGTGGAAACTGGCCCCCCTCAAGGCACGCTGTGAGGAGTCTGCCTAGTCGGGGTCCGAGCTCCTCCATTGCCAGGACCCACGCTCGGCCAGGAATGCCGTCGGGTCCTGGGGCGGTGTTTTTAATTCTTAACACCGCCGCTCGGAGTTCTACCCGAGTCACCTCGGGAACGTCGTCGTCCATGTCCGCGTTGGTTGCCTCGGAAGGCGGCGCCGTCATGGGCGGAGGGATGTGTTCCGCCCGCGACGGGAACAGAGCGGCCACAACATCTTCGACCAGCTGTGGCCGGAGACTTTCCGTTAGAGGGGGCGCCCAGGAACGTAACTTGTTCCTGACCATCAAATATGGGCGCCCCCACGGATCTCTGTTGAGGGTCTCCAGCAATTCCTGGCGGGCGTCTTGCTTGGCCCGCCAGATGGCCTCTTTCGGATTATTCTTGGCCGCTCTATACTCCTCGTACAATGCCGCCTCCCGGGCAATGAAATCGGGAGGGCGGCGACGCCTCCTGCGAAACCGGGCGTACTGGCGGCGCGCTGCGACGCAAATTTGCCGCAACTGCGCGATTGTGTCGTTCCACCAGTACACCCGGCGTGGCCCAGATGTGCTACGGACTCTAGGCATCGCCGCGTCGCAAACTTGCGTCATTGCCCCCCTGAACCAGTCGGCCTCCATGTTGATATCGTCAGGCCTGGAAGGTGTTGAAACCCAGGCCTGAACTATGGAGGCTTCCAGGAGGGCCTCCCGATTCAGCCTTTTCAAGGCCCAACGCGGACCACCCTCAATCGGGCCTCTTCGGACTGGGGCGTCGGAGCTGACTGTTTCGGCGGAGACGTCGAACCGAATATAGCGGTGGTCCGACAACGTCTCCACCTCCTCGACGACGCGCCAGTCTCGGATACGGCGTGCTAGTGCGGGGCTCGCAAAAGAAACGTCCACAATGGAACCGCCCCGCTGACGCACGCACGTATGTACCGACCCACGATTGAGGACGAGCAGGCCGTTCTCAACGGCCCACTGCTCCAGCAGCTCGCCTCTAGCGTCCGTGGCCGGAGAACCCCAAGCCATAGACTTGGCGTTGAGGTCCCCGGCGAAGAGCACGACGCGAGGACGGCTGCGAGCGACGACAACGTTCAATTCGAGGAGATACTCCTCGAAGTCGGCGAGGGAACGGTTGGGTGAGAAGTAGCCACCCACCACAACCGTATCCTTTATGAGTGCTGCGACGCAGCCCCGCCCTCGGTAGATGTTCTCGAAGGGCGGGGTGCGGGCAGCGGCTAACGAAATTAGCGCCACCGAGCCGCTGAGGTCCCCCACCCAATCGTCACGGGGGGGGACAAAATACGGCTCGGCGACGAGGGCGACGTTGATTGACCACTGCGCCATGCTCTGGAGAAGAAGATCCTGAGCTCTAGCGCAGTGGTTTAAATTCGCCTGAAGTAGGCGTAACGTATATGGAGCCATTATTCGGCATCCATTGGCGTGTCGCCTGACGCCTTAGTAGCCACGGGAGTGGCGCTCTTGTTGGCCGATTGGCCGTCCTTTGCGCCCTGCTTCTTCTTGGGTGCGGCGCAACTCTTTGTGCCGGCCCTATGATCGGCCGGCTTGCCCGCCGCCGCACACAAAACGCAGTGCGGCGGGGCCTCACAACTGCCGGCCAAATGGCCGGGCTGGCCGCATCTAAAACAGCGGCCGCTGCAGTCGACCGCAGAGGTGCACTTTGCACCAACGTGGCCACCACTGAGGCAGCGGAAGCACCTCTGCGGTTTCGGCTCCAGGAGCCGCACTTGCGCCGACACCCAGCCGATTAATACGCGACGGCCATCGGCCAACTTCTTGGCCACAGCCACGGGGCAGGTGACTATGGCTGTGCCCATACCGGCACGGCCCGGACGAATTGGGCCGCACCGGATTTGGTCCGGGGGACACTCCCCGGCCTTGGCTACGGCGGCAACAACCTCCTCAACCACTATTGAGTCATCCAGGCCCCCAATTCGCACCTCGGCGCACTTTTGGGGCCTGGAGACACGTACGTCCTCCGCTGGGAGGAGGTCGCGGAGGCTCGAGGCCAAAGCGTCTGCCTGCTGGGCGCTACCGGCCCCAGGCACCTCGATGAGGCGGGCCCCGGTCTGTGTGATTTTACACCGGAGGCCCGCCGTTATTCCCAGCTTAGTGGGGTCGATAGCCCCACGCGCCGTCTTGAGAAGCTCCGCGTAAGTGGTCCCCCGCTCCAACGCTGCTGGTTGCAGCGTTAGTACCACTGCAGTGGAGCTGGGGGTGCGGAGCTTCTTGGCTGCCTTTTTTGCCGCCTTCTTGGCCTTCTGTTTGGCCTTTCGCTTGGCCTTCGCCTCCTTTTGCTTGGCGCCAACAGTCTCCCAGCCATCCTTTTTGGGAGCGGAGGTTGCAGGAGCACTCTGCAGAACGGCAGGGGTGGGCTGGGCCTTCTTCTGGCCCCTCTTCCTGCCCTTTGGGGCCTCGGTAGACGCGGCTTTATTGGGCGCCTGAGTCGCGGCCTGCCGTGGCGCAGCCGCTGCAGCCGCATATGATGTTGACGGCTGCGGAGACGACTGTGGGGGCGGCTGCGGCTGTTGGGCCGCTTGCCGGCTCGCCGTTGGGGGCCTTATTAATAATTTGCCTTCCAGGGCGGAGAGGCTCTGCCTCATCTGGGCCATCTCTTTGCGGAGGGCAGCTAGGTCCTCCGTGGCCTTGTCCGGCGCATTGACTTCCGCGCGCCTCTGGAACGCGACACGGAGCTCCTCCTGCTCACGCCTGAGTGCCGCGATTTCGGTGGCGAGGCGGGTGTTCTCCGCCTCGAGCTTCTTTGTCTCCTCAGACGCTGTGCGCCCGAGGAGAACGTCCGCAATTTCAGCTATTGCTGCCACCGATTCCTTAAGGGACTTTTGGGATGTACCTTTCAGTCCCTTAGATATCTTGGAGACCATCGTGATGGCCTCCAAGGCGTCTTTGAGACGCGACCGCAGATCTGTAGCGGTAGCGTCTTCCGGCTCTCCCTCAGAGGCAGAAGTCTCTGAGAGGCGCGAGCTTCTTGAAGCGGACACCTTTTTTGTGGCCGCTTCAATGCGCCTTTCTTCCTCCTCGTCACGCTTGAGGAGCTCCTCGCGCCGCTTAGCGGCTGCGAGCTCCTCGCGAGCCTTGCCCAGACCCACGTAATTTCCGTGGGTGGGCGGTCGTCCACGCGTCTTCACTTGACGTCGCCTCGTCGAGTCATCGCTCGAGGCTGAACCTGGCCCCGAGTGAGGGCGCTTCCGCAATGCCCGACTGGGGCTTTCCTCACTGGCGCTGCGGACGCTCATGAGGCTTGTGGTTGAGCTGTCTGACTCGGACAGCTCCAACTCTTGCTCCTTCAGCGCTTTTGAGCGCTCATCGTTGGAACCCGCATCACTGGGCGTGCGAGTTTCCGGTTCGTCGACCGACTTCGGTGTAGTGGTTTGGTTTTTAGTTGTATTATCCATGTTTGAACCCACGAGTGCGGGAGAAATAAAACGTCCACCCGGGCAGAGATCCCGCTATACCCGGGCAAGCCTAATACCTCAAGGGCGGCGGCTGGTGCCCTGAGGGGGCCGCACTAGGAACTGACCTCCCTGTCAGCCATGCATCCTCTCGCCGTGCGGCAGCAACTTAGGATTAGGGGATTTTTATAGTGCTTACCTTGCACGCGGTCCGGGCGGTTAAGCCAAGACCCTCGGTCCCGTGGACAGCCGCGAGACGTGACCACAGACACTGCAAACTACGGGATTACGAGATTGGGGTGACGGTGACACCGGGGCAGGGGGGGGGGAAGAACGAAAGAAGAGAAAAGAGAGAAAAACTAAAATTGTAAAATAAAAACAAAAACAAAAGGTAAAATAAATGGTATAAAAGTAAAAATAAAAGACACAAAATAAAACGTAAAGTAAACAAAACAAAAACAAAACGAAACAAAAGTTTAAAAATAAAAAGGCGTCCGAAGACGGAAGAAGAAAGACAACCCCGCGGTCTGCTTGGCGGTAGGGTGAGTACACACCAAGCCCGTCAATGTCCCGTCCCGTGTCCCTTCTGATGACCAGAGGAGTACCGGGAGGGACGTGAAGGCAGTGCCCAACAGGGACACTGCAAAGGAGCGGCGCCGCAAAAGGCGACACCGCCCGCCGACAGTCCCCACGGGTGGAGTCCCGCGGAGACAAGCAGCGCAAGCGCCACTCTTTGGTAACTTTTTAGTGAGGTTTCCTCCCTCTTAGTCCGAAGACCCGCGGGCAGGAGGCCAAAAAGCCCCCTGCTAACGCGTTGACCGGACGGTGGTCGGAGTTCGACCATGCCCGCAACCCACAAAAGGCGCAGGAAGCGAGCCCGCCCGCCCAAGTGTCCCCGCAAGACCCCAAAAGGAGCCGTACGGGAACGGGGTGGAAGCGGGGCCCCGAAGGACCCCCAATTCCGGGTGATTTTTTAGTGAGCTTGTCTTGCTCGCAGCCCGAAGACCCGCGGGCAGGAGGCCAAAAAGCCCCCTGCTAACGCGTTGACCGGACGGTGGCCGGAGTTCGACCATGCCCGCAACCCACAAAAGGCGCAGGAAGCGAAAGCAAGACCCCAAAAGGAGCCGTACGGGAACGGGGTGGAAGCGGGGCCCCGAAGGACCCCCAATTCCGGGTGATTTTTTAGTGAGCTTGTCTTGCTCGCAGCCCGAAGACCCGCGGGCAGGAGGCCAAAAAGCCCCCTGCTAACGCGTTTTGACCGAACGGTGGTCGGAGTTCGACCATGCCCGCAACCCACAAAAGGCGCAGGAAGCGAGCCCGCCCGCCCAAGTGTCCCCGCAAGACCCCAAAAGGAGCCGTACGGGAACGGGTGGAAGCGGGGCCCCGAAGGACCCCCAATTCCGGGTAATTTTTTAGAGAGCTTGTCTTGCTCGCAGCCCGAAGACCCGCGGTCCCGAAAGAGTCGGGATTACGCGTTGGTAACCGGACGGTAGTCGGAGTTCGACCCACCGTCCGCCCACTGTCAGAATTAGCCGCGAGCAGCAGCTTGCTACTCGCGTTGCCCGGGGTGCACCACGCGGAGGTTTCTGACACGCACCCCGGGGAACCCAACCTAACCCAACCTAACCCAACCTAACCCAACCTAACGTAACCTTTTTTTTTTTTTTTTTTTTGTTCACTACGGTGGTAAAACTCTCCTTATGAGTCATCTCAACTCCGCCAACCCAGCCATTAGAACGGCTAGGCTTGGGACTGGCGGAGGAGGTATGTGGAGGCTCTCCCCTACAGGCGTTCGGGGCATACCCACTAAAAACCACCGCGGTGTCCCTACGGGTCCCGTATGTTGGCAGGGTCACGCGATTCGCGATTTGCATACTTTCTCGCGACCCCGCCCGGGATTGGCCCGCCGTTTGTGTTGGCGGGCCCCGTCTCGTTATGATCTCGCAATCATCCATCAAACTTCTTGCATCCATCAAACTTCTCGCATCCATCACCTCACAAAGCTACTTGGGAGGCGGCGAGGACACGCGCCGCCTCCCGCCTTTTGGCGGACAGGGAGCAGCCCCAGCGCTCACCGTCCGCAGGCACTGAATTTAGGGTGGTCGGAGGTCGTCTCTTGTGCGACGTCCCCGACGCCCGGACCTACGGTTGGGGAGAGGGCGGTGTATTTCCCTCTCCCGCTCCGCCGCCTCCTTGCTCAGCATGACTGCTTCGCAGAAGGAGGCGACGGCGTTCCAAGACCTCTCACTCCGGACCATAGACAGAACTACGGCCGGGAGCGAGAGGACAACCGTATTCAGAGCCGCGACCAGATCACGGCGCTGCGATGCCCAGGCTGGGCACTCCGCCAAAGTATGCAACGCCGTGTCTTCGACAGGGTCGCGGCTGCTGCCACAATGGTGGCATCCGGGCGTTTCCTCCCGGCCTATCCTCCACAAATACCGGCCAAAACAACCATGGCCGGTAAGGATTTGAGTTAACCGGAAGGTGAGGACGCCGTGACGTCTCTCCGACCACTCTTCAACCACGGGACTTACCGCCGCTATCGTGGCGTGCCCGGCGCTGGGGTGCACAAGTCGTGCCTTCCACTCCGCCACTAGGACCTGGCGGAGCTCCGACCGACGCGCCTCGATGTCACGGTGCGCCGGTCTCTCGCCCTGCTCCAGGGCTTGCTGGCGCCATGTATAGAGTGACGCCAGCAGCCCAGCTTCCAGATCCCAGGGCGGTGATCCGGCTAGGAGGCTCGCTGTCTCGAAGGAGACCGTGCGGTAGCCTCGTATTAACCTGACGGCCATGGCGCGCTGCGGTGCGCGAAGCGCCGTGATATTGTGGGCCGTCAGGTCGTGCGCCCATATCGGGGCCCCATATAGGGCCATGGACCGCACGACTCCCTCGTAGAGCCTCCGGCAGGAGGCGGTTGGTCCCCCAAGATTGGGCAGCAGTCTTGATAATCCTGCTGCTGCCCCTAGAAGTTTGGGGGCCAAGCGTCTAAAGTGCTCACGGAAATCCCATCGGCTATCGAGTACGAGCCCCAGATATTTTAGGCTCGTCCCGATGCCGATGCGGACCCCTCCTACCATAATGTGGGCCCCTGCGGGTGGCCGTTTCCGAGGCCCGTGGAAACAAATGGCCTCGGATTTAGAGAGGGCCACCTCTAGGCCCAAACGCCGGATCCTTCCAACGACTTGTGCGACCCCAGCGGTCGCCCTTATAGCCGCCGCCCGGTACGTCTTATCACTCGCAGTGACGAGGGTGTCGTCGGCGTAGCAAGTGACACCCACGCCAGGGAGGAGCGTACCGCGCAGCACCCAGTCGTAGCCGATGTTCCACAGAAGGGGGCCGAGGACCGACCCCTGTGGAACACCGCACGACATAACTCGCCGACTAATACCGAGATGACTCGGGTAGATGATGTTTCTTTCACTTAGATAATCCCCGACTATACGGCGGAGGTATGGAGGCACTCGATGGTAAGTGAGTGCCTCTCGAATACAACTCCAGGGCAGGGTGTTGAAAGCGTTGGCGATGTCAAGAGACACCGCCAGAACCACCCCGCCCCGGGAAACCTCTTCCTCCGCCAGACTCCTCACTGATGTTATTGCGTCTATTGTTGAGCGCCCTCGGCGGAAACCAAACTGCGCGTCCGCCAAATCCGGGCCCACCGTGGTAAAGTGGTGGACGAGGCGCTCCGCGATGATATGTTCAAAGATCTTCGCGACCTCGTCCAACAACACTATGGGCCGGTAGGCGGACGGGCTGTCCGCCGGGCGCCCTGCCTTTCTGATGAGGACCAGCTTCCCCGTCTTCCAGGCTCGTGGAAACTGGCCCCCCTCAAGGCACGCTGTGAGGAGTCTCCCCAGTCGGGGTCCGAGCTCCTCCATTGCCAGGACCCACGCTCGGCCAGGAATGCCGTCGGGTCCTGGAGCGGTGTTTTTAATCCTCAACACCGCCGCTCGGAGTTCTACCCGAGTCACCTCGGGAACGTCGTCTATGTCCGCGTTGGCTGCCTCGGAAGGCGGCGCCGTCATGGGCGGAGGGATGTGTTCCGCCCGCGACGGGAACAGAGCGGCCACAACATCTTCGACCATCTCTGGCCGGAGACTTTCCGTTAGAGGGGGCGCCCAGGAACGTAACTTGTTCCTGACCATCAAATATGGGCGCCCCCACGGATCTCGGTTGAGGGTCTCCAGCAATTCCTGGCGGGCGTCTTGCTTGGCCCGCCAGATGGCCTCTTTCAAGTTGTTCTTGGCCGCTCTGTACTCCTCGTACAATGCCGCCTCCCGGACAGTAAAATCGGGAGGGCGGCGACGCCTCCTGCGAAACCGGGCGTACTGGCGGCGCGCTGCGATGCAAATCTTGCGCAGGCGCGCGATGGTGTCGCTCCACCAGTACACCCGGCGTGGCCCAGATGTTCTACGGACTCTAGGCATCGCCGCGTCACAAACTTGTGTCATTGCCCCCCTGAACCAATCGGCCTCCATATTGATATCGTCAGGCCTGGTAGGTGTTGAAACCCAGGCCTGAACTATGGAGGCTTCCAGGAGGGCCTCCCGATTCAGCCTTTTCAAGGCCCAACGCGGACCGCCCTCAATCGGGCCCCTTCGGACCGGGGCGTCGGAGCTGACTGTTTCGGCGGAGACGTCGAACCGAACATAACGATGGTCCGACAACGTCTCCACCTCCTCGACGACGCGCCAGTCTCGGATACGGCGTGCTAATGCGGGGCTCGCAAAAGAAACGTCCACAATGGAACCGCCCCGCTGACGCACGCACGTATGTACCGACCCACGATTGAGGAGGAGCAGGCCGTTCTCAACGGCCCACTGCTCCAGCAGCTCGCCTCTAGCGTCTGTGGCCGGAGAACCCCAGGCCGTAGACTTGGCATTGAGGTCCCCGGCGAAGAGCACGACGCGAGGACGGCTGCGAGCGACGACGACGTTCAATTCGAGGAGATACTCCTCGAAGTCGGCGAGGGAACGGTTGGGTGAGAAGTAGCCACCCACCACAACCGTATCCTTTATGAGTGCTGCGACGCAGCCCCGCCCTCGGTAGATGTTCTCGAAGGGCGGGGTGCGGGCGGCGGCTAGCGAAATTAACGCCACCGAGCCGCTAAGGTCGCCCACCCAATCATCACGGGGGGGGACAAAATACGGCTCGGCGACGAGGGCGACGTTGATTGACCACTGCGCCATGCTCTGGAGAAGAAGATCCTGAGCCCTGGCGCAGTGGTTTATATTCGCCTGAAGTAGGCGTAAATATGGAGCCATTACTGGACATCCATATCTGGCGTGCCGCCTGACGCCTCATTGGCCACGGAAGTGGCGCTCTTGTTGGCCGATTGGCCGTCATTTGCACCCTGCTTCTTCTTGGGTGCGGCGCAACTCTTTGTGCCGGCTCTATGATCGGCCGGCTTGCCCGCCGCCGCACACAAAACGCAGTGTGGTGGGGCCTCACAACTGCCGGCCAAATGGCCGGGCTGGCCGCATCTAAAACAGCGGCCGCTGCAGTCGACCGCAGAGGTGCACTTTGCACCAACGTGGCCACCACTGAGGCAGCGGAAGCACCTCTGCGGTTTCGGCTCCAGGAGCCGCACTTGCGCCGACACCCAGCCGATCAAAACGCGACGGCCATCGGCCAACTTCTTGGCCACAGCCACTGGGCAGGTGACTATGGCCGTGCCCATACCGGCACGGCCCGGACGAATCGGGCCGCACCGGATTTGCTCCGGGGGACATTCCCCAGCCTTGGCGACCGCGGCAACCACCTCGTCGACAATAATCGAATCATCCAGGCCCCCGATTCGAACTTCTGCACATTTTTGGGGCCTGGTGATTCTGACATCCTCCGCCGGAAGGAGTTGGCGGAGGCTTGAAGCCAGTGCGTCAGCCTGCTGGGCGCTACCGGCCCCAGGCACCTCGATGAGGCGGGCCCCGGTCTGGGTGATCTTACACCGCAGACCCGTCGTAATGCCAAGCTGGCTGGGGTCGATAGCCCCACGCGCCTTCTTTAAAAGCTCCGCGTAGGTGGTCCCCCGCTCCAACGCTGCAGGTTGCAGTGTTAATACCACTGCAGTGGAGCTGGGGGTGCGGAGCTTCTTTGCCGCCTTTTTCGCCGCCTTCTTTGCTTTCTGTTTCGCCTTTCTTCTTTCCTTCGCCGCTTGTTGCTTCTCTCCGACGGTCTGCCAGCCGTCAGGTCGGGGAGCTGGGGGGGCGGAGGTCGCTGGCGCGCTGGTCTGCTGGGCAGCAGGAGCGGGCTGGGCCTTCTTCTGGCCCCTCTTCTTGCCCTTTGGGGCCTGATTAGCCACGGCTTTATTGGGCGCCGGATTCTGCCGTGTCGCAGCCGCTACAGCCGCGTATGATGTTGACGGCTGCGGGGACGGCTGCGGGGGCGGCTGTGGTTGTTGGGCCGCTTGCTTGCTCGCCAATGGAGGCCTTAATAATCTGCCCTCTAGGACGACGAAGCTCTGTCTCATCTGTGCCATTTCTTTGCGAAGGGCGGCCAGTTCATTCATGGGCTCCGACGCGTTGGTAATGGCACGCTTCTCAACAGCGGTGCGAAGCTCCTCCTGTTCCCGTCTAAGGGCCGCGATTTCAGATGCCAGGCGGGCGTTCTCCGCCTGGAGCTTCTTCGTCTCCTCAGACGCTGTGCGGCTGAGGAGAACATCCGCAATTTCGGCTATTGCCGCCACCGACTCCTTAAGGGACTTTTGGCAAGTCCCTTTGAGTCCCTTGGACTTCCTGGAGACCATCGTGATGGCCTCCAAGGCGTCTTTGAGACGCGACCGCAAGTTGGTGGCGGTAGCCTCCTCCGGCTCTCCTTCAGAGACTGAAGTCTCTGAGAGGCGCGAGCTTCTTGAAGCGGCCACCTTTTTTGTGGCCGCTTCGATGCGCCGCTCCTCCTCTGCGTCGCGCTCGAGGAGCTTTTCTCGCAGCTTGGCGGCTGCGAGCTCCGCGCGAGCTCTGCCCAGGCCCACAAAGTGCCCGTGGGTGGGCGGTCTGCCGCGGGTCTTGAAACCCCTCACTCTCGAAAGTTTCGGCGTGGGGGTCCCTTCTTCGCTCGAGGCCGAGCCTGGCTCCGAACGTGTGCGCTTGCTCGCCCGGCTGGGGCTTTCAGCGCTGCGCACGCTTATCATGGACACTGTGGAGCTGTCCGACTCAGACAGGTCCAGCTGTTCCTTAGGCGCTGTAATGCGCTCTGCATTCGAACCCGCAGAACTGGGCGTGCGGGTTGGTTTGTCAACCGACTTCGGTATGGTGGTTTGTTTTTTAATTTCAGATTCCATTTGAAAACCCACGAGTGCGGGAGAAATAAAAAGTCCGCCCGGGCAGAGATCCCGCTATACCCGGGTAAGCCTAATACCTCAAGGGCGGCGGCTGGTGCCCTGAGGGGGCCGCACTAGGAACTGACCTCCCTGTCAGCCATGCATCCTCTCGCCGTGCGGCAGCAACTTAGGATTAGGGGATTTTTATAGTGCTTACCTTGCACGCGGTCCGGGCGGTTAAGCCAAGACCCTCGGTCCCGTGGACAGCCGCGAGACGTGACCACAGACACTGCAAACTACGGGATTACGAGATTGGGGTGACGGTGACATCGGGGCAGGGGGGGAAGAACGAAAGAAGGGAAAAGGGAGAAAAACTGAAATTGTAAAATAAAAACAAAAACAAAAGGTAAAATAAAAGGTATAAAAGTAAAATAAAAAGAGAAAAAATAAAATTAAAATTAAACAAAACAAAAACAAAACGAAACAAAATCAAAAATTTTAAAAAAATAAAAAAGGCGTCCGATGACGGAAGAAGAAAGACTACCCCGCTGTCTGCTTGGCGGTAGGGTGAGTACACACCAAGCCCGTCAATGTCCCGTCCCGTGTCCCCTCTGATGACCAGAGGAGTACCGGGAGGGACGTGAAGGCAGTGACCAACGGGGACACTGCAAAGGAGCGGCGCCGCAAAAGGCGACACCGCCCGCCGACCGTCCCCACGGGTGGAGTCCCGCGGAGACAAGCAGCGCAAGCGCCACTCTTTGGTAACTTTTTAGTGAGGTTTCCTCCCTCTTAGTCCGAAGACCCGCGGGCAGGAGGCCAAAAAGCCCCCTGCTAACGCGTTGACCGGACGGTGGCCGGAGTTCGACCTTGCCCACAACCCACAAAAGGCGCAGGAAGCGAGCCCGCCCGCCCAAGTGTCCCCGCAAGACCCCAAAAGGAGCCGTACGGGAACGGGTGGAAGCGGGGCCCCGAAGGACCCCCAATTCCGGGTGATTTTTTAATGAGCTTGTCTTGCTCGCAGCCCGAAGACCCGCGGGCAGGAGGCCAAAAAGCCCCCTGCTAACGCGTTTTGACCGAACGGTGGTCGGAGTTCGACCATGCCCGCAACCCACAAAAGGCGCAGGAAGCGAGCCCGCCCGCCCAAGTGTCCCCGCAAGACCCCAAAAGGAGCCGTACGGGAACGGGTGGAAGCGGGGCCCCGAAGGACCCCCAATTCCGGGTAATTTTTTAGAGAGCTTGTCTTGCTCGCAGCCCGAAGACCCGCGGTCCCGAAAGAGTCGGGATTACGCGTTGGTAACCGGACGGTAGTCGGAGTTCGACCCACCGTCCGCCCACTGTCAGAATTAGCCGCGAGCAGCAGCTTGCTACTCACGTTGCCCGGGGTGCACCACGCGGAGGTTTCTGACACGCACCCCAACCTAACGTAACCTAACCCAACCGAACCCAACCGAACCCAACCCAACCCTTTTTTTTTTTTTTTTGCTCCTCATGTACCCATGTGTCGGAGGGTAGGGTTTCACCAAAGCATTCCTCGCTACCCCCCGACGGGTATTGGCCCGCCAGATGGTCAGGCGGGCCCCGAACGAAACCCCCTTGGCGGCGGATGAAGGTGTTGGGCTCCGCCGCCAAAACACCCAGCGGCCGCAGAGGATAGGGAGGACGGCAACGCAACACCGCATCTCCTCTTCCTCTGCGGCCCCACCGCGACGCAACGATGGTGCGCCCCCATTTGGTCGCGGGAGATAGGGCGCGGGGCAACGCAACACCCACACGCCTCTCCTCCCGCGACCGCACCCGACTGCGAGGGACAGACAGAACTGTCCCCCGCACCCGCACCATGGGACGCATCCTACGCAGGCCTCTACCAAGCCCACGTGGAGCGTCCCCTCCCGGGATCCCGCTTAGCTTCACCGTGGGTGGCTTCTAACCCACGGTTACTGAGCCCCCCACCACGACAAGGTGGAGATCCCACGGGGGGAACCCAACCCAACCCAACCCAACCCAACCCAACCCAACCCAACCCAACCCAACCCAACCACGTATCCACACTGTACCTACTGTACCTACGTACCCACACTGTCATTGCATATTGTCTGAGTTTCTCAAAGTATCATCACTTCTTATTTTATTTACTACCATGTCTTTATCAACCGTGTTCACTTGTCACCGTTGCAACATTGAAGCAAGAGACGGCGTCCAATGTACATTGTGCTAATGCCAAACTCGGCGAGAGAAAAGCAACTTGGAAGTGTACTGCCTGTAAGACCGGAGCAGCAAGTCCCAATCCGCAATCAACAGTTGTTCGCAAATGTCAAGTCTATCCATTCTGATCTCGCAGAGCTTAAGGCAATTAAAAATGAAGTGGCTGACGTCAAGACTTTCCTCTATTGATAAGCTTGCCGGTAAAATAGCTGAAATTGACCGAGAAATTCAATCGATGCAAAAGACCAAGGAAGATGTCACACGACTTGAACAGCAGCTGCTGAGATTAGAAGCCACCATGCGTGAAAACGAGCAACGATCGCGACTCAACAATATCGAGATTAAGGGTGTCCCGGTAACCTCATGTGAAAATCTGTACACCATCGTTTCTAAAATAGGTGCCAAAATCAACTGCGACGTCCGTAAGGTACATATCAACTACATTGCCAGAGTTCCTCAGCGAAATAACAAAAAAAATAAAAACATTATAGTTTCCGTACACAACCGCTATCTGAGGGACGATTTCATTGCCGCGGCGAAAAAATGCTTGATTGATTACTACAAACGATTTGGGATTAGGGGGTGACAGCAGGATATTCATCAACGACCACCTCACTCTGGAGAACAAGCAGCTACTCAATAAGGCGAAAAACTTGGTTAAGGTTTCGAAATACGTCGCCGTTTTTAGGGGTTGCGAGTGATTGAGGAGGGAGGGGGGGAAGTCTCGGAACCACCCCTCACCATTTTCACTTGCCGGAAATACTTGGTTTGCTCTGGAAAAAACAAATCTCCAAACATCGGTGTGTGACGCTTACGTACCTCACAAAAATTCGAAACCCGTCTCTTAGTACCCCCCATGGTATAAAACGCCACTTATAAAAGTACTAAAAGAAAAGTTCAAGTGTCTAAAGAAATATAAAAAATACGGCAACTTAGCAGATTACGAGTCCTTCTTAATTCTGCGTAATCGAGCTAAATCTTTAGAGAATGAAATGTACAATGCTTACATAACTTTTATAGAGGTAAATATTATCACCTAGGGCATTCTAGTCATACGTTAAATAAAAACAGTCATTAAATAACTTCCCATCTACAATGAAATATGGACAACGCTCTTCAGGTCAGGGGGAGGTAATTAGTAATATGTTTAACGACTTTTTTACTGTAATTTTCTACAAAGTAGTACTACTAACGAAGACAGTTCATTTCACTCTCAGAATCACAGTACTGCTGATATCAATTCTGTGGAAGTAAGCCATAGTGATGTATACAAACACCTAAGGTCTATTGATATAAACAAGTCTGCAGGTCCTGATGGCATACCGCCTGTTTTTATATTAAAGTGTGCCGAAAGTTTATCCACCCCTCTTACCATACTATTCAAACGCTCGGTAAATGAAGGAGTCGTTCCCCACATATGGAAGTCAGCTTTAATTTCACCCATACATAAGAAGGGACCTAAAGATCAGGTAGAGAACTATAGACCGATATCTAAACTTTGTATTTTTGCAAAAGTGTTGGAAAGACTTGTTTATACATCGGTTTATAATAGTGTCAAACAATCATTAAATAACTTCCAACATGGCTTCCTTAAAAACAGGTCCACGGTTTCGGACTTGCTTGTTTGCACTGAATATCTGACAAGCGTTATGTCTAAACCCTCCCAGGTCGACGTGGTTTATACAGATTATAAAAAAGCATTCGATAGAATAAATCATTTTATCCTATTACGCAAGTTATTTGAAATTGCCATTAGAGGGGATCTGTTCAGATGGTTCAAGTCTTACATTGAAAACCGCTGTCAAACAGTGGTTCTTAATGGTTACTCCTCTGCTCCTGTGCAAGTACCATCTGGAATTCCGCAGGGCTCTATATTAGGCCCCCTTTTATTTCTTATATTCATTAATGACATAGATTCCTGCTTTTTGAACTCTAAAATTCTATTATTCGCCGATGATATGAAGATTTTGTGTCCTATCGCACAAGATTCAGACTGTCTTCTCCTTCAAAAAGACCTAGAGCGTCTGCAAAACTATTGTTTTGCGAACAGACTCGATCTTAATGTGTCCAAGTGTTTTGTTCAATCCTTTACTCGAAAGCCTATACCCATCACCTTCGATTACAAGTTGCAATGCACGGCTTTAACAAAAGTGAATGTGGTTAGAGACCTGGGCGTCACGTTTGATGCAAAACTACTATTTGAAGCACACGTTGACAACATTGTAAAGAAAGCTAGTAAAGCGCTTGGTTTCATTATGAGATTTTCTAGTGACTTTAAGAACGTAAAAACTTATAAAATTCTTTATTGTGCCTTGGCCGTAGCCACTTAGAGTACGCTTCACAGGTGTGGAATCCATTTTACAATGTTTACGTTGACAGGATTGAACGAATTCAAAAACGGTTTTTACGGTTCCTACAATTTAAATCGCATAAATATACAGGGTGTTTGGAAGTTCGATGCAAAGCCGTAAATCGGAGCTAGTATAGACTATGTAGAACCATCTGAACCATACTTGTCTTAAGCGAAGTGTGACAATTTTTTTTTTGGCTAATTTTAATGAGTTTGATGACAAAGTGCAATTTATAAGTTAGGTGCTAGAGATTCTTTACGTAATAAATTTAAAGAAGTAGACATATTGACAGTTGCATCGCAATATATATATGCTAACTTAATGTACATTAAGAAAAACTTAATTCTATACCGCAAAAATAGTGATTTGCACAACGTGAACACAAGGAATAAGCATAAACTGGTAGGAACTAACTACCGTCTACATAAAGTTCAGAACTCATTTGCGGGGATTGGTATACGATTTTTCAACAAATTGCCTCTTGAAATAATGAATTTACCCATGCACAAATACAAACGGACAATTAGGAACTTTCTTTTACAAAGGGGTTATTACACTATTAAGGAATTTTTAAATGATAAGACACCGTGGGGATAGGCTTAGGCTTGTTTAACTCACGATTATTTTATTTACATGTTAAGTGGAGGTGCCTCGTGAACACATGATTTTTGCAGGATTTGGATATTTTTATGATTTGTTGAATGTAGTTTAACATTATTTATCTCTGATCATATCATTGTTCACTTGTCACCTTCACAAAATTCTTTCTACATTTGCATTCCTTCACGTGTTCCACTAACTCATGTTAATAATAACGATCTGGAAAATGGAGGTAATTGGCGGTCATGGTCAGTATACCAATAGATTGTTTCTTACTGCTGGTTCGTATACCGTTGTCGTCATGCTCACTAAAATGTCATTTCTTGTGGTGGCGTCGTGTGTCGGGTCATCCCTTTCCCTCTAATATGGCGAGAGGGATGATGGCTGGCACATGCGTCATACTCGTGAACGGGTGCTACTTGCGATGACTGGTCGATGACGGTCTTGCGGGCTGGTATTAGATTTTAATATTTAACTGCATCATTTCCATCATGGTTCTGATCACTTTCGCGGATTGCCTGCATTATTAGGTATATATAATGTAAGTGGATGCTCCTGTTTCACCATGTCTATTCTGAGAAGGCTAACCAAAAGTATTATGCTTGAGTATTATGATGTACAGTAAATATATACAAGTGATATGGAAGGTGTAACAGTTGCAGCACCTTACAAAATGTAAATTGTGTATTATGCAAAACCTGGCGATGAAAAAGAGTGACCGTGAGTTTTATTGCCCGTTCTTTCTCATGGTTCTACCTATTGCTTTGCGAACGTGGCAGTAAATGTAAATGTAGAAGCATACAGTAATAATGTTTTAAATTTGAGTAAAAGTAATTATTTTATAAATTTATTATTTTGACGTTCATAAGCGTCACATTGTGACCCAAATGAATAAAGGATTTTGAATTTGAATTTGAAAAACACAAAATTTTGCGGTTAGTTGGATATAATGGTCAGTTTGAAAGACAAAAATAACATTTCTTCTATTATTTTATTGAAGTAATGTGGAGACAATCTAATGAATCACGATTAAGGCATCTGAGTCATGACACAATTTTTTTACAAACATTTATAGTGAATATTTATTTTTAAAACTTAAGAAAGCTGCTTTTTGAAGGGTTAGAAAAAAAATACGGATGGTGCTTTCTTTGTTCAAACATTTTTAAAAACATGCCTGGTTATTGTTCTCTCTTTTAAGGTATCAACTACACGGATAGCTCAAAAATTGTTGAAATTAGGACTTACAAACCAAATTAAGGCAGAAATTTAAAAACTATCGAACGAGTTTCGTGCCTTAAAAATACTTTTAATGATGGAAATGATAAGTAAATTCAATTCTAAATTATTTTGCAAAGTTCCAAATATTTGGGCCTCTTCGTATTAAATTTGACCCTTTCAGGTAGCACGCATAGTAGTAAAAAATAGCAATAAGTAAGTTACAGAAAAAACAAACTTATCGTTAATACAATAGCGTCGTGTTTGTTTTGTCGGAGCCAATAACTACCTGTTTTTATTAAGAGACGTTGGTAAACTTCTTTTTATTATTTTACTTTGTTGAGTGACAACTACGCTTGTGACTAGACGTTATTCGTGACAATTTGCGCTCACGCATTTGTTGATTTAGTTACGATTGTTTTACCATGTCCAGTTGTAGCCTTCCTAGCTTTGCGCTCCTGTACCTGTTTATTTTGGACTTTTGAGTTTAAATTGGACATTCAGTTTTCGTGTTTTAGTGTTTAGCGGTGTATACGCCGTATTTGTGACTGAGAAGTGACTATGGCTACTTTCTCGAACGAGGAATATGCCGATATCGTTTTTATGTATGGCAGAGCAGACGGCAATGGATCTTTAGCACGACAGATGTACCAAGAACGCTATCCTAATCGAAGAGTACCGAATGTGAGAGTGTTTTACAACACGTTTCGTCGACTTGCTGAAGATGGGATACACAGTGTTGAACCTGGAGTCAATCCTGGTAGACATGGTACCGACATTGAGGAAGATATCTTGGAGGCATTTCAAGCTGATCCACATACCAGCACCAGAAAAGTAGCTCGATATTTACCTAAACATTTCCCATTGGAAAGTGTGGAATACTATGCAGCAAAACAGTAAGTACCCGTTTCATGGCACGGGTGTTCAAGGCCTTGAAGAGAGAGATCCTCAGAGAAGAATTCAGTTTTGCCGTTTTCTTTTCAACTCAGACATTGAAGATGCGTGGTTCCTAAAGTCGATTTTGTGGACAGATGAAAGTAAATTTTCTAGGGATGAAATAACTTATTTCCATAACGTTCATAAATGGGCTGAAAAACAGCATAATCCACTTTTAAATAATTGCTTCCCTAATAGCTGGATCGGCAGGGATGGGCCTATACCTTGGCCCGCCCGATCACCCAACCTGACTCCGCTTGACATTTTCGTGTGGGGTCGGGCCAAAGAATTAATCTATACAAATGTAGAAATTAACACAAGAGAAGAATTGATTAACAGAATTAATTCAGCATTTGAAACAATGAAACTAGAGATGAAGTTAAAAATAACAACTACTGAAGTGAGAAAACGGGCCCGTGCTTGTGTAAGGAACCGCGGCGAACATTTTGAAAATGAATAATAAATAATTTTAATTAAATCTTGGTTTAATTTATTACGCTTATAAATTTTAAATTTCTGCCTCAATTTGGTTTGTAAGTCCTAATTTCAACAATTTTTGAGCTATCCGTGTAGTTGATACCTTAAAAGAGAGAACAATAATCAGGCATGTTTTTAAAAATGTTTGAACAAAGAAAGCACCATCCGTGTTTTTTTCTAACCCTTCACAAAACAGCTTTCTTAAATTTTAAAAATAAATATTTACTATAAATGTTCGTAAAAAAATTGAGTCATGACTCAGATGCCTTAATCATGATTCATTAGATTGTTTACACATTACTTCAATAAAATAATAGAAAAATGTTATTTTTGTCTTTCGAACTGACCATTATATCCAACTAACTGCAAAATTTTGGGTTTTGTCATCAAATTCATTAAAATTAGCCCAAAAAAGAAATGGTCACACTTCGCTTAAGACAAGTATGGTTCAAATGGTTCTACATAGTCTATACTAGCTCTGATTTACGGCTTTGCACCGAACTTCCAAACACCCTGTATAACTGCTTATACTTCACGTTGTAAAATGTTTCATATATTGCCATTGTTCGAGCGTAGACGTGTAGCAGATGTGACTTACCTTTTTAAGGTAGTTAATAATATGATAGACTGTCCCGATTTGCTGGTTAATATAGGATTTGTAACACGGCCTATGTTTCTACGGAATACCAAGTTACTACACGTACAAATGGCCAGGACTTCGTACAGGCAAAATAGTTTTACTGTTCGTGCGGCGAAAACATTTAATAGAGTATCTGACGAGATAGACTTATTTCATACCAGTGTCTCTCAGCTTAAAAAGATCATGGCAAACAGTTTTTTCTCATAGATGCTCTAAACTTTACACATACCTACATAAGCTTTCAGTTTATTTTTGTGTTCTCTTAATAAGATTCTTTTATTTTTAATTATATTATACTATTTATATTCATGCCAGCTTACCAACCGATCTATACTTGCTAATTTTTGAAATAATGTAACTAGTTGTGAAAACTTGTAATTGGCCTTCCTACTTTTATTCTGTATATTATCTATGTAAATGCTAGCTGTAAGTTTTCCGAATACAATAAAATAAAATAAATAACCCTTTTGGGTTAACAAATATTGGTGGAGAAATATTGGTTTTAAAACCATTTTTTTTTCTGACATACCTACATCTTCGTGGAGCCCCTAGAGATGCTTCGTGCAGCCCTGGGGCTCCGCGGTGCACACTTTGAGAATGGCTGAGCTAGGTAATCAAATTTTGTTTCAATGAAAATAAATTTGTTAAGTATTCGTATTTTTATAGAAGTTGTAAATCAATACGAAGGTATGAAAACTGTGGTTATAATTTTAAAATGTGATAAACACAGATATGATACTAATTCTCATATCTGTGGTGATAAAGTACTAGAACTAGTAGGTACTATAACACATCTTCGTAATTTGTAACGTAAAACATTGTCACAACTCGTCTCCATTATTATAATTTAAATAAAGAACACTGCTTCAAAAACCGTCCGTCCGTTCGAAACTGCGGCACGATCGCGGCTGTTGTGTACTATAGGCATAGTCTAATGTGTAATGCGCTCGAGGTGCGCAGGTATAACTCGAGCTTCGTGCGTTTGTATGGAGTTAGAATACTGTTAGATATTATTACCGTGGCCAAGGACACTTGTTCGGGGCGTGGTATATATGTATTTATTTGTCTATCAGCTACCAAAGAAAGAGACAATTGCAGTTTATAAACTATTGCGCGGCTAGACAAAAGCAATAATATCCTGAATAGAGCTAGGTGTATTGAAATTTGGAATAAATTGACCGTATTGAAATATTACCTACATTAATAAGCCAATACACATTGTTAGTGCATATTATGGAATACGTTTTTTAAAATTATTTAAAAATAAACACGTTTACCAAAGACTTCGTGAAAATTATTTACGCCAATAACCCGGCAATCGTAACTTACCAAAATAAAATATAAATAGATTTTTCGTAAAGATCTATAATCGGTTTTTGGTGGAAATATTATTGTGTCTAAAGCAATAAACATGTGTGTCATGGTCATGATTTCTTTGTACTTAAATATTTTTTTATAGTCTCACGCTAAGACTATAGAATAAAAGGCAGACAGAGCGCGCGGAACACTTGCGTGAGGCCACTAAAGCAAATACAAAATAGAAAAGCGAATACAAACTCGACTCAGTGCGCTGCGAAGCATCGCACAGTTCACACGCCACGATCGATCCTGCTTTTAAATTCATAAAATGCCGTCTTGCGTTTTTAAACATTGTAAAAGTTGTTTCTAAAAGCAAATACGGGAAGATGGAATATATTCTTACAGATAACTATGGATTATTTGACCGTATTATAATATTATTTCGATAAAATTCGTATTTCTGCAGAAAATATGTAAGTGTTGCCAGTTTACGTCGACACCGTTTTCCCTGAATTAGGGAAAATGCACTTGTCAATTGATTATGTAGGTAATACTGATTGTCATATTAATGAAAAATACATTAACGTATTGTAAAAGTATATTGTAGATTATATTTTTTCTTATAAATATACTAATAGGATTTCCATTAGTATATACATTGTTTTGAGTTCGATCCCCAAACGATCCAAATATTCGTGTACACGCGGCTACTTGTCAAGCTATACACTTTGACCTTCGTACCGTTGTTAGACCTTTGTACAGTTCTTATGGCGTAGGGAATAAGTATCAAAATCGTACTTCGACTATTTAGCTTGACTTGGCGCCGTGTGTACATTAAGTACAGAAACAGAAATTATTGATTGTAGCCATTATTTATTATTAATTGCAATTTTTTTTTTGTTACGATTTATGATTATGATATTCATAATTTATTGTATGCATGACAAAATGTTCTTAGCTAATTAATATTTATGACGCAAGCCTATCTATTTATTTCTCAATTTACGAATTAGTTAAAACTTAACTCGGAGCCTACACTTTTTAAGAAATCTTAATATATCAAATCCTTGCGTTACTGACTGACTGACAGACACGCTACAGCCGAAACTGTTGGGCGCAGGAAGCTGAAATTTGGCATGTATGTTCCTTGGGGACCATAGGAGTGCACTAAGAAGAGATTTCCCGAAATTCCCACGGGATCGGCCAAAACGGGTAAATTAAAAAATAAATGCAGGCGTAGTTGCTGGCGTCCTCTAGTGTATTTATAAAAGCATACTTTAATGGTATCTTTTATTTGAATAATTTTCACAACAGCATTACATATTAAAAGCATTAATTAAATCTATGGTAAATTCTTCAAAACCACAAACGAACATAAAATATTACCTATGTAATATTTTTATATTCGTTTGCAAAAACTATATGCAAAATAGTGGGAGATTATTCATAATCTGGCAACTTTACACACACATAGACGCGCGTGTCCGTACAGTGCCAGTCGCCAAATGTCACGCACACATAGCTGTCAACGTGCCTCACTTAGTTGGACGAATACGCTACATCTGGTTCTTGTTTGTTAAATCTGTGGTCTCACGCCTGTATCCCCGAAGGGGTAGGCAGGGGAGAAATATTACACCCACATTTCGCCATGAATTTTTAGGTCCCACGTAATAGGGGGCGAGCCTATTGCCGTACCGGGCACATTACCAGACTCCGTGCTGCTACTGAGAATTTCCTAACGGAAAAACCCAATAACACTTTGCCCGACCCGGGAATCGAACCCGAGACCTCCCAATCCCACGCGCACATTTATGCCGCGAGACCAACGAGGCAGTCTTTGTAAATATCATTAGCAAAAATGCTAAGGTGTATTCTAGTCCATAGATGCCGAATTTTACATAACAGCATACAAGTTAAAACCCATAATAGCACATTACGGAGTTCTTTGTTGGGGGGATCGAATTATTCATTTCATAAACTCGTGTCACAGCTTAGGTTACAAGTAGGTATCAAGCGATACTATTTATGAACATTCCCTGTTCTTTTATATGTGTAAATTTTACCTTCATACCCCTATAGGCGATAGCGCAGTGGTGTACCTACGTAACGGACTGACGAGACGATGGTCGAGGCAGTCCCCAGTCCCCAGTAACCCCGGGCACACACCTCTGACTTTTGGAAGTTATGTGTGTATTATATAAAAATGTTAACTACCGCTCGCTTAACAATGTACCTACCCGGTAGATGGCAATAGGCTCGCCCCCTATTGCATTGGGACCGAAACATAACCGGCGAAGTGTGGGTGTAAGGTGGATAAAAGGCGTGAAGTTATGTTATTTACACATAGTAAGAAAAAGAATGCCCATTTATAAGATAGTCAAAATAAATCTAATGACTATAACTTATATACTTTTCCGCGTTGCGCGCGAACCGCGTCGCGTCGTCGTTCAGTGCGCTCCCAATAACTTATTGTATAAATCGGTAAATTTGGACATTACTATAGTAAAAATGTGTTTAAATTGAACTTCTAACGTCATTACGTAAGGTGCCGCGAACGAAACGTTGAGCCGGGCGTCTGTCCTTGTCTCGCTTATGTGAAATTTCTCGCTGCGTCCCGCTCGCACTCAGCGGTTGTAATTTCAAAATGATTTGTTTTTCTTGCAATAAAAGAATCGAAAGAAGTAGTCTTCTTAAATGTATCAAATGCAGGACAGGATATCATTATACCTGTTTGAATATCCCTTTAGAGCAGAAAACTCTCTTGGAGAATACCTTCATATGTGACACCTGCTCAAAAATGTCTCAGCGTGTAAGAGTAACGGATGATACCCCGGTACGTGGAATCCGCCCCAGATCTGGTACATTGGACAAGGAGGAAACTGACCAATGTTGCGAGGAAATCGGTGCGGCAATAATAACGAATTGTTTGGATGACTCGGCGAGCATTATCGAAATTATGAAAGAACTTATAACGTCAAAGATGAGTGCATTAGAATCCAAATTATTACGGGCAATTAAGACATCTGTCTCAGACTTATTTTTAGAGAACAGCAAGTTAAAACGGGACCTAAGCGAGGCTAATATAAAGTGTCTTCGTTTAGAGGAAGAAATTACAATGCTGAAAACGGAGAGAAACAGTACTAAGCTTACACTAGAACTAATTAATAACAGTTTGGACACCACAGTAGAAAATAATTCAAACCCGCTACCACTGAAAACGCCCGCTCCGCCGTTGCCATCTGAATCGCCGCCATCTGCACCTATGCCGGGACCGAATATTACCTACGCGGCTGTGGCCAGAACTACAGCGATTAAGGACACGGTTGATAGTAATACTAACAAATGGAAACACGTTAAAACGAACAACCCTATTAAAAAGGGTGGGTGTCTAGAATTACCGTAGCCAGGTAGGAAGGTGTATCAGAAGTGCGCAGTGGAAGATGTAATACATCTACCTGACCACGATAGACAATGATCCAGACACAATGCACTGCGTTGCACAGCGATGAATTATAATCATAACTACACTTAATATTAATAAAATGTCTTACCAACTCTTAGTGATGTTCTTGAGTGGAGTCCTGGAGTCAAGCTAGATACACACAAGACTAAAATTGGCCAATATTAGCAAGTGAATTATCTTTACTTTACCAGACTCTAACGCAGCGTCTTCAATGCACGATGCAAGTTCACAGGATTCGCAATTTCTCCTTGCAAATGTCAATGAATAGTTCACAATGTCTTTTATCACAATTTACCGTTGCCAGCACTAGATCAGGCGGCATTCAAGGCGGTTTACTCTATTTAGTTGAATTAATCAATTCACACGAAATGCAAAAAGGTGTGCTCACAATAACTTTTCACAAAATGTTCAATATGTCACAAACCGTGCCGGGAGTCAAAAAAGCGGCAATTTAACTGATTTCACAACTATTCGCGTAGCTAAAATGATGTGCTTTTCAAAAGGCGAACAATTATTTTACGTACGAGTCGACAACGTGGTAATTTCTCAAAAGGGGGCGAACGGAAGTGACAGTTCAGTGTGACCATTGTCAGAAATTTTCAATAGACTAAACAAAATGTTACTCAATCGATCTAATCGATTTGACTTATAATAAAAACTAATTCTATTTCAAACATCCACCCGCCCCGGACCGGCCTACCGGTCCGCTAATCGGTTGGTAGACGTGACAATGTTGCAACCGCTCTCCTCAGAATCGAACCGTCCACCAAGACCTCAGCAAATCGGGGAACTCCATCAGCCCCAGTTACCAAATGAAGGATGCGCCCCCTGCGCCATCTGAGTGGCGGAAGGTTAGCCTCCTTGATCAAAACGAGGTCACCAATCTTGGGTGGATCGGTCTTGTCGGTCCACTTAACGCGTTGCTGGAGTATGTGCAAATATTCCAAGTTCCAGCGTTTCCAAAAGCTCTGAGTAATCTGGCGTACCAATTCAAAACGCGAGAGACGACCAGGTCTCGTATCAGTATAGGGGTACTCAGGCAAGGCGACAAGTGGGCGACCAATCAAAAAATGGCCCGGCGTAAGGGCCTCCAAATCATTCGGATCTGAGGAGATCGGGCACAATGGCCGAGAGTTCAAAACGGCCTCAATCTTACAAAACACAGTTGCGAGTTCCTCAAATGTAAGGACAGATTCACCGATTGTCCTGCGCAAGTGTGTTTTGGCCGATTTTACGGCGGCCTCAAATATACCACCCCAGTGTGGACAATTTGGTGGGGAAAACAACCAATTTATCCCACGTCGGGCAAGCCTATCACCTATATCAGCTTTGTTGGTTTCAAGAAAATTAACAACATCATTCAGATAATTATAAGTGCCCTTGAAGTTAGTGCCGCAGTCAGAACGGATCAAGGAAGGCAGCCCTCTGCGGGATACAAATCTGTCAAATGTGGCTACAAACGCCTCGGTCGTAAGCGAGGAGACCAGTTCTAAGTGTACGGCCTTTGTGGAAAGACAAACAAAAACACACAAGTAGGCCTTGACAGTCTTGCTGTTTCGAAGTGTCGACGTTTTAACCAAAAAAGGACCAGCGAAGTCCGTGCCAACACCGTCAAACGTCCTGCTTTCAGTTACGCGATCTGCCGGTAAGTCCCCCATCAAGGGCTGCATGGTAGAAGCCTTGAGCTTATAGCAAGGGATGCAGCGAAAGACTACACTCCGAATAATTCTTCGGGCAGACAAAATCCAAAACTCGCGTTGCAAAATGGCCAACAAGGCATTACAACCAGCATGCGAATTTTTAAGGTGACGGTCAGTTACCAACAAGCGTACCAAATGACCGTCCTTAGGTAACAAAAGGGGGTGACGAGCCCCGTAAGGGAGGTTGGCGTTCTTGAGACGCCCTCCAACGCGCAAGAGACCCGTTTCGTCCAAAAAGAGGTTCAATTTAGATACAGCTCCCGACAATTTCGATTTCCCCGACTTGAGGATAGCAATCTTCCTTTCAAAATGCGCCAATTGCACAGAACGAACCCAAAAGGTGAGGGACTCCTGTCGTTCCTGTGGCGAGAGAAACGGTGTCAGTTGTTTCTGTTGTGGGTGCCTAAAATTAAAAACAAAACGCTTTATCCAAGCAGTGACACCTAACAACTTGTCGAGAGAGCTGTAACGATTCAACAAAAAATCGGGGTCGAAGGCGCATTCCACCTTCTCAAGAGCGAGTGTTCGTAGACCCGGCAAATTAGAAGTATTCAAAACTGGCGTTCGAGGCCAATCAATTTCTGGTCGACTCAACCATTCCGGACCCCACCACAGCGAATGACCTATCAAACTAGGCGTCAAGCATCCGCGCGAGGCACAATCAGCGGGGTTGAGCTCACCTGGCACGAGTCTCCAAACAAGTTTGACTTCGGATTTCTGGATTTGGGAAACGCGATTAGCAACAAATACCTCCAAAGTGTGGACAGAAGCCTTCAACCAACAAAGAACAATTTGGCTGTCTGTCCAGGCGTAGGTCCCATTAATACAAATGCTTTTACCCAAAGTGTTAGACACGTGGTTCAATAAGCGTACAAGTAGAGCTGCTCCCGAGAGCTCCAATTTTGGAATGGTCAGAGATGTCCGAAGGGGTGCCACCTTGCTCTTTGCCATGATCAGGGAAACTCTCACCTGACCTGAGGCACTAACTGTGCGCAAGTACACCACGGCGGCGTGACCACGTTCCGAGGCGTCACAAAACCCGTGAAGGGTGGCCTTGTACTTCCCGGGAGGAAGGATGGGACGAGGCAAGGAGATCTCGTTGACGGCAGGAAGTGAGGATACAAAAGAGGTCCATTCCTCAACAAGAGTGCCGTGCAGAGGTTCGTCCCAGGTCAATCCTGCTGTCCAAAGCTTCTGCAAGAAGCATTTTGCCCAAAATATAATTGGACAGATCCAACCATTCGGATCAAATGTTCTGGCGACAGTAGACAATACGAGACGTTTAGTCCAAGAACACGGCAATTTCAAGTCTACGTTATATGTAAAGATGTCTTGGACTGGTCTGTACTGAACGCCGAGAACAGCCATCATGGCGGGGTTGTCAACAATCTCAAATAGATGTGGATCTTGCTGATGGTCCTCTGGCAAGCCTTCCAAAAGCGCTGGTGAGTTGGAAATCCATTTGCGCAACTCATAACCAGCGGAGGCCAAAATACCTATCAATTCGTCCCGCAGGAGGATCGCCTCGTCCACTGTGGAGGCGCCCGAGCAAATGTCGTCGACGTAAATATCGTCTTTCAAGATGGCGGAGGCTCTTGGGAAACGTAAGCCTTCGCGGTCTGCGAGCTCCCAAAGAGAACGTATTGCCAAGTAGGGGCTTGACCTTAAACCGTACGTATTAGTATTGAGCTCGTAGACGACCATGGGATCGCGAGGAGACTCTCTCCAAAGGATCAGCTGGAAACGACGGTCATCAGGGTGGATAATAGTCTGCCTGAACATCATTTTTATGTCGGCCACAAAGACAACCTGATGTCGTCGGAAGCTGGTGATGACGTCACAAAGGTCCTTGACCAACTTGGGACCAGAATGCAAGCACTGGTTCAAGGATACGCCTGTTGAAGTCTGCGCAGAACCATCAAATACTGTGCGCAGCTTCCCAGTCAATGGCTTCAATACCGCATGATGCGGGAGAAAGTAGTGCTCCACCGAACGCCAATCCAAATTTGACACAGACATGTGTCCCAACTGTTCATATTCCCTCATGAACTCAATGTACTTCTGTCTGAGCTCCGGATCACGACCCATGCGGCGCTCCATGGCCAACAACCTCTTTTCGGCTAAAGGTCGTGACTCACCAAGCGGAGGCCGAACAGACAGGAAGGGTAGCCTCGTAATGAGCCGACCAGAAGGGAGTCGACCAGTGTTGTTCTGGAAGAACAGCTCGCACTCCTCATGTTCTGGATTCAAACGGGCAACTTGAGGGGGCTCCTCTACCTCCCAAAACCTCTGAACTGCATCAGAGAGAGCAGAGCCTACAGCCAACAAATTATCAAGTTCGGGTGGAGGGGGGTCCCTAGGTACAGGTCCCATCAAAGTAAATCCAAATATGGTCGGGATGGCAGTCAAACCATTTGGCACCAAGACCCGTTTCCCACCAATCAAAATTCCACCGAGGACATCAGAGCCAATCAACAAGTCGATTTGTCCCGGTGTGTCAAATTTGGCGTCTGCCAGTTCCAATCCCGATGTCAAATTCACCACAGCAGCGGGTAGCTGTTTCTGTGGGTGCATACCCAAAATATTCTTCAACACAATAGCCGAGGTTTTAATCCTCGGGTGTGAAGATTCAACAGGGCCAAACAAAACTTTAACTTGCCCTTCAACATTAGAGGCTACGTCACCTATGCCCCGTATACAATTCGGAAAAGAGCCCATATTTAATTTAACCTGCCCTACCAAATAAGTGGAAACAATGCAACCTTGTGAACCTGTGTCCAATATTGCACGGACAACAACAGAGGTCCCCGTGGGTCCCCAGACCCTAACAGCAACCGTTGGTAGGATAACGGTCTCAATGGGGGAGGTTGGCGTTATAGGGCAGGGGTCAATGACCTATTGTTGCCTGGGCGGCGACCGTTGGCCAGGACCAGGCAAATCAAAATGAGGGTGCGGTTTGAAGTCCTCAAAAGCGCGATGACTCGATCCGCGCGCCATCTGTGGGGGGTCATAATGACGCACCCGCCCAAAACGAGGTGGGCGCGAGTCAAGGCGGGGACGCTCCGCCAAAGGAGGGGAATACCTGGGGCAGCAGTCATGGTGCTGGTGACGCTGAACAGCACATTCAGGTGCGCGAGAGAGAGGAGGCGTACGCACGCTACGGTTCTCCAAGCGGGGTGAGTGGCGATCAATTGAGCGAGGCGACTCTCGGCTGCGCGCCGGTGAGCCTCGGCTGCCACCTTCAAAACACCCGCCCGTGCGCGGCGTCGGCTGGTTGGACAAGCGGCCTACCTCTCTGGCATTCATGCAGAGAATGTCCAAATGCTGTCCTCCACAGTGAGGACAGGGGCGAGAGTTTGGGCAGTCTCGCTGGTAGTGGGACCCCAAACAAGAGAAGCAAAGGCGGCGGGCATTCGCGATGCGCCTACGAGAGGCGACATGAAGGTCCAAGAATGCCCTACAACTGGCCGTTCTGTGCCCCGTGACCTTGCAGTAGGAGCACTCCGCTGGGCTCTGCGTGACCGCAAAGCGAGGAGGGCGCCGGTCGACATTGGCTCGGGTGTGACCGCGAGCCTGCTCCTTGACCTTGGGCGGCTGCGACTTAGCCGGCGTGTCACCACCGGAGTTGTCCAAGACCCGGCACTCATCCTCCAGGAACTTCTCCAGGTCAGCAAAGGGGGGCAGATGGGTCGCGCTATCCCCACCAAAGCGCTGCTCAAAACGCGACCTCAGGTCGGCAGGCAGCTTTTTCAGTACAATGTGCACCAATAGATAGGACCATTGGTCCACGGGCAGGTCAACGCACTTAAGTGCGTTGATGGCCACCAAGAGCGGGTTCAAAAGTTGGGTGCGCAACCCAGAGACCCGGGTGAGCGTCGGCAAACCCAAAATCTGCTCAATGTGCGTGTCGGCGAGGCCACGCTTATTATGGTACCTACGGGTAATTAGGTCCCGAGCCGTCTGGTACGCCTCGTCAGACACGGGCAGATGCTGGATGAGGCCCTTAGCCTCCCCATCCAGAACCGACATTAGATAGGCCAACTTTTGTGCCGGCCGAAGGTCAGCCCTATCATGGACTAGGCTGTCGAACAAATTAACGAAGCCCAGGTAGCTTCCTAGGCAGCTATCAAAATGGGGGAGGTCCAAAGTAGGGAGCCTACTCACCAGCCCCGGTGCTGACCTAGGAAGCTCCTGCTTCAGGCCGGGTTGCCCTTCCCTATCGGCAACTAGTTGTCTCGCAGTATTGGAGACAGCATCATACAGGTCTAAGACCTGGGCATAGTCTTCGCTGACCTTATTTCGCTGGTCAGAGGTGAAATCATTGATTGACACTTCAAGACAGCAAGTGCTGAAAGTGCGGAATTGCTGTTCCACACTTGCCAGGCGATCGTCAATCCGCTCGTACCTCTGAAGTAAGGCCTGCTGGCGATCAGGCCGGTTCACTAAAGCATTGGCCGAGGCAAACCAGCGCAAATCTGATGCAATAGCGCCAGCAGCCGCACGCAAGTCCTTGATAGCTGACATAATCAAAGTTCAAAAGAGCCCGGACAAGCGCTAAATAAAATTAACAATCAAAACTTAATTTTTCTTAATTCTTTGAAACCAACAAAGTATTAGCCTGTTTACTGCAAGTGCAGGCAAGTGACAGGTATCTACTGTCCAACAAAATTAATAGTTTCAATATATTGAAGAATCAAACACAAAAGTTATCAAGTTATAACTTATAACAAATTAAAAGTTGAAACTTCAAATTAATTAATTAGTTATTTGCAACAGACAGACTGGCTGTGTTATTTGAGATATACAATAGCAAGTAAGCACAGAATATGTGTTAGCTAGCAATATTATCTATATTATAACAAAACAAAGTTTATTAATGTGACCCGCCCAAGTGGCAAGGTCAAGTTTGATTATTACAATGTTTATGAATATATGCAATGAACTAAATTTACTAAATTTATTGATACATACAGCTGTTATGTATCCAAACAAACTGACTTATTAATGCAACAACAAATTTAAGTTAGATTATTCAACAATACAAATCAACAATTACTGATTGAGGTTATGTGACAATGTGTTTCAAATTATCTAGGTCAACTTATACAATTAAATATTATGTATTTTAGTCAATAACTGACCTGACAAACACTACAATACTGTCTACAAGGTGAGATATATAGCTCATACAACACCAATCTGAGTTTATACTCAGTAATGCAACAGCGGCTAAATTTCAACTACGCTCTGCTACCAAAATTATGTCTAGAATTACCGTAGCCAGGCAGGAAGGTGTATCAGAAGTGCGCAGTGGAAGATGTAATACATCTACCTGACCACGATAGACAATGATCCAGACACAATGCACTGCGTTGCACAGCGATGAATTATAATCATAACTACACTTAATATTAATAAAATGTCTTACCAACTCTTAGTGATGTTCTTGAGTGGAGTCCTGGAGTCAAGCTAGATACACACAAGACTAAAATTGGCCAATATTAGCAAGTGAATTATCTTTACTTTACCAGACTCTAACGCAGCGTCTTCAATGCACGATGCAAGTTCACAGGATTCGCAATTTCTCCTTGCAAATGTCAATGAATAGTTCACAATGTCTTTTATCACAATTTACCGTTGCCAGCACTAGATCAGGCGGCATTCAAGGCGGTTTACTCTATTTAGTTGAATTAATCAATTCACACGAAATGCAAAAAGGTGTGCTCACAATAACTTTTCACAAAATGTTCAATATGTCACAAACCGTGCCGGGAGTCAAAAAAGCGGCAATTTAACAGATTTCACAACTATTCGCGTAGCTACAATGATGTGCTTTTCAAAAGGCGAACAATTATTTTACGTACGAGTCGACAACGTGGTAATTTCTCAAAAGGGGGCGAACGGAAGTGACAGTTCAGTGTGACCATTGTCAGAAATTTTCAATAGACTAAACAAAATGTTACTCAATCGATCTAATCGATTTGACTTATAATAAAAACTAATTCTATTTCAAACAGTGGGAACAGGTCGACTGTATTGATAAAAGCTGTGGAACGCAAAAAATATCTTCACGTCTGGAGACTAGATAAAAGTACTACCGATGAGAACCTTAAAGAATACTTATCGAATGTATTGGCAGATAATAGTATTGAGCTGACTATAGAAAAAATCAAACCGAAAACGGAAAGAAATTACGCGTCCTTTAAAATTGGTGTAACAGAAGACAACTTTGAAAAATTATGTAATCCGGCAATTTGGCCATTAAACGTCGAATATAGCGAATGGATTTGGTTTCGCCGACCACTGCCGGCAAACAAATAACAATCAACGCAATAATTATTTAAACATTTTATATCAAAATGTTAGAGGACTCAGGACCAAGACGTCGATTTTTCTAGATCTATTGGAATCATCTGGTTCTGATCTATTTGCCATCACGGAAACAGGATGTAACGAGTCGATCAACGATTCGGAAATCACACTACCCGGTTACTCGATATTGCGATGTGATCGAGCAGACTGCCGCAAGCAGGGCGGCGTACTTTTAGTGGCCACACCGCGTTTTGAGTTGCGACGAGTCCCAACGCCGAGTAATATTGATATTGACAGTAGAAAATTCGAAATAATTTGTGCTAATGTTTACAAACAAAGTCGGTTCTTATTTATGTGTTGTGTTGTGTATATACCACCAAAGGCTGATGAGACTGAATACATGGTAATGTTTAATTTATTAGAGAATTTATGTGTAAAGTATAGGCATAGTATACTTATATTAGGTGACTTAAATTTGTATTCGTGCAATATTAATATATGCAATTATTTTGAATATTTCCTTGCATTCTGCGAAGTCGCTCAGTGTAACATGGTACCTAACTGTAACGATCGACAATTAGATCTGGTGTTGAGCGGGCGCAGCGGCGTGACCGTGTGCGCAGCGGACGAGGGACTGCAGGCCGTGGACGCGTATCACCCGCCGCTCGCGGTTGCGGTCGCCGTCGCGCCGCGCGCTCTACCATCCACCCTCGCCGTACACACGGCCCCGGAATCGCCCTCCCATACGCCGTACAAGCAATGGAATTTTCGTAAAACAGATTTTTATAAATTATATTGCTCAATAAAAACAATAGATTGGAACGATATATACAGTTTAGAAGACCCTGATGTAGCTTTAGACTACTTTTATAATAAGTTGACTACAATTTTCGACAGTTCTGCCGCCATAACGAAAAAAGACGTATCTACACAAAATGTGAAATCGAAAAAAAAATGTTTTGTGTTTTATAAATTAAAAAGATCGCTGTCTGAAGGTAAACAATAAATGTAATAATTTTATTGTTCTGGTGGGTACATTAAAGTTGACCTATCGAAATATTGATGCAAATTTTTACAAAAGTTATTTAAGGTATTAAATAATTCACATTTTATTTTTCATTGTAGTACAAAAAATGCAAAGAAATACATAATACTACAAAGAAAAGTCGTTTCTGGCTATATACGTCTTTTCAATGTAGTAATTTATCAAACGTCTTTCTTACTTAGTGATAATACGTTACCAAGTTCTAGTAACCCATAGTAAAAAGACCTTTCTAGCCACTTGCTGTGTTTCAACTTATTTGAATTGAAATATTAAATGCTGATGCGCCCTCGCACCATTTTAAATACATTAACATTTTGGTGTGAATACGCCAATAAAACACAAAATATGAGAATCAATTTTTTTATTTAAAAAAAAACAATTGTGTAAACATTTCTGGTAATTTTAAAATAATATTCTGAAATCTTACACAAACAAAAAAAGCTATTCAGTTAGGATTCTTCCTATTCTCAATTAAAAAACTATAAAAAAGAAACAATTAAAAAAATAAATAATAACGTTTCACAAAACTTAGCATAAGTTTGAACTACTTTCAAATACAATATTCTAATCAGGAATTACGTATTTTCTTATTTAATAATGGTTACATAATATCTAAACAGTTATCACAAAATCTTCTTTTTTTACTTCTCTCATTAATAAAAACAAAGTAATCAAATAATAACATAAAAAATAATAATCATAGAACTTAACAATGTATTGTAGTTTCTCTTAAATCTAATTAGGAACATTATCACAGCCCTGAAAGCTATTTACTTATAATTCAGTCCTCATACACTTCAGTGAGATCAACGCTATTTTTATCAATAGGTAAATTATACCAAAATGATTTTCTATTATCTGGCATTAAAGGAGTCAGTTTTTGTATGATCCCTGACCTGCGCTCTTGAGTAACGCCTCTACACAGATTATTTGGTTTTGGACGCGGTATTCCAGATTTAATATTTTTTAATCTCAAAAAGTCTAGTGAGTATTCTTGTTTGTCATTAAAGTCCGTTTTGTAGCAAATAACGTGAGTGCCTCTGAAGAACGTCACTTTGCAGATGTCACTTAAGTAAGCTCGAGGTGATGAGTTTTGCAATTTATAAGTTGAGGAACAATCTTCAAACTGACAAAAATCTTCCATGTTCATTACTTTAACGGTAATATTAGTTCTGGTATTCGAGACAGCTTGTTTAAAGTCTTCAAAATCATATATATGTTTCTTCTTTTTCATGGATAACTCTACCTGATGGTGAAATTCATCTGCAGCCATGTAAGTATGGCCTACCTCTAAGTATTTTAACGTTATGGTTTGAAAATTGACTTCAACTGAATTGACAAGATAAACTAAGTATGAATATACAAACCAGTTTTTATTTTGGGCTGCACAGTTATCCAACCAAATAACAATGTTTTTTAAGTCTCGATTGGCGTGCAGAAAAGCTCTGAAACAGCTGGCTATATCGCTCATTTTGCGACCGGAAGTTGCTTCATGCCATATTGCAGCAAATGTTTGAAAAATTGTGTTTTTTTGTTTGTCACCTAATGGAACGAAACTTTCATTGAACACTATTAGCCGGGGGCAAAACATAACAATTTTAAATTCGTCAAGCCGTGGAAGCATAATTACTTTCTCCAAATCAGCAGAAAATACGCAATGTCTGAATTGATATCAGTCTGATTTTGCTTTTCTACATCACGTCTATATGCCTGCCTGGCGGTTATATATTTTTCCCGGTGTCTTTCATAGCTTCGACACTCTTGACAATTTCTGTGTCTTAATTGTTTGTATTCTGGGTTGTGAATAAAATGCTTTTCACATACCTCACACTCTTCATGGCCCAGTTTTGAAAAGCTAATATTTAACTTTTTAAAAATTTTCCTATAATAGTCATAGGATACATGTTCATCATTAGACGGATGCTGCTTGCAAAAGTCTTCATACATGCTGGTCACTGTTAGGTCAGATGGAAGATATTTTCTATTTGGAGCGTGCTCGCGGCGGTAGTGTGATATGGAAGGATTAAATGAGTTTATATATTCTATGACTTTGGTGTCATCAATTTTTTTCGGATTAGGATTGGTTCCTCGTTTATCTAGTGGTGTATCGCGTATCGGGGTGTTTAAGGCGTTGCGTACTGACTTATCATTTTTTCTATTGTATCCTAATGTTTCTAGAAAGAACACTTTGCAGACATTGACTTTAGTTCCTGTTTCATTTAGTAGAAAATACGATATGCTTACGTTTCTCGGTAATTTTCGGTTATCTGTTACAGTTTTTCTCTTAGGGTTTTCTTTAGACGTGTTATGTATTATAAAATATTGTTGTTCTTTCCAAGACAAATTTCTGTAGTAATGATTTATTTGTTGCCGTGTTTCTTCCGTAAATTGAGAATGAAATTTTTTTTTACACACATCAGTATTACAACCTGGCTTTAGTTTGTATTTAGATACTATGTCTTTCAGTTTTTTCATTTCTTTTCTTTGTACTAGTGATCGATCACACTTTTTACGTTTTCTGATTGTTCCTTTTTTTGTAAGATTTTGCGGCGTTACTTCGTCACTTGAAATTTCTGGTGATTCAGATATCGTAACCATAACTGATTGTGAATTGGGGATGGGATTTGTAGATGAGTCTGAATCTTGGTTTATTGTATTCATGTCTATACTTGTGGGTACATAATCCTTATCAAAAATGGAATCATCAGAATCAAAATCTAGATCGCTAAGAGACATGTTTTGAAGATCCGTTATATTCAAAGTGTTACCTCCGTTCGTTGTAGGCAAAGGCTCAACGTACTTCATATTCGTCTGAGACAGGGAGGAAGAAGCTATATGCTCCTGCTGTAACTCTTGTAAAGAACTGGTTGATGGCACCAAAGAAATAATTTTTGAGCAACGATTGCGTTTCATTTTTGCACTGAAAAAAAAAAACAATTATTATAGGATACGTACATACATATCGTCGCGCCTTTTATCCCCGAAGGGATAGGCAGAGGTGTATTTCTACACCCACTTTTCGCCAGATATACTTTAGTTCCACGTAATAAGGGGCGAGCCTATTGCCGTACCGGGCACATTTCCAGACTCCGTGCTGTTACTGAGAATTTCGTGACAGAAAAACCCAATAACACTGCCCGACCCAGGAATCGAACCCGGGACCTCCCGATCCCACGCGCACATTTATGCCGCGAGACCAACGAGGCAGTCGTATAGGGTTTGATGTCAAGTTTTCCGTCTCTACGCAAAGATGGCATGGCATCGTGTTATCCCTTAGTCGCCTCTTACGACATCCACGGGAATATAGGGGGTGGTGACACTTGTTTTCTATGCCGTCAACCACACGACATTATAGGATACGTGACGTCAGAAAACCTGGTATAAAAGAAGATCGTGTAAGTAAATTAACTGCAAGTATTTATACTTCATATATCTAATTTCATTACTTTATAACGGATCTATGTCACGTGTTATATTTAAGGATTATAAATACCTTATTTATTACTTGAATAAATAAGCGACAGTAAAATAGGCATTTATTATCCTTTAAATATAATACGCGACGTTGACCCGTTATAAAACATTTTCACAGGTTACTAGTCGCGAAACTTTTACGATCTTCGTATGTAAACAATAATATATATTTTAACAATAAAAGAATCACAACTTACCTTATGATTTTGCCCCAGTTATAAACCTGTAGAAATGCGCGTGCACACGTCTCTTGCCCGCCACAAACTGGGCGCAACTGATCGTATAGTATTGCAACCGCGACCCCCCCTTCACTCCGCAAAACTACAAATGCTTAGTAGAAAAGACGCTACTGCCACTAGCGCTCGGTTAATTTTCATAATACTTAAAAGAAAAGACACATCTACGCAGATATGTCTTTTTTTCTTATGACCAAAGTAAGCCGTTTTTTTCATTTTATGATCTAATAGTTATTAAATTAAGTAATAAGGCGCTTCTACTTAAATGCGTCTTTTCAATTTATTGCGCGCGAGAAATGTTTTTCCTATTTAGTAAATGTTACAGAATTAAGCAGAAGTGTATTTTTTTATAGTGAGGTTAACAGGGGTACAATGGGTTTAGGCAAAATTAAAAAATACTTGTAGATGCGTCTTATTCTTCTGATTCCGAATATGCAATTAACTCAGTTTCGACAAAAATGTTAGATGCGTCTTTTCTTTTTATGACGGCAGAGTTGCGTACCCCATAAGAAACATCAGAATATAAACAGTAGATATATATATCCTGAATGGTATACATCTGATCTTATAAGAGAAATTAGATTAAAATACAGTTTGCATAAAAAATACAAAGCTAGCAAATCAGACTCAGATTACAAGGCATTTGCTCGGTGTAGGGCTAGAGTGAAATCCGCGACAGCGCGAGCTCATGACTACTATAGGGATCGTGTACAGAACCATTTAGCCACAGAACCCAAAGCTTTCTGGAATTACATGAGATCAAAAAAAGACAGTTCACGCAAATATAAATTAGTAAAAGATGGACAAGTACTATCAGGGCAAGAATCTGCTGAGGAATACGCGCGGTTCTTTCACTCGGTTTATAACGTACAACCCGGCACACTGAACGCCGAGGCGGCCAGTGAGGCGGCGGCCCCGGGCGGCGCGTGCGCGCACCTCGCGCCGCTTGAGCTGGCAGCCGTGCGCCGCGCGCTGGCTCGCTTGCCGCCTAAACGCTCTGTAGGACCGGATGGTATTCCTCCCTTTATTATTAGGGATTGCCGAGAGGTATTGGCTGGGAACCACTACAACATATATTTAATGCCTGTATAACTGCCGCAAATTTTCCGAATATATGGAAACTCACTCGAGTAGTGCCGGTACCAAAAGTTCAAGGAGGTACGAATGCCAGTGACTATAGGCCTATAGCGGTACTGAGTGCTACAACCAAGGTATTCGAGATGGCTATCCACGACAGCATATTTTCGCAAATAAGTGCCTATTTATCTGACGCACAGCACGGTTTTCGGCCGGGGCGCGGTACGACAGGAAACTTGTTACAGCTGATGACACAACTAGTGCCAGCAGTTGACGCCGGATTGCAGGTGGATGTGGCCTACCTCGACTTCCGAAAGGCGTTCGACACAGTCGACCACGACGTCCTTCTCTCAAAACTAGCGAATATAGGCTGCACGCTTCATGCGCTGAAATTTTTCGCTAGCTACCTACGAGACAGACGTCAGTACGTTGATTGTGGAGGACACTATTCTGAGCCCTACTATACGAGGTCAGGTGTCAATCAGGGCAGTAATTTGGGACCTTTATTGTTCATCCTTATGGTGAATGACTTACCACAAGTAGTTAGATCAACTTGCCTACTATTTGCCGACGACCTCAAACTGTCTGTAGTCGTGAAGGATATTGCGGCCTGCGAAATACTACAGCAGGATTTACACAGTGTTGTTCAATGGAGCCAAAATAATAAATTATATTTTAACATAGCTAAATGCTCGGTGGCATCATTCACTCGTTCGCGGAGCTCGCAACACTACCAGTACAACATGGAAGGTTTACCGCTGCAGCGTGTCACAGAGGTGAAGGATTTAGGCATACTTTTCACTACTGACTTGTACTTTCGGCAACATATCGTAGATATTTGTAAAAAGTCATTTCGAAATTTAGGATTTGTTTTACGTCAGGCAAATAAATTTACAAATATTTCAGCATTAAAGGCTTTATACGAGGCCCTTGTGAAGAGCCATTTAGAACACAATGCAGTAATCTGGAGTCCAAGCGAATCGAAATATAAACTTATGCTAGAAAGAATACAAAATAAGTTTATCAGATTTATGTATATGAAGATGTATGGAATATTTCCTGGATATCCACTACTGTATCCAACGTTGTTTATCTTGGGCATGGTAGGATATTACAAATTAGAGGTAAGGCGTGAGGTAGCACTAGCTACATATCTGTTTAAAGTGCTTCGTGGTAGAACACAACACGCGGCCATGTTATCTCAGCTAACCCTGTGTGTACCTAACGATTATGTGCGGCGACGACGGAGACCGCGGCTGTTGGTGGTACCGTGCGCGCGTACTAACCTCCTGCAACAGACACCATTAACGCGTGCGTTACGCACGTTGAATTTAGTAGCTGAGCGGATAGACCATGAAGTTATAGATAAACATGGAGACCGCACTCCGAATACCTACTTGAAGCTCAAATGATGTATCGCTATCTCGCTCACTGTGGTCATACCATCTCTTTTCAACCAACCACTGCCATATTGACAAGATTTACTTGACATATCGAGGGTTCACGGGCAAAATGTATTAAGCGACATCCTGGCCGATATTGAGTTATATACATATTCGGAATCGCCGGATTTTTCTGCGTCGTTTGCACTCGGTTTCGTGCTGATCTGAGAACTTTTTTGGCGCTTAAAACAATAGTAAATTTAGGCGCAGTTCGGAGTAGCTTTGATTGAAGCGACAACATTTTTTTACAATTTATGAAAAAATGGACTTCATACAGGCGACATATTTAGTGTTTTTGACTTGATCTATTTTCCCCGGCATAAGTTTAGTAAGATAAGGTGTTTGAATCGTCATGCCTGCGCCTAAAATATATACAAACCGTCGCTTAAAGCATTTTGCTTGCACCTGAAATTCATACTTGATGTCGCTTAAAACATTTATCCTGCTGCTGAAATCAATTCCTTATGTCGCTTAAAGCATTTACCATGCGTCTGATATTAATACACACAGGCGCTTAAATCATTTTCATATTTAATAAAAATTCTTTATACTCGGCGGTTAAATCCTTCTTCTTGAACTGAATTAATAAAGACTCGTCTCATCAGAAATATTGTATTCGAAGTGGTGGAAGTTAAAACATTTTCACCGTGTACCTATGTGTTATTTGGACAAAATCATCACCTGGTTATTAAAATATTGCCTTGTTGTGGCGTAAAATAGTGCATAATCTACATCTACACTAATATTAAAAAGAGAAAAAAGGACTATGACCACTTCTCATACATTGAATGGCCTGATAATTATTGCGTATATAGATAAAATGTACGAAAACAAGTAGCTCTATGATCAAGAAATTATACTGTAAAGACAGTTTTTCTTATAAAGGTCTAGGAATTACATAATACACCGAAATAAGTTCGTATTAATTTGACAGATTCTCCCATGTCCAATGTCACGCGAAAGTGAAATGGAACGTAGCTAAACAAGGAAGTAGGCAAAGAAATATAAGAAGTACCTAGGTATAATCAAAAATATTTTGATAAGGATGCGTTCACGAGTTCTAGAACATCTTTACAACCCAAAACTTTTCTTTTTACTAAGACTTTTTCTTCTATAAAATATAATTGTTAGTGAAATCATAACACTAAAAAATAACCTTAATTTTAAAATAAGTTTTATCTCTATACATGTTTAGGTCAAAAATGGCCATTCTTCTTTGTATTTTTGTTTGTTTGTTTATTTGTAATGGATAAACTCAAAAACTACTGGAAGGATTTAAAAAATTCTTACACCATTAGAAAGCTATATTATATGCGAGTAACATAGGCTATATTTTAGAAAAAATAGGGGTCCGTAAGATATTTGGGTTTTTCGGGTACGTGAAGTAGTTTCCTCAGGACGCGGGTGAAACTGCGGGAAACGGCTAGTCTAATTATAATTTGAAGAAATTCATAAATAAATTATCAATACATTTACATACATACATACATAACGTCACGCCTTTTATCCCCGAAGGGGTAGGCAGAGGTGTATTTCTACACCCACTTTTTGCCAGATATACTTTAGTCCCACGTAATAAGGGGCGAGCCTATTGCCGTACCGGGCACATATCCAGACTCCGTGCGGCTATTGAGAATTTCGTGACAGAAAAACCCAATAACACTGCCCGACCCAGGAATCAAACCCGGGACCTCCCGATCCCACGCGCACCTTTATGCCACGAGACCAACGAGGCAGTCGTATAGGGTTTGATGTCGAGTTTTCCGTCTCTACGCAAAGCTGGTATTTGCATCGTGTTATCCCTTGGTCGCCTCTTACGACACCCACGCACTGTGGTTCGTCTAGAACATGCTAGCTGGACAAAATTATTTATTGAGGTTTTTTAGTTCGTACGCCTTTATTATGATATTCTAATGGGGTATTAGCGCATATAACACCAAAAAACAGGAGGTAGGGTCACGTGTGCCAACAAAAAAAAAATATAATAGCGATCAATCTTTTATTGTCAGACAGGTAAAAAATAACAATGAAAAAAAATAACAATAGTCATAAAATATTGTGCTACTAAGGACTTGGCTTCTAATTACATAATAGGGCATTATTACTACCTACTCAATAACAATACTTTTTACTTAAAAAATATGCAGTTAAAAAACAATATGTTGACAACTAATAATAAAGTTAGATAAGGTACACAGCTTAAAAAAACATTAGTAAAATATTATTTACAACTTCTATTTATTCTGCATCACTAAATTCTTCTTCTGAAGAATCATCTACCATATAATCTGACATATTTTGATGAGAACTACAATGACTCAGTGGCGGCTCGTTCAAAGGAGCGCTGGAGCAGTGAACTCCCAAAATTATAAAATATATGTACCTATACAACTCATATAAAAAATGTCTATAAATATACTCAATATTTTAATACATACCTATTCTCTTTTCTATAACGCATATCCACAAATAAGTATTCTATTTATCATAATTTTATCAACACTCTTGAAACATACATAGGTATTTTTGTTGAGTGGAGCGCTCATAGCAGCGCTCTTGGTTGACGAAAGCTTAGTACGTGCTTAGTACTGAAATGTAATGAGTGCGAAAGAGAGAGCGTTCTATGCGATGGGCGCGTGAGACAAAAGATTTGTATGAGAAATATGCCAAATACGGAGCGGCGCTCCTGGCTAGCTTGACGAGGTGCGCATGCGGGAGTATTATGACCCGACCAAATGATATGACCATTTGTCACGAAGAAAAATTCAAACGTGTGCGTCGTTTTTTTTTTAATAGTATTTTACCGGTATTATTTGAATGTAAACAAAAGCAAAACATTCTCTACAAATGCGTTGGTAACTAGAAAAGGATTGGTGTTTAAAATATAGTTACATAATTGTATGTGTGATTGTGTACACACAATAATTGATTAAGAAAGACAGTTAAATTGTGTAACTAATATGGAACATAACAGCGTAAACTTTATAAAAAACTGTAAAAATCTTTGGAAATGAGAGTTGAAATAGAAAGCAAGGGACCACTTCGGCCACAAATTACAATTACGCAAAAATGTGTTATTAAAACAAAAACATACATAATCACAGTTTAAAAAACCACCAATATGATAAAACGCTTATGTGGTTGCGAAGGAAGTAAGAAGCTGTTTTGTTTTCCGTGTAGTTAAGTACTTATTTTGTTTAGTGGCGCCGGAGTTGATACTGCGTGGACCATAGATATATTAATTAAATTATTTATATTTCTAATCTTATTTATATTGCTATGGCGTGGACAGTTCAGGTATCGATGATTTAGCACATCTTACTATTTGTAAAAGCATTCACAAAATAAATGGTAAGCAGTTTCACCTTTTTTTTTAGTGAACACCCAATATAATCTTTCACGAGCCGCCTCTGCAATGACTTACACTAGACCTTACATTTACAGGAGGGGGTATAATTAATTCTAAAACCTCAGAAGGAAGTTTACTCGTCGGTTTTTTCGGCACTTCCCTAAGGCCATTTATTACAGGATCAGATGTAATTAGCAACATATTAAGTAAATCCCTATTCGTGGCAATACGTGAATTTTTCGAGTATTGTGCTCCCGGAACCTCCTATAATCCTTATTACGCGCTTCCCGATCTCACAATTTATACACTGTGCACAAGAATTTTGTGCACAGTAACAGGCATTTTATACCACGAATAGAGACTAAGATACAATTTTTTTGTGTCCTGTGTAAAAGAATTAAATTTAGCAACATCAATATCGTAACCCGAAGCTAAAACCGTTCTAAGGATAGTGCTAAAGTTCTTAATTAGTGTCACATCTACACCTGTAATATCTGAAGCCTGTTCAGGATTCTCAAAAAACCGACGAGCAGTATTCCCATCATTCGTATTACCAAATCCTGGTTTTGGTTTATCTACAATTAAACCCATTTCAACCTTAAACCTTTCTTGGATACGAGCCGAACGTTGCTTCACATTTTCTTTGTCACTTTGACCTCGAAGTTGCCATTTCTTAACTTCAAGACGATAGCTTAAGTGAAGCAAACATTCAAAAGACCGGATCCAAGCGTGAAGGGGAGATATACCAAAACCAAGAGTTTCCTTATTTACAACAAATTCCCTAGACTCATCATTCATAAATTTAGGAGTAGCTCCACAAATGTAACATTTAAGTGCTGACGAAGTTTCAGTCATAGCGTTGCACACTTTACCATCAATCATCGTGAACAGTAATTCGTGTTTGACCGATATCTTTTTACCATCTATATTACCTATTGTTGGCACCAATTGGTTTATTTCCTCCAAAATCTTATTGGTTTCTATTACAGTAAAATCTGTTGTTTCTTTGGAGAAAATAAACTTAATCGGTCGACAATACATGGAAGAAGATGGTCGAGGATTCTGCCAAACAACTCTACCACTATTGTCACGTAACTGAAGTGGCACGAATGAGAACATAAACAAAAACTCATCTGTGTCTTCACTGTTTGAGAATTTTTGTTTGTAAGTGCTATGACCGGAACTTCCATCACACCCCCACTTGCTAACAAGGGAGAGTGATGAGCCAGAATCTACAGATTTTAAAACTTCACACTGTGCACAAATTAGACGTTCAGCTGTTTTATTTAAAACCGCCTGAAGTTTAATTTCTGCACGCGTTTCGCTTATAAAAATCTGTTCCTCGGGAGGGTAGCATTCAATTTTTGCCTGCCTAACACTATAAAATGATGGGAATACCTGGTGTCCTGCCTTGATGCTCCATTTCCTCGTTTGTTTATAAGAGTGGCTCGTGGATTTGGCATCCACATAAAATGCCAAAGCCTCCTCTTTGGACAAACATCTTGGTTGTTCGCGTACCTTTTCACCCACATATCTTTTCATTTCTTGGCACTTTTCCGGACTATGGCTTGCTTATTTAATCACAGTAGCCAAATTCCGATGTCCGGATAATCGTGCCGATATTTTATTAAGCAGCGGCTACTAGCTGGTTTACATCTCGCGTGTGTAGTAGGTCTCCTTTTCGTTTTTCACTTGCTTCAGGAAAATCTATTGATGGACGGCCACGAATCGAACTCTTACTTGATGATGATGGTGTTGAGAGGTGGACAGATGCTTTGAATGTAAAATCCCCAGACAACCACTCAGAATTCTTAGTCAGGAAGCGATTACGGCATTTCCCACATTTTTTCCATTTTTCTGTGTATTTGGATGTCAATCTTCCAATTGTCATTTTAATTTCCCGCTCAGATGCTTCCGTGATATTAACAAGATCATGTTTCATCACTATAAACTCATACAGCCTACTGTTGCGGTTCTCTTTAGCATGTTTCTGCCATTCATCAAAAAACTCCATTTTCGAGACTGAGAATTCGTATTCTAGAAAACAGACAAAATGACAAAGTTGTACTCAAGTGTGCAGGCTAAGATGACTAAAATTTAAAAGCTAACAGATATGGCTATGCTATATATAAAATCTAGCCCGGGTACAAGAGGGTACAATTAGTTTCTAGTCCAATGAATTCAGAAAATCATCAAAATTTGACAAACTTCTTTAAACTCGAGCTATTTAAAAAAAATGGGGAAATGTAAACCTATTTTCTTATTAGAAATAAAAAGAACATACCTTTAACTTGAAGATCCATCACAAACACTTTTGAAAAAACTTAAACTCACTGACATAGGATGTTACTTCCGTACACGCAAAAATGCAATTAATAAGTGGTTTTCTTACCCTTTCCTTATATACTAACCTCATTACCTTATCAGTAGTTGACACGTGTCCAAAACAATTCTCAGAATTGGGGCACCTGGGTATCTGGTAAAAGGTTCAGGTAATAAATTTCAGGTAATTAGACAATGACTTTTGTCCAGCTAGCATGTTCTAGACGAAACACAGTGCCACGGGAAGATAGGGGGTGGTGACACTTGTAATCTATGCCGTCAACCACACGGCACAAACATACATTTAAAAGGTGAATAATTTATTATTATTAATTTACTGTAAAATGTATTCGAAATATAAACAGTCTACACGTGTCTCTTACACTCGATCAGACAGTATTCACATTGAATAATATAGTTCTATTTTAGAGTGTAAAACTGAATTGCAAGTATTATTTGCCATATACATTACGATGCTTAAACAAAAAAATATTATAGGTAAGTACTTACTTACATAATTGTTTTTTAAATGTTTCCTTAATAAATAGTAGTTGTTTGTGTTTATTAAAATGTATAATTTAGTGTTACTATCAGCAGAACTATTACTGACTACCTCGTTGGTCTTGCGGCAAAAATGTGCGCGTAGGATCGGGCAGTGGCGTAGCGTGGGTTTCTGCCGCCCGGGGCCGCTCGGCAATTCGCCGCCCCCTTTTTACCCCAATGTTTCTGCCTAAACGGCTTAAAGTTTAAAAAAAAAAAGTTATCGATTGATTCGTCTTAATTGCACGAATATCAAAGAGTACGACATACCCCCTTCGACCGCTCCCCGGTCGGAGGGGCATGAAGTAACTCATTTTTCACACGATAAAATAAAATAAAGAAAGTTAGGTTAGGTTAGCACGATATATTTGATTCCCGCCCCGCGGGATCTCCACCTTGTCGAGGTGGGGGGGCTCAGTAACCGTGGCTTGGATAACCGCGCTGAAGCTAAGAGAGATCCCGTGAGTCGACGCTCCGCGTGGGCTTGGAGGGGCATGCGCAGGATGCGTCCAAAGGTGCGGGTGTGGGGGACAGTTCTGTCTGGTCTGTATCCAAATGGGGGCGCACCATTGCTGCGTTGCGGTGGGGCCGCAGAGGAAGAGGAGATGCGGTGTTGCGTTGCCGCCTTCCCTATCCTCTGCGGCGGCTGGGTGTTTTGGTGGCGGAGCCCAACACCTTCATCCGCCGCCAAGGGCGGTTTTGTTCGGGGCTCGCCTGACCATCTGGCGGGCCAATACCCGTCGGGGGGTAGCGAGGCATGCTTCGATGAAACCCTACCCTCCGACACATGGGTACATGAGGAGCACGGGTTGGTTTTTAGTCAGTAAGAGTCCGACAGTCCCGTTCGTCCTTTCCCCCCAGGACGGAGGGACTCTATGAGGATTTTCCAACACAACACCAAAAAAAAGCGGTGTTAATAGGTCGCGCACTACACATAAGTTAAATGTCGATGGATTTTCGTCATCACCAGATGCTTTGTTGTTTTTAAGAGCCGCCCGCACCTCACTCTACTCAACATTCGGGATGGCTTCGGTGTAGTGGTGCGCCATAAGAGCACTGTGGTCGTCGGTACTAGGTCCAATTGTTTTGCCTGCTCGCGAGGTAAACAAGTGTCGATAAAACCTTTCAACGTCTTTGAGAATCTCGATCTTGAGTTGAAGTAGCGGCCATCCGCGATCGTAGTGTCTTTTGATTGAGTGATGTGTCGCCTCAACTGCAGAGCGAAGACTTATGATCCCCGGGGTTTTTTCGATCGCAGCCTTGATGACCCGAGTGTTAGAGCTTCGAAGGTCTCGTCGCGTAAGCTTTCGTATTTGTTGTTTTACCGCCCGTCCTTCCCGCAAAGACAGCTGACAGGATGGCATCTCGCGTCTTTTACTCAACAGTTGGAGAGTCTCAGCTGGCAGTTTAGACTCCTTGGTTTTTTCTCTATAGCAAATCTTTCGGGGCGAATCTCCTAGTACCGTGACCACTGTGGCCGTCTCCTGCTTAAAGCTGTCGGTGGGAGGAGCAATGTAGGTCTGAGGGTAGGCTTCATTGACTGGGCCCTTTCAGTTCTGAGGTTTATATTAAGAGAGCCTCGTACTCGTCGGTGATCGCTTTAGGTGTTTATCGTATTGATCACCGTCTTTAAATATGTGCTGCCTGTCCGTCATGATGTAGTCTTTCACCTTACTTGTCACATTATCGCGGTTTCGCCAAGTGCACTGCCTGTGAGGCTTTTGCTTGCAAAAAGAGTTCATTAAGAAAGACCCCTCTATCATTTTCGTTTCGCCGCGTTCTTGTACCTACACTTTCGCGTTGAAGTACTGAGCTTAACAGTGTCCTGGTACAGCCATCTCGTTAGGGTGAGTTAATTTTGGCGCATATACTTGCATCATCACCCGGATCGACACACTACCGGCTTTTTAAAATTGGACCAGTACTTACTAAGATTAGCGCGTTCAAACAAACAAACAAACAAACAAACTCTTCAGCTTTATATATTAGTATTAGATAAGTTGGCCTGAATCTAGGTTACTTAATGGTATCCTCCGCCGAATAGCGGGGTGACCGAGAACTTGGAGTACCTACAAATTCAAATGCTTAGTTTAAAGTTAATCCGCAGGTGTGACTATTGTCTCGGGAGACTTGTACCTGGATTCTTCCCTATTCAACAATAAAGATTGTGTAGTAGTTATAGATTCAAATAAAAAATAATTTCAATAAATAACGCTGGCATTTCATCGGCACTCGGCGGCCCTATTGCCCCTAGCGCCTGTGTACGCCGCATAGGTACATCGCACACAGCGGTGGCTCGAGTCTGATATGGATTAATAAATTACCTACTCATAACACGTTCGCAGATCACCGGAATATTGCTACCCATTAAATAATTCATAAACAAAAACTAAGGATAACCGAGACAAAATTAAAAAACACTCCCATATCCGAAATAAGTCTTCACATAATGATATTGAGGATGATTTTGTTTTCGATTGTTGTTCTGTTTGGGAAAGCTCGGTGTTTGCAAGCTTCGACAGGACTCAACTTTACCCCACCCCTGCCTTATCCCTACAGCGCCCGCGCTGCCGCGCGGTCCTGCTTGGATCGAGTCAGTGCGCGCGCATAGTATTTATTTTTTTCGCGGCCTCTTTTGCCGCCCCCTTAAATGTGCCGCCCGGGGCCATGGCCCCCCCGGCCCCCCCCACGCTACGCCACTGATCGGGAACTCTCGTGTTCGATTCCCGAGTCGGGCAATGTATTAATAATGGGTTAGGAAATTCACAGTAACAGCACGGAGTCTGGAATGTGCCCGGTACGGTAATAGGCTCGCCAATTATTACGTGGGAATAAAATAAATCTGGCGAAAAGTGGGTGTAGCAATACACCTCTGCCTACCTCCTCGGGGTTACAGGCGTGAGACTATGTATGTGTATTTATGTGCTATCAACTGAATTGAACACAGAAAGTGTTATTGCACATTTTGCAAATATTACCTACCTACTACAGGCAGCGATAGTCTAGGGGTGAGACCAACAGACTGCAATGCAGAGGGTCTCGGATTCGAAATCTGGCACACACCAATAACTTTGAACAACTTGTAATCTTGTTAACGTTGTGTGCGTATTTACCTGAAAATTATTGCTTGTATAGTGCTTCGGAGGGCTCGTTAAGCCGTCGGTCCCGACTGTCATGAAGATGTTTGACAGTCGTTATGGAGAGTCAGCGCCCTCAAATATCCTGACACTAGTCTAACCAAAGAACATCGTTATCCCATAGAATCCCGTAGGTACATATTGCACCCTATCAGGTTCGACTAGATATCGGGCCCTGGGCTCCTAAGCAAATAGCAGAGGATGCAACCATGAATAATGCTAGGATAATGATGACTGTTATTACACATAATCTAAAGTCCTAAACTAAGTAATTGACATAACATAAATTTACGCCTGTATTTCTCTGGAGAGGTAGAAGGGTAGAGGGCAGAGATATTTGACACACTTTTTACCAGTTATATTATCACATGAAACGTGGGATGTCCCTGTTGCCACTTACTAGGCACAATTCCAGACTGTGGTGCTACTGAGAATTTCTACATGGAAAAACTTGAGAACACTGTTCTCGACCTGGGTATCAAACCCCGGGCTTCATGCTTAGCAATGACATTGGTATGCGTAAACTAAATTCTTTTTTGGAAATTTCTGCTTACAGTGACATCCACGGATATGGAAATGAACAGACAAAAATACTTTAAACAAAAAATAAAAAATATCTTATCAGAATCAAATCATCCAGGAATAATCGTGGTGTGATGAGTACGATGATTTGTCTGGATGTAATTTATCTAAAAAATATGTACCTGTTTCTTGTTAGCTGAATATTTTTCAAATAGCGAAAAATGTGAATCCTTGTGCCATTTTTATAATAAAAACGATCACTTGTCTGATTTTAAGCACGTATTTGTTTATTTTTTTTAATTTCTTTAGATTTTCATTTGTAGGAAATAAACAATAGTCCAAATTATTGTTGATCTAACCGTCAATCCTAATTATACATACAAATTAATTGTTATTTCAAACAATTTACTTTTAGAGAAAAGTGCTACATAAATCATTTTAATCTGCAACTACTTTATGATATTTCAATTGCTTAAGTCGATTAGCCTGATTTTATTTTAGTATTCCAATGGTTGTTCATATATTTAGCCTTACACAAAATAAAACCAGAGTGTCGCTTAAATCATTTTTCCTATACCTGTATTGTGAAGTTTATGGCACTTATATTATTTAGCCTGTTTCTAAATAAAAGTAAACTGGGGTAATATTGTATCAAGCGACTTTTATTTCTATTAATAGTAGCTTAAAAGAAATGAAAACTATACTCAATTATGCAGCTTTTGTCATGGAAATCAACTTCAGTCACTTTTTCGTTAATAACCTTATACTTTTTTTATAACGATTTTTTTTCGTAAAATTGAAACTTTAAAACGCTCTCCTGTAAAGTTTAAAAAATGTCGCTTAATACATTTTTCCCGTGAACCCTCGATATGGTGGCCAATGTTGCCACATTAACAAATCCATAGGAAATGGGATTATAATTCACTGTCTCGCCAACCATGATTATAAGCGTTCGAGACCTACAATATTGGGAGTTTTAACAAGTGATTGGATTTCAACTCTTGATTTAAATACACAGTAATTGACCGTGTATACTTCTGATTTGCTTAATATGTCGGCTCTTTTTAAGAGCTTACTCGGAGATTTTAATAAGAAGATAGCAATACTAAATCCACGCTAAAATGAGAGGTCAGACCACATAGAGTGAGATAGAGAAATGTAGGTATTTGACTCAAGGCTTTGTTCCAGCTGTGGCCTCTAGGCATGTTCACAACGGCTATAAACCAAAAACGCGTTTCAACGTTATGCTATAAATTTAGAGCAGACTATTTTTTATGCTATAATATATTAGTAACACGCATTGTAGCAAAAATGCGACAGCGTTCGATTTCGTTATGTTTTTAGCGTTTTAACTGCATGCTTTTTATTTTCGTGAAACAGATATCAGATATGTAACGGAGTGTTCTTTCGTTGGATCTAGTGCGGATTTTGATTTATATAGAAACTAGCTTTTGCCCACAACTTCGTACAACAAACATCAAAATGGTTCCACACTTGTCCAACTTTAGGCATATTTACAATTATTATTTTGTATTAACTAACTATATTACACTTAAACTAAATATTTACAAGTAACTAACAATTTTTGACCATGTATATGTATGTACACGCGGTAAAACAGACATAAAGTTTAACATTCAAAAGTTCAAAACGAAATGCGTGAGAGCTATAATACAAATTTGTAACACAGCACGCTGACAGCAGAACCGACAACGAACTGCGCTTTTGAAATGCTTTTTATCTGCGCCTGCGCTTTTTTAGTACTTGCGCTTTTTCGTTTTGCTACATTTGATAGAGATAGCAAATCTCAAACTGTGCGAAAGAAAGAGCGAGCAACATGACATGACAGTATGTATAATCAGTATACAATTGATTTTCGCTCTTATTTTAATGGTGCAAAAGTTGATTAATATAAATATAAGAGACACGATGACATCTTGTGGCGACGCAATAGAACTAACAGGTAACATCGATCATCATTTTACCATATGCCATCAGATTGTATTAATATCGCATTTTTGCATAGATGGCGTTACTTGTCTATACTCAAGTAACCTTCGTCAAAATATAAAAAAAATATTAAAAACGGATAGCATAGCAGATTGGAGTGGAAATAAATAGCATACTGCTTCTGCTATATTTTGTAAACGGCGTTTTTTTTCTGCTATGTAATATAACGAGCACCTTTAGTGGCCTCCATGTTTATCTATACCTTCATGGGATAGACTTATTTGCATGTCCACTGAGCGATTTCATCAGGATAACGTACTGTGTAACAAGTTTAAATATTTGATTATTACATTAATGGTTTTTTATCTTTCTTTGTCCTACGTTTGTCGCATTAGGTTAAGATATCTGTAATGGTAGACGTATGTATGTATATAATAATAAATAAAAAAAAAATAAAAAAACTTTTCCTAAAACTACATAATATAATTAGTTACCTATTACGAGGCTTCTTGTACCTATCTCATTTCTTCTGTGATACCTACTTTCACATACAGGGTGTTCGTTAATTCCACCTATTCCTTGACGGAGGTTAAATTTGAGGTCATTTGCAACTAATTGACACCCGTCGCGGTCCAGCTAGGAACGAGTCAGCGGCTCCAATTATTTTAAAATTAGATATATTTTGATTTTTTATTTCTGTTGAATATTTTGTCGCCCCTTTAAAACTGCCGCCCGGAGCCATGGCCTCCCAGCCCCCCATAGCTACACCACTGCCCGGGACTAACCTTTGTTCATTCTTTCATCGCAATTTTGCCTAAGTACTTATTAAGTATTATACCTAGGTATTTACATAAGTAGGTACTTTAATCTGAGTAAAGTCATTATTTAGTGATGTTGAGGTCGTCGTTGACGGTATGTGCACAGGTTTGCTGAACATGAAGGTTACCTAACTCATGATTGTGAAGAACACACCTATTAAGAATATTATTTATTTTTATTATTTACCATAGCTCACGACTCACGAATATCATCGATCAATCGTCTCAAAGACGCGTCCTCGCGTAACTTTGCACAATAGGCAGTTGGTAATATGTTTATTCAGAGAATTGGTGTTCATGTTCAAAGCTAATTGGTCTGGAGGTTAATTACGAACGTGACGGACCAACCCACCCGCCGACATTCTTTCGTACTTCATCGCCAAACTGCAGCTTCCGTGGTAGATGTGCTCACTAGAAATTAATGGTATCAGACACCTTTGGCAAAATGTTCCTTCCTATTTACTTACTTACCTACACTAAAAGACATCTGTGCCTTACTATGTCTACAACTCATAAACGAAAAGATGTATTTTAAGTAGATCCCCTATGTTGCTCTATATAGAGCCCCTATATTTAGGTCAAACTAAGATACCTATTCTTTACCTACAGCTGCAGAAGTTTTTCAGTTACACCACGTATGCGGTAGTTATGCGGTATGTATGAGTGACGTAGCAGTTTAACTCTTTGACGTACAACGTCTAGATAAGGCCTTGCATGGGTAAGTATATCTACCGTTTGTCAAAGTGTTATCTTGTCGCGCTGCCACTGTGTCTGCGCCGAGTGGCGTGGTTTCGGTGCCCACACGGGTCAACGCGTTGTGTGAGCTTGTATTCTTTGTGAACGTTGACTATATATTTGTTAATTCCATCGAGAGACCCGCGACAGTACAAGAGGTTTGATTTTTGGCAGGATACGCACGTTTCTGAGAGCTTTGTAGACCCCTATAAATACCTTCATACAAGTTTCCTCTTGGTATCTACCTACATATTTGCAACAGCACACACACAAAACAATCTGTGCACATAATTTAGTCGTGTCTGGTGCGTACTAAACTTGTGCTTGAACTCAATACCACTGTATGGCAATATAACGGTCTCTCTGCAATGTGCTACACTATTGCGCATTTAACCTTTTACAGGTGATCAATCTTACCACCTTTTATCGAAACACCTAAGCTTGTACACGCCGCCGTATTCAGACGCAGAGCTACCTAGTTCTGATGTAGATTTAAGTAAGTATAGCTAATCTATGCAAATACTTACATTATTATGCATTTTATACACAGTCTAGTCGTGACACATGTTTTATTTTCGTACATGCATTAAAATAAATAAATGTATGCAAATGGTTTTATTTACCTTACCTGTAGGTATGTGTAGGTAGCGCCAAGCTTTATGGTCGATATTAGTCATGTATGGGCAACAGTCGGGACACAGCAGAATGCAAAGAACTTATTTAACTCCACTAAAGTGAGTAAACAACAAATACAAGAGAACCTTATAAACCTTATTGTAAATAATATGCAGTTCGATTGTCAATAAAACCCTCTAGCCAGTTCAATTGTCAATATCTAAGTTCTATGTGAGATTGTCGGAGAACAAGTCAAGAATTCTCTTAACCAGGGCGGTTCCAGGAGGGGCAGGGCCTCTCCCTAAAACAATATACTTACTTATTTTCTTTTTAGTAATTCCCTTAACCAAAACTTCCTGCACCAGGTTCAAGCCCCTTTAAACAAAATCCTGGAGCCGGTACAGTACTGCTCCTATCTGCTTCCTGATCCTTTTGCCTGATGTTTGTTACGACATGCAGCAACTTGGATACCTATTTCCCTTTATACTTACTTCTGATACACCACCCACTGAACAGTGGAAGCATTAAACATTGCGCCCTACGACAAACTTCCAGCTATAGACCCTTTCAGCAATGATTATTATATGTTGCAACATTGTCACTTATAGGAGCAGTGATTAGGTTCTATATCGACCAAACAATCTTAGCCCTAAGCGGCAAAAGATCGGCACCCGTGACCCGTCTACTCACTCATCCTTATGTAGCTCTAGTTCATATTCCCATTCTATGGAGTCAATTTTTCACAAGTTACACATGGCATCACGTTTACCAACTTTACTTTGAATACCTACCTAGTCCAAACATTATAAGTATAGTAAACCATGATACTTTAGCCGTAGCGTCAAGTCTTCTGCAGTCTACTTACCGCTTTACAATATACAGGTTGTTTCACAACTTACCTAACAGCTCAGCAACTCGAAGCCTGAATTGACGGAAAGTATTTATTTGTAAATTATACAGCATTTACATTAACTTTTGGCTTTCTTGACTTCAGTCAAATTACTCAATGCTTACTAAAAACGACATAACTAAGTGTAGGTATATTGTAGTGACACTTTACATATGACACGTGCGTGCAATTATCGTCATCAGTGCTAATAAAATAAAATGTAACGTGAGCTTGCTTAGTACCGCGACACGCGATGTGGCCACCGAGTCGCGCCATCAATCTCGACTGTTATAATTATGAAGTTTGTTGTCAGATACAATTAACTACACTTGTCAGTTTAATTGTATTGTAAGTAGTTGCAAGTTTGCTGACTAATTAACTAAATTGTTTATTTGATTCGCACTGCACACATCAGCGAACACTATGTAGCAGACTATGTCGGTGGCTCTAGGCTTATTTTTTGGTTTTAATTGAGGGATTGACCTGTTAAAGAAGTTTTTATCAAGCGAAGAAGTCTTTGCATGAAAACAGATGCTTTAGTTATTTGAAGTCCACTGCTGGACTTCAGCCTCTTCTTATATTTTTCTTCCTAATTGCTTGATAGTAGCACTGTGACTCAATAGAAGAATTGGCCTGCTATACCAAGCCCGATGAGTTTGTAGTTTTGATGTTGAGTTTTCCATACCTTCCCAAAAATACTTTTTACTTGGTTCATTTTTGTTAGTCGCTTATTACAACAATCATGAAAGGAAGTCCGCTAAATCCATCTCCACACGGAATTTCCTCACAGTAGGTAGGTTACTTGCATATGTCACCACGCCGTACCGCATGCAATACTGCCATGACTATGTGGGAGTGAAGATCACTAAAAAAAATCTGGTCCAGGCGACCGGATGACATCAGTAGCACTGGATAATATGAAATGTTTATACTATTCGTTCTCCCAGCGTTATCCCAGTAACAAACCGGGTCTGCTTACTAGTCTAATGGGATTTGACTGAACTGAACTCCTTCTCTTAGTTAGTTATCTAATATTTGTGTTTGAAATATTAAAACAATGTATGGCGTCTGTGAATGGTGACTTTCATACATCGGTGAGAATTTAGTATGAACTAAATAAAATCTATCTATCTAAGTTGTGTGGTGGTCACACATGACACACTATACATATTTTTGGTCCTTCGAGCCGGACGAACGCTACATACAGATTGGGTAAGGTGAGATAAATAAAAGTCGTGTTAGTTATAATGTACATATTTATGTAATATTTACATGTGGCACAACCTGCGCGCTGTCGATGCCGCGCTGACCGAGCGAACGGCCACTGACACTGCGAGTACACTGGGAGTAAACTGCGAGTATACTGCGAGTACACTGGAGTACACCGAGACGTGTCCGAGCACACGTGACGTCACGCGCGTCGCCCGCGGCGACTGCTGGCCGGCGGACCGCCGCAGTCGCCGGGCGAGGCGCCCCGGCTTAAGCTAACCTTTTGTACTTTATATACAAAATAAAACTAGTAATATCTAGGCGAGATTCGAGCGGACGACTCGCCCGTCCGCGCGCTATGGCAGGCCGCGCACGCAATAGCGCGCCGGCCACGAGTACAAAAATATAGTCGAGTACAAAATAAAATAACGTAAAAAATAATATCGGCCACTGCGAGCGAGGGCGGGGCCGACCCGTCTCTCACTGAACGTTTACCGAGTCGACCAAACAACAGGACAGGGGCGCGCGTCCCTCGCTCGCTCGGGAGAGATCCTCCGGAGTGTGAGTAGTACGTATGTGTGGGCGGGGGCGTGCGTATTAGCTGGCGCACTTAGTCTTGCCGTCGAGCAGCTTGCGCCACAGGTCGAACTGCTCGTGGTAGCGCACCATGTGGATGGCGAGGCCGCGCTGCACCGCGCACGGGTGCGCCGCCACCTTCTTGTTGTAGAACTCGGGCGCGTGGACCCGCCGGATGTGTAGTCGCGCCGCCAGCACGCCCGTCACGAACACGTCCTCGAGGCGCAGGTAGGGCTCGGCCGGCGCCGCGCGCAGCAGCGGCCGCACGCAGTCGCGCGTCATCAGGTACGCGGGGCCCGTCGCGAAGTCGGGGAACACCTTGCCCGCGTACTGCAGCGGCGACACGTAGTACTTGGACTTGGTGGTGCGCTTGGGCAGCGAGCGCCGCACCACCTTGCCCCACACGGTGCGCGAGGCGTTGGCGCGGGCGGGCGCCGCCGCGAACTGCAGCAGGCGGCCCACGTTGATGAACATGTCGTCGTCCGTCTTGAGCAGGCGCGGCGCGCGCGGGCAGTACGTGTCCACCCACTCGAGCATGGACAGCGTCTTGAGCGTGAGGTTGGAGTACGAGTCGAGCGAGCGGCCCACGATCACGTCGCCGTACAGCGCGTCCTCGGCGTCGATGGCGGCGCGCAGCTTGTCGGGCGGCGCGCCGAGCACGAAAGCCATGGCGACGTCGGCGCGCGCCGCGTAGTGCCCCCACGTGAGGCGGACCGCCTCGCGCGCGGCGGCGTGCGACGGCGCTGACGTCACGAGGATGACGAGCTGCAGGTGCGCGCCGAGCGCGGGGCACAGCTCGGGGTGCGGCCGCTCGTGCCCGCCCACGTACACGTCGCGCGTGTACACGACGCGCGGGTCGCGATGCGCCGTCGACGACGCGGGCGTGTCGGCCGCAGCGCCCGGCGTGGCAGGCGGCGGCGCCGACTTGGAGTCTGCGGGCGCGGCCGCCGCTGCCGCCGAGGACACGCGCTCGCTGGCCGTGCGCAGCGGAGACGTGTCGGAGGAGGAGGGCGCGGGCGCGGGCGCCGGTGACGTGTCGGCGGCGGCGGGCGCGCGCCTGGCGGCGGGAGCGGGCGCAGGCGCGGGGGCGGGAGCGAGCGCGGGCGGCGGCAGGCGCGCCAGCAGCAGCAGCAGCAACGCGCCGAGCGCGGCGAGCGCGGCCGCGTACGAGCGCCGCACGCCGCCCATACCGGCCCCCCCCCGCTTACCGGACACTCCACCACTGCAACAACAACACACACACGTCACTACGAGTACTACTCAACATTACACTGTGAATATAACAATGGCGAAAATAATCAACACAGGTGACATCTAACGGCCACTATGGAACTACACACTGCATCGCGTAATTAAAGTGCTCACACACAAATTATTATACACGTTCTGAACTACTTCCATCGAAGAGTTCCTGGTGGACTGCATCCACCAGGAACTATCACCTAGCGTGCTTAGATGATACCCATTCTAGTTAGAGGAACGCTCACTATTATATTAAGAGCGTTAACGCCGATTTTGGCCTCTTGACACAAAATATGTACTTTTCAAAGCTTGCCATCTTAGTGAGAATATATCTTACGAATCTGTAAATTACATATTATTATAGGAAATATCTTCTTTTATAGATTTGAGATAGGATTTTTTATATTATGAAAGTATTTGTGACATACGGCCATATAAACAAACAGTTTTAGATTTTTCCCTGACGGAGCTAATTTTAAAGCTTTATGTACGGTATAACCGTACAATGCTGTTTGTCAGCAATATTACGCCGCGCCGCGCGCATTACATATTAAGTAAAATCCTAAGTTAGTTCGCGTTCGAACATCGTCGCGTGTACTCATTTTCTATCATTTTATCATAAGCAATTATTAATCATCTTGTTAATCATTTTATATCAATAAACTTAATTTCTATCAACTCATATCAATCGTATCATTTCAAGTTGTCCCGTACAACTTCATGGTCCTTCGAGCCGGATGAACTGGACCATTGCCGCGAGTGTTAAATACAGACGTTGTGATAATTCGTGTGAGTGGTTCCGGACTAGCAACTGTGGACTTTATCGTTCTATCAGCATATTGAAAGTGCGATTCAAGGAGGAGCACAGCAGCGTACCAGCCTTGGGAGCACTGTCAGCAGTAAGCAGTCAAATCAAGTAAGATCTTTCCTTTTTATTTCTCACTTCATCATGAGCCAAACGATGGAAGACCTTTTAGCAAACCAAAATCAAATCATGGTAGCCATGAAGCAGCTTTTAGTCAACTTTAAGAAGACTGGGCATGAGCGCCGGACTCCCGATTACATAAAGCGGCGGGTTGAAAACCTTGACGCCTACTGGAATGAGTTCCAGAATAATCATATAACAATGAGTGGTTGTGCTGATCAATCTCATGAATATTTTACGGCGAACCACTATATGCAAGCGAAAGAATTCTACATCTCTACACGTGAGGCTATGAAGCAAGCAACAGCTGCTCCGATCCTGAGACCAGCAACGCCTTTGGCGGGGACATCCAGTTCGGACGTCGAAGGCCAGCCTCGCGATGATGTTCAATTGCCTAAATTAAGGTGCCAGGGTACAAACAGCAAAACAGATGAATTGTTGAAAAAACAAGCCATCAACTTCAAAGCATTTACGCGGACTATCAATAGTATCGACGTAATTGCCATATCCGAGAAGTGGGAATTCGAAGACACCTTGAAGAGATTAGAAGCTCGTTGGTCGGTCATAGACTCGCTTCATTGGGAGTTGGAAGGCGAGCTCGACGGTAAAGACGACTCATACGAAGAGACGTTTTCAGCTTACGAAATGGCTTACATCAATATGAAAAGGTCGCTCAACAGCAAAATGTGGTCGGTCAGCCATCGCGAAAAAAGCACGCCGAAAATGGACATACCCGTATTTAGCGGAAACTATCATCAATGGGTTCCTTTTAAGGATTTGTTCATTGAGTCCATACACAATAACAGATCACTCTCCAATGCTCAAAAACTACAGTTTCTGAAGAGCAAACTTAAGGGCGAAGCTGAGAGATTAATTCAGCACTTAAACATAAGTACTGAAAACTATCAAGTATGCTGGGACATATTAAATCACAGATACAACAATACAAAGTTAATATTTAGCTCGCACATGAACAATCTTTTCTCGCTGCCTACTTTACAACAACAGTCTGCAGCACCTATCAAGAAAATGTATGACACTACTAACGAGTGTCTGAATGCAGTTAAAAATCTCGGAGTGGATATATCAAGCTGGGATCCAATAGTGGTATACATACTAGCTCAAAAGCTAGATGCGCAGAGTCATAATGACTATATCGACTTATTAAAGAATCCCCGAGATTTGCCGAAATTGTGTGATTTCATGGAGTTTTTGGAAAACAAATTTACCTCCCTAGAGTCCTCTCGGCGTAAGCAAGACACATCTAAACAAGAACAGAGCAAGTCGGTTCAGGAATCATACCCTAAAAAGCATTTTTTCAAGAATAATGCATATAACAAATCATTTAGCAATAATTCCGCCACTAAAAAACATCAACCGGGGCCGCAAAGGTGCCCACTTTGTAATGAAAATCATCGCATATTTAGTTGCAACAAATTTCTAGAATCGCCGCCGGCAAAGAAACTTGAAACTGTTCATAAATTAAATTTATGTAAAAACTGTCTTTATGACCATAGAAACAAGGCATGTTTTTCTGAGAAAACCTGTAAGCAGTGTCAAGGAAATCATAATTCGCTGCTACACGATAGTTGCACCTTGAATTACAATAGCGCCGATGCCGGCCCTAGCTCATCAAATAAAAAGGAATTATGTAAAAGTGTCACACACGTGTCTAATGAAAATGTTCTAGAAACTTTATTAGCAACTGCGCAAATAAAAATCAAGGCCGCAAACGGCTCGTATCAATATTTGCGAGCATTAATTGACCAAGGATCACAAATGTCCCTGATTTCCGAAAATGCCGCCCAAAGACTAGGCCTCCCTCGTCAAGCATGCAAAGGAGTTATTTTCGGAGTAGGTGCTAAGCAAAGCAACTGCAAGGGCGTGATAAAAGTTGATGCATCAGCAATTCAAAACGACTTCAAATTCCATGGCGAATTATTCATAATGAAAAGTTTAATAGGCAATTTACCAAATCAATCATTCCCGAAGCCAACTTGGGATTGCCTCGAAGGCATCCAATTAGCAGATCCCGAATACAATATCAGTCGTCCGGTCGATGTTCTATTAGGTGCCGATGTTTACTCTTTGATCATCATGAGCGGCATCATCAAAGATTACGATTCACAGCTAGTGGCTCAGCAAACACGCCTAGGCTGGATCCTGTGCGGCAATGTTCGCTCCTATCAGTGTAATGTTGTCCTAAACAACATAGACAACATTCAGAGGTTTTGGGCAATTGAGGATATCTCTGAGAACAATACTGAACTGTCAGAAGAAGACTACATGTGCGTGCTACAGTACAAGAAAGAAACAAAAAGAAGAGAAGATGGTCGTTATGTTGTCAAATTGCCCTTGAAACCAGATATCAAAAAAAAATTAGGAGAGTCTAAGCAAAAGGCCCTAGCGCAGTTTTATCATTTGGAGAAAAAATTATCAAAACATCCTAACATACAGACAAACTATAAATCATTTATAAACGAATACATTACATTAGGTCATATGCAAGAAAGTACGAATAAACATTCATTAAGTTGTTACTTGCCACACCATTGTGTAGTAAGATCGGATTCAAGTACTACCGCGTTGCGCGTGGTATTCAACGCGTCAGCGAAAACATCAAGTGGGTTTAGTTTAAACGATCTTATGTACAGCGGTCCTAATTTACAACAGGATTTATTCAAATTAATTTTAAAGTGGTCCCGTACACTTTATATATTCGAAATCCCTTGTAAATTTCAGACACAAACTCATTTATATGATTGTACATATCCTCAACAAAAAAAGCTAGTGAGGATTTATTTTTTATTTAGACCCAAACGTAAATAATCATACTATAATCAAAGTGAAATTTACGACAAAAAGCTACTGCTAAGATCGTTATTTTTACGATAATTCGTGCCTGTTTTTTTCAAAATAAAGAATTTATATATAAAAGAATATATTCTTTAACGAAAATCTTCAAAAAAAAATTTTTATTTGGTTAAATTTTATTCAAGACATGCATTTTAAAATTACTCTAAAACTACTATAAAACTGCGCGCGTAAAACGTTGCAAATCAGTACGCCGCGAGGCCCTCCAAGGTGTGGACGTATCGCTTGGAGCTCCGCAATGACCTCTATTGAACTCAGGCGTTGGGTGCAGTTATAGTGCGACCGTGACATCTTGGTGTGATTTTGGCAAGTAAATTATATTATGTTATATTTTTTTATCATATTATTAATGATAATAATTTTCGAAAGAACATTTCTTTTTTTTTCAGATTCTGTTGCAATGGAATGAAATAAATAAATGCGGTTTGTTAATTGCCAAAGATTTCGTTTTCCTAGGGCCCTCACCCGATGGCGTGTTTGAGGGAGGTATTATTGAATTCAAGTGTCCAATACAGCAGATGGTATAGACTAGGGCTTTCATCCCGGGAGTCTCGGTCTCGAAAATTTCGAGAATCTCGATGATTTTGTTGTGCATCCCAGCTATCGAGACTTTTGAGACTTGGGTTAAATAATAACCATTATCCAAAAATTTTTGTTAAACTACTGCTTACGGATTTTATCGCAATAAATTGTTTGATTGAGAGTACATTTAAACCTAATGACCTAGAAACTACATTATTTATTACTATCCGACGTTTCGATTTCTTTACAAAAGTCTTAGTCACGGAAGACTGAGGTGATATTTCCTGTATTAAATTTATAAGTTATTTCAAAGAACCTGAACATTGTACAACTTTTGGTGTTACTATTTACGCAGAATGAAATCACTTCTGGTGTCTTTAACCTTCTTGGGTTTCATTAGCCTCACACACAGCAGACTTTGTCGAGCGTCTGCTCCGTGTGAACATATACAACAAGATGTTGATCTGTGAGGCTATTGAAATTTAAAAAGTCAAAGGCGAGTCGGACTCGTCCTTGAAGGGTTCCGTAATAGAGGTATCCACTCAACATACCCATTATCTTCACCTAATCTAATATCACTATCACTTTTTCGCCACCAAACATAACTTTGTTTTCTATAGTGTTTGTAGAAACGACAAAGTTATATATGCGGTTTTTGAATATGTGTTATAGGTATCTCAAAAGCTGACTCCATCTCGTTCAAAAGAATTTTTGTTGGAAGGTTTTATTACAACGTATATATCTTTTTCAGGTTCGTCTTTCTCTTACTTTAAAAGTTAGAGGGAGGGAGACACTCGTTATCACTTTGGAGCCTTTTATCTTTTAAAAGTTTGACTTTGAGAAACAATGGTATTAGAAACCTCAAATTATTTTTTAAACATGTATCTAAAGATACGCCGCATGTACATGAAAGACGAAACAAATATAGTGAAACTTTTTTCGAAAGAGTCTCGATAGTCTCATTCGTCCCGGAAATTTCCAGACCGGGCTGTCTCGACATTTTTGTCCCGGGTCTCGAAAATGTATCGAGATTAGGGCTTTCGGCCTTAGTATAGATGCCGCTAACGATAAAAAATACGTATTGGAATTTTGATGGTTGGTACCATCGGCCGAAAACACAACTGGTTTTATCTGTTACCAGTTCAACTACACATTGCATACAAGCATCTGTGTCCATTGGTGGTCTGGAGTCCAGACCACCAATTTGGCAATTATTTTCCTGTCCAGACTCTCGAAGTTACTCGAGACGATGAATTTTGTGCAAATGAAATGGGGCACCGTTTCATTTGCCAACAGTTCAACCTACTATTTTATTACCATAAGTGCCTATTACCTGAAATAGTTGACCCACGTTAAGTGTAGGTCGATGCCACTTAGAAGCACTACCTTCTAAGCTAACTCTTTTTGTACCTTACAATGTGAAATTTAATAAAAAAATATATAATTTATATGTTTTATTTTCTTAACGTACTAGAGTCACAGAATAGATACTACTTACGTACAAGCATCACTTCTCAAACCAATTTATTGAAATTGCGACTCTTGCTACTAAGCAACAAAGTGCAATTCAGCTCGCATAAACACTCAGTACCTAACGCGATATTCACCTAACCGTTCCCCCTCTTTTCTAACATATAACGCTGTCGCTGTCTGGCGCGGAGTGACGCGCTAGCTGTCGCGCTAGGGTTGTCGACTTCCCGCTTCTACTAAAATATATATTCATCGTCTATCTACCTACTTGACCACGTACCTATTAATAAATAATTATCCTATAAGTATCCTATTCCACTATTTGAGCTCGTAGAACAAAAACCACAAAAATTCTGGTCACAGGTTACAATTTACATTTCCACTATACTAATTCTTAGTTATTTCCTAAACGCGTAGACCGATTTACATGATTCAAACAGATAAAATGGTTTTTGAACTAGATCTTTAATCTAACACCATAATCGTTGGGATATCTCAACAAACAAAAAATCTAATTTTCAAGTAGCTCTCGTAAAATAAATAAAATCAAATTTTCAAGTTGCTTTCGACGCGTCGTTAGTTGGCTGTCACCGCTTACGCGCAGAGCTTGCTAATAACATGCATTTTAATAGTGAACAACAAAAATGCCTCATCACAAGTCTGGTGCAAAGTATTGCTCATTTAACGGAAGCAACTTGCAAAATTTGATTTTATTTATTTTACGAGAGCAACTTGAAAATTTGATTTTTTGTTTGTTGAGATGATCCAACGATTATGGTGTCAAATTAAATATCTAGTTCATAAACCATTTTATCTGTTTGAATAATGTAAATCGGTTTACGCGTTTAGGAAATAACTAAGAATTAGTATAGTGAAAATGTAAACGACCAGATTTTTTGTGGTTTTAGTTCTACGAGCTCAAATAGTGGGATAGGATACTTATAAGATAATTATTTATTATTAGGTACGTGGTCAAGTAGGTAGATAGACGATGAATAAATATTATAGTAGCAGTGGCAAGTCGACAACCCTAGCGCGACGCGTCGGACGCGGGCTTGGAAGCCGCGCGAAAGGGTAGGCACTTATCACTGTAGGTACGGCCGAGTGAAGGAGGCCTGCTAGAGTAACGATGAAAAGCTGGTTCTATTTTTACTAGCGCAAAATTTTGTTTTATTATTGTCTGTTCTGATATTAACTTGATAAGCACGCACAAAATTTATTACCTATTACTGCACAATGGTAGGAAAGCTCCTAAAAACGAATGTGATACAGGTAAAAATACTTTTCGTTAATAATAGTTTTCGGCTGTGCCCATGCAAATAATATTGATGTAAAAATATATAATAATAATTTAATTTGATTAAATACATCCAACAGATGCCTACCCTACCTAACGTCGCGCGTCGCTTATGAGTTGAACGGATCAAAATGATTTAGCTTGACTATACTGCCAAGCAACACGCTGACTCTACGCACACAGCTGCGCGTGCGTCAGTGGTAGTGAGAAAGCGCTGCATTTACCTAAACTTGGCGCCGCGGATTTGACGTTAACGCTCTTAATACGAAAAGGATAATAAATTACTCGTGGTACAATTCAAAAAGTAAAATATAGATAGGTAACATCGCGGCGAAGTGAAAAATAAAACACACTGTAGATATTAAATGTGTGTAACGTGAAAAATGGCCAACGAACATTTTTAAATTACTGTGAAATGCATAATATTTTATATTATTTTATGAATATGTATGTTCACAGAAATGAGTAGATTCATTTCTGTGTGTATGTTCATGACTTTTGATAATAATACGTGGACAAGTGACCTTTTAGTATCGACTTTTACTGCTGCAAGTTTCTGTGTGTAGGTGTATATGTATATGGTGGATATGTATGACGAAGAAGGCGTATTCACATGTTTGTATTGTTTGTATTACGTGAACGTCATCGTGTAATGCAGTACTAAGTATGTAGTTGGGAGCGTCATGTTGATGGATGTGGAAGAACGAACGCTGCGGCGCCGGCGCGCTTGCCAGAACGCACACGTGTGCTGTTATGAATAATAGTGCGACCACTTTTTATTATATTTTGCATTCAATGCACAAACCATCACGGGAATACTCTTAGAGATCACTGAACAAACATATTTAGTTTTGACTGCACGCTGCGCCGGGTGTTGTGGGTTCGATTCCCACACGAGCCAACACTTTGTGTGATCCATAAATTGTTGTTTCGAGTCTGGGTGTTCATTGTGTCCGTTGGTGGTATGTTTGTAAAGCCCCCGCACCAAAAAAAAAAAAATTACTTTGCTGTTAAACAGTCGACAGATTGTCCAGTGATACTTACGTCATCGAGTGGTGACCAAAGAAAGATAGAAAGAAACAAGCTAGCATGATTTGTCAAACAGTGGCAGAAGTACAGAGGTACACAATCAATGAGTTATACATAAACGGAACTGACTCAGTATCGGCACGCAGTTCTTTGACTCGACCTACCCCTGGCAGACTTGTCTGGTTGACACACACAAGAGATAACGATGTTGCTTAGTGAATAAATACGTAGGTACCAAATATTTAGGTCATAATATATGTAATAATTGATGCAACGCCAGAAACATTCAGTCTTATAATACTAATATGCTGTTTGAACCCATTTAACACCAACACTAAAACGACAACAGTCGCGATAATCGCCGGCAGAATGTGTGTGATATGTTGTGTTGAATTAGATAGTCTTTCTAGCAGTGACGCCACAGGCAAAAAAGGCAAATAAGGTTGTAAGGTAAACAAAGCTTGTAAGGGCAGTAAGATGCAGTGATAAGTGAGTCGTTGGGCAAGGTATGTCGGTGACGGTCAACGGCGTCGACGCACCCGCCGGCGCCGGCTGCGACTGGTATTTGAACTATTTGAACCGAACGTGACCGCGCAAGCTATTACTATGCACTTGACTACCTCCTCTACCTAACCCGTCATATAACATAACTTTTTATCGAATATCGGCAAGCATCGATGAATGTTTGACTTATTTCTTTCTCTATCGTGTGAGTGTGTGGCCATCTCTAGTGTTGGAGTTTATAAACCGCCCAAAGGCGACCAACATGGTCTTATGTTTTTTGTCCTGGAACAAAAACCGAGACTGCTTCCGTGGTCCAGAGAATAGCGTATGCTTCTTCTGATCGGGAGGTTCTGGGTTCGATTCCAGAGTGCTACAGTTTTGCCGAATTCTCAGTAGCAGCACGGAGTCTGGCAATGTACCCGGGTAACGGCGATATGCCCGCTATATAACGTGGGACCTAAAATGAATAAAGCAAAATGTGGGTGTCATATTACACCTCTACCTACCCCTTCGGGGATAATACAGGCGTGACAATATAAAGAAAGGGCGGGACTGACGCATTTACGAGCCTCCGCAAGAAAGTAAGTCAAGACACTATGAATGCTAAAGGTTCCTTTAGACTTAGCTAGTGATTATTTTACAATGCAATCCAATAGGTAGCAATAAAGGTCGTACAACAATTTACGTTTTAATGGGAAATATTTTTTGTGTTGGAAACACGTAATGTATTACAGTGTCTGTCGGTAATCACCGCGGGGATGTAAGACGCACCACGGACCCGTCAAGTGAACACCACTCCAAGGTCTTAGGTGAGCATCGAATGACGCTACGTAGGTACATATTTACTACTCTTATAGTACGTATTTTCATACAGCTTTTCGCAGTTGCTGGACCTCTCCTTTTTTGCGTCGCAGTAATATTGTGAATCAATGAGAGAATTTGACCTGCTATACCACGCTGGCCAAAAGAGGTAGTATAGGGTTTGATGGCATATTTTCGTCTCTTCTCTTCCCAAAAAAAGAACAATTTGCTTCGTTGTTTTCTTTACGAAACCCACAGAATCAAAATGGTTTGAATTTTTATTCCGTCACCACTCATCGTTTATAGACTCACGCCTGTATCCCCGAAGGGGTAGACAGAGGAGTAATATTACACCCACATTTCGCCATGAATTTTTAGGTTCACGTAATAGGGGGCGAGTCTATACCGGGCACATCACCAGACTCCGAGCTGCTACTGAGAATTCGGAAAAACCCAGTAACACTTTTGGCGCACACCACACATCGTCAATATCTTAAATTGCTCTAAATATTAGCTCAGTGGAATAGTAAGTAGTTTAGCACCGTTTAATTGGCTCGTACATGTCTGCCTGGTGGGTAAGCAAGTAGGTACGCAGTACACCGCGGCCGCATATCTATCGCCCGTGTCGACTACATAACCAACATGTGAAAGGTCGCGTTGCATCAATGGCTGACGAACTACCGCTAGTAGGTAGAGGTACCTGTTTACATAACACGAACGACCCGACCGGTGACCCGACCGCGCGATAACGAGTATCGGCCGAGCATTTCCGTGCACTGAATCATACAGCATTGACTGAGTCCTTGGGCGCTAACACGTCAGATAGGGGTCGAGGTTTACACGCATATTTTAGATGTATTCTAGATATCAAACTACTAAAGAAATATATGAACTGTGTTGTATATGTAGAGATTTGGAAAAAAAATGGGCAAGTGCGGGTTGGACCTGCGCACGAAGGGTTCCGTACCATCTTCTATAAAAGAAAATCACGTTTGTGGTATGTAGGGTAAATACGCTATACGTCGCCCCCCCCCCCCCAAACTTCGGCCGTCTGCACATTTTTAGCTTGCGTTCATTTAAAGCTGCGCGTCCACAGGATCGGAATCGGAGCGTACGGAGCGGACGGAGCGTCGTCATTTACAAAATGCCGATGGGGTGCGTCCACTGCATTCGGATTCAGCATCGGCAATTTAGGTATTTTTAAAGCAGGAGGACAGTGACAAGGATATTGTTGCAATTAGATTAATTTTCGGAGAATATCATACATTATATTCTGATTTATTAGAAGATGAAAATAGATTTTATTTGCCCAATTTCGTCCCAAATATTGTCTCTCCTAAGTTGATTATATTAATGTTCATGTTTTAGATTATAAAGTTCTTCATACCTTTCCACTAACATAATCAAAACATCGTCGTTCATCGTGAATAAGTATTTTTGCCTACAGTTTAACGTCGCAAACACGTCAGAACTTGAAACGCTCGGAATCCGTATGATGCCTTCACTGCGGATGACGTCATCAGCACAAATACCGGTCTCAGGCCACGGTAATAATATCTAACAGTATTGTAACTCCATACAAACGCACGAAACTCGAGTTATACCTACACGCCTCGAGCAGAGTACCCATTAGACTGGGCGGACTGTGCCTACAGTACCCGCAGCCGCTATCGTGCCGCAGCTCGCATGCGGCGCGTCTGGTAGGTATATAACTCACGAAGACGGCCGAGTTACAATACTGTTAGATTATATTACCGTGCTCAGGCGCAGAAATGCCGATCCAGTGCACGCAGTTTCATAGAAATTAATACAAAGCAACAAATCCTTCCGCTCCGTACGCTCCGATTCCGATCCGGTGGACGCGCAGCTTAAAACGTAATGAAGTGACAAATTTGCCACTCGAATTACAACCTTAGTTCATGCTCTATATGTAAGTACAAACCGTTATTTTCCGATTACGCCACTCACTCTTCGCACACTGAGCGTCAGTAGCGATTGCGCCGTCGAAGCGTCAATTTTATATTAAAAGTACCTTACTTGCTGTGAATACCCACACTTCGGGGATTGATATTAGAACGGTCAGACATTCCTTTTTTTTTTGTTTTAAGCTTTATTATCAGTAATTAGTGATTTTTACTATATTTTGAGATAGTTTTTCCAATGTTTTACGTATTGTTTTAAAGGGAAAATAGGCGGCCGCCAATAGAATACCAATTTTGAATTAAAACCGGATTCTCGGCCGTGGCCGAGTAAATAAAGTAAATGCAGTCTGTTTTATAAATTCAAATTGTACTTATTCCATTGGCTTAATAAGAGAATTTGCAACGCATATAGGCAAATAAATCTATTTTACGTTTAATCGCCAAATACCGGCCGGGGTGATATTAGTTGAATCTCGAGAAATAATGTACCCGAAATAGGGGCCGGCTTTAGAAACATTAAAGATCGTAATGTCGACCAGCCTCGAATTCGAGCCCAACTATACAGGCTGATAACTTTTTCTTATTTTCTCAAAATTAAATATTTATTATACATTTATTTATTAATAATATAAAGAGTTAAGTTTAAATGTAGGAGTTGATATTATTGAAAACATTTATGGTAGCTTATTATGCTATGGGAATATAAGATATACATTGCTCTTTGGAACTTGCTACCTTAACCCATGTTAATTAGCTTAAAAAATATAAATGGTTGGTCGTGAATATTTCATTCATTCATTAACCTGCATGCCACAAAAAGCTGCCCTTAGAATTAATGCTTTTAATTTATGGTACTAAGTACAATGACAGCAGGGAGATCCAGGGCCTTCACGAAAACAAAGAAAATTATGCAGTTACGATCGCACAAAAATAAAGGAAGCACTTGAGGCAATAAATAATGGAATGCCCATTCGTGCAGCCTCTATACTATTTGGCGTCCCGCGAACGACGACGTTGCAGGTTGGCTGGTCGCATAGACATACATACATTTAAAACGGGACGTCCTTCGGTTTTGAATCCAGCCAAAGAAGAAATACTAGTTCAATGGCTAATACAACTCGCGAAGTGCGGTTTCCCAAGAAAAAAAAACAGATTTAATTAATAGTGTAAAAAAAAAATGAAAGCCGAAAACAGGCAAAATCTATTCAATGATGATACTCCGGGCCAAAAATGGTATGAATTATTTTTGAAAAGACATCCAGAACTAATTATAATTATTTTGATGTTTACTTTGATAAAATTTGTAATACCTAACATTATTTAAGTGCAAATAAAAAAAATACTTTCCCTGCTATTAAACCAATAACTACTAATATACTTAGTGAGACTCCTGCCAAAATAAATGATATTAATAATATTTGTCAGTCTTAATTTAAAACACCTATACCCGGCCGACATTTGGGAAAAAAGCGACCGACCATGGGCCGTGAACGGCCGACTTTAGGGTTTTTTCGTTCTCGTCGCAACTAAACCTTAGAACTTTTTCCTTGTAGTAGAAATGTCAATCTTATGCCCATAAACATGAAATAGATTTATCAAACTATCCAAAACCGCATAGGAAGCTGTCCTTTTGTTGCAAATTGATGGTGCCAGACCCATCCCAAAACAGAAAAAAAAACGAAAATGAAAACTTAAAAATCGCAACAAAAATGTTAACTAGGTAATTAGTTTCTTTTTTAAAAAAAGAGAACCGCCTTCAAAAAATCGACCCACTGAAAAGTACGAAATAAATTTTACATACGCTAACCCTAATCCTCTCAAATTTCCTTTCGAATTTCTCCCAAAAACTATTTACTAAATTTAACTAAATACTTAGTTTTTGAAGTCGGTGCCAAACCAAATCCCACTAAAAGCCTATTGTTTGGCGTCGTCCTTTCCAAACCAGCGCATTTACATAATCTACATAGGTATCTTACAGCCCAAAATAGTTAAGAAGTATAGTTATTTTATAATTAAGCATTTGTTTCATACTTTTTATTACTTATTTACTACTTTATTAGGTTACTTTTTATATATTTTATATATTTGTTGCTTTTTAGAGTATATAGGTGGATTATTTTAAATTTTATTTGTTCAGATATTTTTTGAGGCTTTATTGATTTGATACATTCGTCGTATTATTTTCTCTGTTTGCCAGTATTTTATTTTGTTTATGTTGGTTTGGCACCGACTTCAAAAACTAAGTATTTAGTTAAATTTAGTAAATAGTTTTTGGGAGAAATTCGAAAGGAAATTTGAGAGGATTAGGGTTAGCGTATGTAAAATTTATTTCGTACTTTTCAGTGGGTCGATTTTTTGAAGGCGGTTCTCTTTTTTTAAAAAAGAAACTAATTACCTAGTTAACATTTTTGTTGCCATTTTTAAGTTTTCATTTTCGTTTTTTTTTTATTTCATACTTTTTAGTGATAAGTACTCCATTTACTTTAAGTTTTGGACTAATTAATAGTTTGTTTATAGTTAGATTCATCAATTATATTAGTGATAAGTTTTCTGCTAGTATCAGTCTGTTATCATGACTTTAACATAGGTACCTTCTTTAATTCTGTGTGCCTATGGGCTTAGGCTTGATGCTGCAAGAGAGAGAGATGAGTCTAGGGAATCAGCTACATACGGAAGGACGCCCTCCGCAAATGCTGCTCCGGCTGATCCAAACAAATGCGGCGGACTTGTACATACTATTGAATTGGCTGTGAGCTCTCGTATTATGCTCCGGAGAAATATGCCAATAACGGATGGCTTAGCGAACGGGGCAATCGGTGTTCCTAAAGGATTAAAATGGCCGGCACTATGAAGAGATCATCTTGAGCCAGCTGAACTGCCTGATGCCATTTTGATATTATTTGATGATCCATCAATAGCATTGCGTCTTAAAGATGATGATGGATACATTTCCATAGCTCCAGTGACAGCGACCTGTCAAGGCAATCGCGGTTATGGTGATATCGAGAGGCAGATGGTGCCAGTCAAATTGAGTTGGGCTGTGACGGTACACAATTAAGTTGCAAGGATGTACAATTGTACACTTAGTTCCGCAGTAATCGACCTAGGGCCTAAAATCTTTGCTAAAGGCCAATGCTTTGTTGCCTTGAGTCGGGTCAAATCCCGAAAAGGCATGGCTTTAAGTGATATTGTCTCAAACAAATTACTCAACCATCCCCACGACAACAGAGCCTTATCCGAAATGACAAGAATGAGAAATATGCTCTCGCATTAGATTTTTTCACCGACTTTCTTTGTTTTTTGTTAATCGCAGAGACATAGACACCTACACACGTACACACACACACGTAGGTACACATACAAATACACATACGCGCGTGCGCGCACACACACGTAATACATACAAACATACTAAGAACCAATATATGTGTACGGGTCAAACGGAAAACCTTTTTTTTTTAAGTCGGTTAAAATACTAAAACTTTCTCCTTACTGTAACAAATCCTTTTTTTGAAAACTGCATAAAAATCGGTTCAGCCAAACTCGAGTTAATCGTGGGCAAACTTACATATAAATACGGGTCAAACTCAGAACTTTCTTTTTTTGAAGTCGGTTAAGGGCCTAAAACCTTCTCCTAAGTGTAACAAATACTTTTTTCTGAAAACTGCATAAAAATCGGTTCAGCCAAACGCGAGATAATCGCGGACAAACAAACATACATACATACATACATACAGGTCAAACTGAGAACCTCCTTTTTTTTTGAAGTCGGTTAAAAACCGTAAGGTGGCCGACATTTAGCCTATTTACCCTACTTATACTGAAATATTTTTTAAGTTTCTATTTGTTTGTTCACTTTGTACGTCCCCCCTTAATATTTTAATTTTTTATTTTTAGTATTTGTTGCTATAACGGCAACTGAAATACATAATTTGTGAAAATTTCAGCTTTCTAGCTATCACGGTTTATGAGAAACAGCCTGGTGCAGACAGACAGACAGCGGAGGCTTAGTAATAGGGTCCCGTTTTTACCTTTTAGGTACGGAACCCTAAAAATATGGCATCCCGACTGGTAGGAATGTTGGTAAGATATTTTGCATAACCATATTTTAGTATTGACGACGTTGTATTCACGGTGCGTGCGAGTGTATCACATGTAGGTGACTTTCTGTGTCCAGTGCATTTAAATTACATAATTAGAGGTTGTATAAACATCGCAGCGCACTATGGAGTTTATAAATCGATAGGTAGGTACATAGAATTTAAAGTGTCCCACTGCTATAATAAACGCAAAAGTTTGTGAAGACGTCCATCTTTAGAAACTATGATGGCTATTGGTTACTCTCTTTAACTACTGAACAATTTTTGATAATACTCTGCAGTAATGTAGCTAATATAACAGAGCAACACATAGGCTGGTTTTTGTCACGATAGCCGGCAACCCCGCGGTCGAAACCAAGGACAAAAAACAGTTATTACAACTGGATGTTTTTATGTGTAAGTCCTAATAGGGTGAAAGCTTTCTGCCTAAGGAAGAGCTTTTCCAGTAGATGTTATGCGATGCCATGCTTATGTTTTGCATTTAGGTTCAAATCGGCAAGCGTGGTTATGTATGACGTAGCGAGCGGCGACACGTGTCGGCGGCAACTTATATCGACAACAACGTCATGACCTCAGTAGATATCGCTCATGTAATGTATGTTAAGGTTTTGGAAAGGGCAGCACCCGATAAAATGCTTTTAGCAGTTTTAGCACATAGCACAAGCAAATTAGACTGTTGGTGCCGGACTATAGCGGACGGCAACAGGCTGTATGCAGCAATACAGCCAGCTTTAATATATGTAAAAAGCGGTAAGACCAACCATGCGTTTGAACTTGCAGTCGCCAGTTTCCCATAACCTAAGTGATGCAGTGAGCAAAAAAATGGTCAGTGAGCTTTATTTGCACGTCATTACACAACAAGGTTCATTTTTGTTAGAAATAATATTCTGTTAGTTCTAAACTCTACCTAATTACTCTTTATTTTGATTACACTAAAAGTTTTGTCAAACAGGTAGACCACTGTGCACTGTCTTGACTGATCGTACCCCACTCATAGCACAACATACAACTTAATTTGCACAACAATTTGTACTCAATACTCTTTACAAAGTGCATGTATTATAACAATATATTGATAAATCCTAAGTGACGCCAAGGCTGAAAGCGATAGGTTTCCGAATATCCAACATTGTGAGCCCAATGCCGTTTCTTTACGTAAAAACATTTATAATAAAGTACGTTTATCTTACGATTGTAAGTCGTGACGGACTGTACAAGTGTACATATCATGTATGTGTAAATTATTGTGATGGCCATATGTTACTTAACTTGATGGAGTTTCTAGCATGTTCGATTCCTACTTAAGTACTACAATTTATTATGAACATTTGTGCCGATAGATGGATTCATGTTTGTTACTCTTTCGCGCAAAAACAGCTGAAAGGATCTTTTTTTTTTATAGTAATAGGCGGCAAACGAGCAGACGGATTGCCTGATGGTAAGCAATTACCGCCGCCCATGGACACTAGCAACACCACAGGAGTCACAAGTGCGTTGCCGCTCCTTATGGTTGGGAAAAGGGATAGGATAAGGAGTGGGATAGGGGAGAAGGAATAGGGGCTGGGGCCTCCGGTACTCTCACTCACCAAACGAAACGCAACATATTACGCACTGTTACTTTACGTCGATTTTCTGTGAGAGGGTATTACTTCCCCGGTCGAGCCGGCCCATTCATGCTGAAGTCAGCAAAGCTCTACTACCTGAAATCATAATTATGAATAGCATATTTGTACATATTTTTAGGAGTAAAAGAGATGTTGAGTTGGTCTGAAAATCCGCAGATTTCGAAGCTACCACTATGAAAATGTCAGGCGGGGATACTGACTTCCTAGTACCTATACTGATGTACTCACTACTAGGTACACTTCAGTGCGATAGCTAAGTGCAGACTAACAAACTGCTACGCAGGGAGCCTCGACTTCTCGCTAAACGGTGAAGGAAAGCATCATAAACAAAACTGTACGTCTGAGAGTTCTCCGTAATGTTCTCGAAAGAAACATGAAGTCTGCCAATCCGCACCTGGCCAATGCGTGCAAGGGCGTGCAATGGCCTAACACTTGTCATTATGAGAAGAGGTCAATGGCCAGCAGTGTGACAGAATATAAGCAAGTCTGTTGGTGACTATGAACTGCAGTCATGCAGATAAAATCTACATAACATAACATAACTTCACGCCTTTTTATCCCCGAATGGGTAGGCAGAGGTGTATTACACATCCACACTTCGCCAGTTATGTTTCGGTCCCAATGTAATAGGGGGCGAGCCTATTGCCATCTACCGGGCACATGGTTAAGCGAACGATAATTAACATTTTTAATACACACATAACTTCGAAAAGTCAGAGGTGTGTGCCCTGGGTACTTGGGGATCGAACCCGAGACCATCGTCTCGGCAGTCCTTTACTGGGCTATCGCCGCTTATCGATAAAATCTAGTAAAGCTATATTGGTCGTCGTTGAGACGGAACGGTCGTGCAGCCTCTGTGATCTCGCTACTGAGAATAGTCCCCCAGTGCGTTCACTGTCAGTGTGCAGTGGTACAAAGCCTATCGGGTTACATAAAGCCGGCGACACTTCCGTGTTCACTAGGCGCCGGGCTATCCGTGTCAATGTACGGTTTGGGCTCTTTGATCCTACGTTTCACACGCAACTCACTACACGCTTACGTAAAGCAAATGTTTAAGTTTAGAGGTTCATAAATAGCATCATTATAATTTTTTAAAGTGAAACTTATTTAGATTTTTTGAGATTTGAGACTTGATCAAACGAAAATGCGTTACGACAAAGAGAAAAACATATTAAGAGTCAATCAGCCAATACTACTGAGGGAGTGTCACATTGTTTATCATTTTACTTGCTTGTTACGTAAAAATTTAATTAAAATATCACGGAATAATACGGCCAGCTAATAATTATAATATTGCGTTAATAACTCTTCTGTGCTTTTTATCTTACAATCAACAAATTAATTATTCTAATTGCAAACGCTACATTGGGAAGTGAACAACAGCAAAATAAGGCACAGCCATTTTCGGCGCTGTCTAAATACGTCACGATAAGCGATAACTCATGAACTTTGCGAATACGGATAACTATAATATGTACAATACAACAATATGCTACCATATAAGTACACATATCTCTAACTAATCCCCAACTAAGCAGAGCTATCATATGGGTAGTAGACAATGGATAAACACACACATATTTCTTGTTTGTAAAATTGTAAATACACACATATTATACATAGAAACACTCTCACCAAGACGAACATCCATGTTCACGCACACAAATGTTTGAGTTAAACGGGAATCGAACTCCAGGCCTTCGGCTTGACAGTCGTTTAAACTCCATCTACGCCACCGGGTCGGCCTATATCCGAAATATATCGAGTATGACGGATGTCAAGTAACGGTAGGGTGAGTAAGCGCCGCATTAGTGCCGCCACATTATGTCGTTTGCCAGCTAATTACACAGACAATACGACAATACTACAAACAGATTATGCTAATCGCGTATCAACGGCGGCTGATGGGCGTGAGAGCTTTACCATTACCTGCGACCATGCGTGGCTAACGCAATACAATTCATAGATTTGTCTGCTTATAATGTCAAAATAACAACTGTTTTCTAAAATCATATGGTAATTGGTGTGAGAGCCCTAATAACTTACCTACTAATCTTTAGCCTTGTTTATAACCTGTCCTACTGCTGGGCACAGACCTCTTTTTACCCGACTGCGCGACGCAAAGGAGGGTAATGTGTTTATCAGTCTATGTATGTATGTATGTAAGTATGTATGTAAGTATGTAAGTATGTATGTAAGTATGTATGTAAGTATGTATGTATGTATGTATGTTTGTTTCTATGTGGCGTTCTAGAGACCAAACGCGCAGGCCGATTTTGATGATTCTTACGTCAATCGATTCGTCTTAACCTTGCGAGTGTCACTAAAGACATGACAGTAATCAAAATTCACCACAGCGACAACCAGACGCCATATTGTCAAAATGAAAAAAATAAAAGTCAATGAACTATGTCAAGTGGGGTGTCGTTGAATAGGTATTTTGAAATCATCTTTAGGTTCCTTTTATCATTTTTTATTTTAAATAATAGTTTAGGATATATAACGATTTAAAGTTGTTTCACAAAACAATAATTCTCGCAAATTTTCTTACTTATTGATTTAAGTTTTTATTGCAAGTATAAACGATATACAAACACTAGATTGCGAAATTTACCATCTTATAACGAAGTCAATGAATCGTAACTAAAAAGTATAAAATAAAAAAATATATGCTAATTCGCATTCAGAGTCGCAGCTAGCGACTAGCGGTGTCTAGGTCGACCTCTGTCTCATTAGAGCGAAGTATCTATAATATAGCACATGTGACATGTGTTCGCACCCCGCACTTATTATCGGCGTCGCGTCGTCTCGCAGAACAAGCCGACCGACTGTTTGGCGACAAGGACGCGCCCGTTTTGGTGGCGACCACAGAATGGTGGCGACCGTCACAAATTACGTGCTGTACTTACTAGACAATGAGCTACAGATACGAGACGAATGAAATAGATGTATGCCATAAAGACCCGTTAATACCGCAAGCTTCCGTTACAATATTTCATTATCAATTTATTAGAATCTATCTCTTTACCCAGAAGGAATCTATGTGTAGATTCTACTAATAATCCCTCTCGAAATTAGGATGTCCTCTTCTCGTGAACTTTTTAAAGCTAGCTTACGACGGCAGTTATTCGAACAATCGGCAGAATCATCTTCCTAGTATATTTATGTGTATGTATATTATAAGTAGGAATATTTATGTATTGTAGGTATGTACAATATTTATTTTAAAATTATTAATTATATGTATATTTATACGTAATATTTTATGTATCTAGATTAGTATAAGTTTACACATGGTTTACACACAGTTTTAGCACTCACCTTGATTTGTCTCTGCACCACCCAAAGGTTGGCTGGTAGAGAATGCCTTGGGCATAAAGTCCGCCTTTGTACAAATTTATTTGTTTCGTGCAAGAAGTCTTAAATAAAATTAAATGAAATAAAATAATACATATATTTGCTTCTTATCGTGCATATTAGGCCTGGAGTGTATGTGAAGATGGATTATTATTTTCCAATGACTGGATGAATAGTGTTCAATGAAACTTGTTGTATTTAATTGTGACTGCTGTTGAAGCTGAAACAGTTGTGGTCACAAACAAGTGACACAGATTAGATGCCAGAGTGAAGAGCCCGCTATTGCGTCCTTGCACTTCGACACTGTAACTTGCAGACAGGTGTATTTCTTAGCAGCGCTTGAAACCGGTTTCAAAAATACCGGAATTATAGAGATTTTTAAGGGTTTTTATGAACGGTTTCGTTCGGAGTGTATTTGCGATAAGAGCGCTTTAAAAACCTAAATAAACCGGTTTAATCCAAAACCGCGAAAGATACCTACGACGCGGCGATGACGTAGACGTTGGGTATTGAAACATTGGTAGCGGCGACATCGAAGAAAGATGAAACAACCCCTATAATCCGGTTTATTGATACAAAACCCCTATAATTTTGCTTTCTAAGGATACCGGTATTTTTGAGGTTAAGGTAGAGTCAAACCTAAAAAAAACGCTCCCCATGTACTTGCGTTGATTTAGATTTAACCCGGCGTCATAGGGGTTGGGTCTGTGAGACCCGTAACATTTTATTTCGATTGTAGTTCACTTACTATGCGTGCGACTTTACCGCTCTTCTCAGTAGCTGGAACTGTTGAGTTGATCTATGCGTCGCAGGTAACACATTAAACGTGAGGCAGTGGCAGTGGGATTTATACGTGCACCAAGTTCAAAAAGGTATGTGAGACCCATCCCCGCAGGTAGTGTAACAATTTCGCGCCATTTTGTATACATATTATTACAATTGTTTACTGTGTATTTATGCTTTAATATTTGTTTTTTTTTGTTCTTGTTTACGATTTAAGTTGCTTATATACAGTTCAAAATATTTTATTTATGTTTTTGTAGGTATATCTAAAAAATGGACCGAGAAGACACACAGCATATTCTGTCGATTTTACAAGAGTCTTTTTTCACGGCTTTTTCTTATAGATAATCTAGTTTACTACAAAAAAGTGACATAAAAACATTAAGACTGATTGTTAATTAATAATAGAGTAACATTTAAGTAGAAGGGAAAGATTTTGTTAACATTGGTCGTTTATTTTTAAATGGTCTAATAAATCTGATTAAAACATGATATAATATAATATTTTCTTTTATTTATTTACATGAATACCTAAAAAACTAAACACTAATAAATATAATCTTTTTCATTCCTAAGGTATTGAAATAACTAATATCTAATAAACGGGTCTGTGAGACCCACCCCAACGTCCATGTAACACTTTTCCACCCCCATGACCCCGGGTTAAAAATTAACAGCGTAAACAAGCCCTGTTTCTTAGACAGAGCAAAAATATTCGAGAGATATAATTAAAACTGCTCAAATGACTCCTCGTCACGATTTTAAAAAGATAAAACTACAGTAACGGTTGTTTGAACCCACACAGTTTCCATAAAACTAAATACCAGTCATAAAAATCTTAAACACAATCAAACATATTAGAAAGTTTAAAGATAACTGCATTTATAGAATTAACATCAACACAGCTCATACTGTATTATTTTATTTAAAACAGACATTCCAAAAATGTGAGCGACTGTAAAGAGCAAGTGTTTCTAGGAAATGTTTAGCGCATGTGAACTAGATTTTTGTGTTCAATACATACAAACATTATTTTTAGCCGTGACTAACACATACCTGCCAATATATATTGAAAGTGTTATGAAAATAAATAAGTTCATTTGGTTTTAGTACTAAAAATCAAATGGCGTTACTACTAAAGATATCCGGAAGGTATAACTCAATAACATTCCTTAACTATGAGTGTCCCTGCTCCGAAAAGCTAATATTCTATCTAATCTGGTTGGAGTAGGGCGTACTGAGCAGACCCCGGGCCACGAGGCGGAAGTCTTGGATGCAACCGGGATAACTTTTGCTGGACTCTGTATGACTCATACATAATAGATTTCGTTGCTAAGCAACACCATGAAGCTGTGACTGCTGCATGAAGAATAGGGGCAAAATTGTCTTACAAAAGCCGTCCCGATATCCGAATTGTTACTAGTTAAAAGGTGCATCTAATATGAATGAAACAGTTTGTAGATACAACTGCCAATTAACCTTAATAGCACACAGTGTTGTCTCATATAGAGTCGAACCTACAACACTCAGCTTAGTGTTTAACCACTACGCCATATCTACAATCTAACCGCGTAAGGAACAACGTTGTACTAGGCTAGCAGGAAACACAACATGTGTGCCAGTCGGCAGGGGTGACGTGACCGCGGCGAGTGTACAATACAGTGGCGGCTACTAAACAATGAGCTAGCACAAAGCTCAGGTACGTACGCTACCAGGCGCACAGAGGTTAGGAGTAGTGATGGCTAATATATTATTTAGCAATAATTATAACGTTATTTTCTTAAATAATTATAGTCATTATAATTAAGAAGAAACAAAGTTGCTATAATTATAATATTATTTTCTAAAGGTAACTGGGAAAAGTGCCATCTATCTTTAAATTTGTCAACTTCGTGTGGTCAATCAATCAATACGTGCAGTACAAACTACGTACGTAGTTAATTGCGATGCTAACAGATGGCAGTTGAACCTTTTTTATTTTTTACGATGATTGATGTACTTTCATTATCTATACACACGAGGTTTCTATTCTATTATAAAAATAGTCTAATTAGAAAATATATAAATTAATATACTTTTTTCGTATTAACATTACAATTTTATTATTAGTGTATGATTGATAATTATAATATCATGATAATTGTGCAAATGAAAACCATTATTGATGGCTGTCATTGGTTCGTAAATAAATCCTTTTATGCAGTCGTGGCTGTTGATTGGTACAAATGGTACGGCTCACATCGATTATTTTGTAACCAAAAACAACACAGTGTTTTGAAAATGTATCCCTATTGGTCAATTAGATTGTCGTTATAACGCATAGAAATAAACAAACACGATTGGCCTATTATAAATAATGTAGCTAGAATCTGCGATCTACGATTTATGTCATTGGTAATTATTTATTGCTAAACATTTTTTTTTCGTTTTTTGTTGGTAAATATAATTTCTGCGAATCTGCGAAATATAGCAATGATGAATGATGGTTAATAATTGCTAATTTGCTAATTTTGTGGTAGCTACCTGATCGTTATTCGTTTTGTTTACATTTCGCGAGTATCGTTTTCGTGAGTACGTAATTCGTAATTCCGTTGTGTAAAAAAGTTAGCAGGTGTAACACACGATTTAATTTGGTGTACTAATAAGTCGTATCTGTAAAAAGTTGTATTTTGAACTTTTTAGAAATAAACTTTGGTGTGTGTGTAGTGTAAGTGTGGTGTATAGGTATAGTTCATAAACTCATAAATAAGTAATATCTGTAAAAAGTTGTCATATTTTGAACTTTTCATAAACAAACTTTAGTTACAATAAAATTTTGTTGTTAAGTTGTAAATACTCTACAAAATGTCGTCAAAAAGTTCAAATAATTTAATTTGGAACTATTTCGAACGATCTAGTGATGGAAATAAAACATAAACTTAAAATAGGTAGCTACTTTTGATTATATTATCAAACCGCGCAACACGCTAACATTTTAAAGTGCTAACTAATAATTCGCGTTCTCAATCACAAATTCGCAATGTCTACGTTATTTTCAATTTTGCGAGCCGTTATAATTATAGCCACTTTTATAGCACGCGAACACACATTCGATTCACACTACTAGTTAGGAGCATTACTCACGCGCTCAGACATATCAACGCTATCGCACTTCTTCCTAGGATTCCAGATTTATAAATTTTATAATAAAACTGTACCTACGCAGCAACTATTTGAACGGTGTTGTTTGAACTAGAAAACGCTGAACGTTGAACCGATTAGATTGATTCATTGCCGATTAATTAGACATAAATCATGAGCTAATCATATTTTGGCATAACATTAATTACAGGCACATGGACGAACAAGGGAACGACCAGACCTAATCAGAAATTTGGATTTTCAGGCAAAACTTAACATAGGTACCTAAGACAGCGTATGGCACTAGGAGTGTAGTAGCTATACATCACAAAGACAAGAGTCAGCACATATATTATGAATTTATTGGATATTCATTTAGATAAACATTACTAATATTTTTATTCGTCTAACTAACCGCAGCTGTCCCCTTGATGGAGGAATAAATAAAAAACCGATCGCAATAAATTGTGAATAACTAGTTCACGATAAATATTTATAAGACAGATCGTATCTAGAAACGTAAACAGTCGGTTTGCATTGCAGTTTCCTTCAGACTTGGTTCTCAATGCAAACCAGTCTAAAAATATTTTTAAAATCTGCAATATCTATCTTGGGTAAATTATTTGACTAATAGGGTTGTTTCCAACGAGTCAAATCAAGCACTTTTAGTGAAATGTCAAAAACGACCATTTCTACGGCGTTTGTATGAAATAGGACCTAGTGACGTCATAGTTTTTTGCTGTCAAATAGAATACTTATTATCAATAAAATGTCGATGTAAATAAAGTTTTAACATTAATTGATGAATGAAACTTCCATTAATATGACATATTTCACTGGATAAAAATACTTATATAATTTATTTCACTTGCAGGAAAGTTCCCTATTGAGAGTGTAACCCTTACCTTGCTTCCTATAGAAGCATTCTTTAAACGATTGTATCAATAATAAGATTAATTATGTCAGTGTCTGTGTAAACTGTGTATAGTGTCAATATACGCAACGTTATCAAGCATATTCTAAATGTTCTAGACTGTGTATCACACAAGCACGAGCGGTACTCGACGAACAATGTTTGTAAACAGCCGGTGTCGCGCGTGTTCGTGTGTTGACATAAACAAGTTGACACAACCGAATAACATCAATACAAGGAAACGGCCGCGGAACATGATAATTTGTTCAGTATTGATCACACAGAAGCATGGTGATCTTACGACACACGGTCATATCACAGGGCACGATGTTTGAAGTTTGCCTGTTCATGACATCGGAATGTGGACACTTAACTAATATGTAACAGATAGCGTCTATCGACAAACTATGCCCTCTGTCGACAAACGGCATGGAGTTTGACGGATTTTATACTCTACCAGTAGAGAGAAACATAAATACATAAGTTTTAAGATTAGACTTCCCAAATTGACCAACAACGTAGATATGAGTAGAGATGTAAGTGCGGTATTATACCATTTGTACTGAAATGTATAAAACGAAAAATACCGTATAATACGGTATTATACCATTTACTACGGTATTTTATGTATAAATCAATTCTTCTATATTTTTGAAGTAAATGATCATAGAAATCATTAAAAATACTGAATACGGTAGAATTGCACAGGAATAAAGCAAGAAATTATATTTTAAGTTTGTATTATTAATAATTACGGTTAAGGTTTCGAAATACGTCGCCGTTTTTAGGGATTGTGAGTGATTGGAGGGGGAGGGGGGAAGGTCTCGGAACCACCCCTCACCATTTTCACTTGCCGGAAATACTTGGTTTCCTCTGGAGGCACAAATTTGACATTAGCTGTCAATATAATTCATGCAAGATGGCGGTTGCGTTTCGTTTCACGTTTTTCACATAAAACCTAAATATCGCTTTTATTGATTCCACTAGTTTAATAAACTGAGTTTGACGGAGCCCTGCTTCGCAGGGCTCCTATTTTCGGGTTAACGGTCCGAATAGAACCTAACACAACCTATTTAGTTACTTTCACATAAAACCTAAAAGTACGTTCCATTTTTCATATTTGAATGAAGAGTTTTTGGAAATTGTTTAAAAATATTTAGACGCCTTAAGGCCTTAAGCCCCCTACACCACCAATACCCTCAAATTCGGGCGACGCGTTTCGAAACCCGACCCATAATTACCATTAGCTACAACAATATTACCATAAAAACAAGGTCAAAATATTGTTACGAATTGAAAATAACGCCATCTATCAGTGAATGGGAGAACTACATGAGGTTAGATGTATCACTTGTTTAAGGCTGTTTCATCTATCCTCTAATAGATGGCGTAGGTGTAAATAGAACATTTACGCAATTCTAGAAACACCTTACACGTTTCCAGAAATATCGTGAGTCGTCTCGAAAAGCCTAGTGATGTTATCCGGCCAGTATAAATAGAGCGAGAGCGCGCGAGACAGTTCAGTTCAATTGAATACGGAAAGCGATCAACAAGAAGCGAAGGAAAAAAGTCGGGAGTGTTTAGTGTTGTTCTAGTGGTGTGAATAGTGTGTTTATTAGTGAAGTGAAAATTAAGTGTGTGTATCTAGTGTTGTACTTAGTGTTTGTGTTAGTGAATAAAGTTCAGTTTAAGTGGCATAGTGTATATAATTTATCACGAACCCCAGCTCGTAACAAATTGGTGTCAGAAGAAAGGGATAAATTATGCCGGTTATGCCGAAGGAAGAAACTGACGGAGTGCGTACCAGGAACCAGCGCCAGCAAGACCTGGACCAGAGACGCTTCGGAGACGTTCCTTCTCCATCGTCTGGTGGATCAGGCGACTCCGCGGCTGCAGTGGAGCCTGCCAGCGCACACTCCATGGCGGTGCCCGACATCGCGGCTCTGATGGCGTTCATGCAGGAGCAGGCCCGCCGTCAGGAGGAGCAGGCCCGCCGTCAGGAGGAGCACGCGCGCCGCATGGAAGAACAGCGACAGCGCGACAAGGAGGAGCAGGCCCGCCGTCAGGAGGAGCAGGCTCGCCGTCAAGAGGAGCAGGCTCGCCGTCAAGAGGAGCACGCGCGCCGCCTGGAGGAACAGCTTCAGCGCGACAAGGAGGAGCAGGCTCGCCGTCAAGAGGAGCACGCGCGCCGCCTAGAGGAACAGCTTCAGCGCGATAAGGAGGAGCAGGCTCGCCGTCAGGAGGAGCAGGCTCGCCGTCAAGAGGAGCACGCGCGCCGCCTGGAGGAACAGCTTCAGCGCGACAAGGAGGAGCACGCGCGCCGCCTAGAAGAGCAGGTGGTGCTTATGAAGGACCTCAGCGCCACTGTAGGGAAGGACCTGAAGGCGGTCAAGGAGGAACTTCAGCAGCACGAGGCCCGTATCAGCGACGTAGAGATGCTCGTGCACGACAAGCTTGAGACTCGCGTCGCCTCCATAGAGAAGCGTGTACATGACCAGCACGAGACCTGTGTTGCTGAAGTGGAGAAAAAATTGCGTGGGCTCGAAGTAACACCAGCGGCTGTAGCGCCCTCACCTCGTGGATTTAAGGTTCCACCATTTGATGGCTCGTCATCATGGTCTGCATACAAGATCCAGTTCGAGGCTGTGATGCGATCGAATGGGTGGACCAAAGAACAGGCCTTAACCGCCCTAACCTTGGGCCTTCGCGACCGGGCCTTGACAGTGTTGGAGGCACTCGGGCAAGACGTCACCTACGACAAGCTCCTGGAGGCGCTGGAGGCGAGATACGGTGACGCGCACCTTGAACACGTTTATCGTGCTCAGCTGAAGGACACACACAACGCACCGGAGAAACTCTGCAGCAGTGGGCTCTAGAGGTGGAAAAGCTGGTCAGGAAGGCATACCAGTCGTCGCCTGCGCTTATTGACGGGAACCTCGTACAGGCGTTTACGGATGGGATCCGGGACCTGGAGGTAAGAGCAGCAGTGAGGCTTGGGCACTTCAAGGACCTCAAGGACGCTTTAGCCCACGCTCTGGAGGTGGAAGCAGTGCGACGCGACGATCGAGGTCACCGCATCAGGGAAGTTGTGTCGTCACCTCGGTGCTACAATTGCGGAGAAAGAGGCCATATCCGCTTGAGCTGCCCAAAGCGTAGGCAGCCTGGTGACACCCTGTCTCCACCAAAGGGGTCGCCTGATGTGCCTGCCAGGCAGCGAGAGCAGGGAAACGAGTAGAAGCCAGGACTGCGGGGCGGGTGCTGGCTGGTAATGGAAGAGCCCCAAGTATCTCGATCTCGCAATCATGCGACGGGAACAGCCTGATCATCGAAGGCGAAATTAACAGAACACCATGCAAGCTGACATTGGACACGGGTGCTTCTCGGACAGTCATCAGTTTCCATCTGGCAAGACGGGTTCTTCGGGGCTGCTTCAGGAACAATGAAAGTGTGAATCTGAGAACAGCTACCGGTCAGCACATAACCGTCCGAGGTGAAATGGAGGTGGATCTGAAGCTAGGCAACAAAGTTTACCGTCACAAAGTCATCGTAGCCGATATAGTGGACGACTGCATCCTGGGCCTAGACTTCATGAGGAAGTATCGCTGCGAGATCGATGTTAACCAGGGAGTGTTGAAGTGTGGCTCGGAAGAAGTCTTCATGGAAGGTGCAACTTCAGGAAAAGTGTACTGCCTGAAGAATGTCATTCTTCACCCGCGGTCGGAAACTGTTGTACCAGTTTGTTTACCAGGGAATTCTGGTCGAGGGAACCGCTGCGTACTAATCGAAGGTCTAGAGAAAGAGGCCTCCTGGAAGATTGCACGAACCTTGGTAAGGGGTACTAAAGTTTCATCAGTACGCGCACTGAATGCAAGTGACAAGGAAGTGTCGCTCAAGAAAGGGGCGGAATTGGGCACCTATGAAGGAGCGGCTTGGATGCGTAGATGTCAAGAGCAACCTACCAGCGCCAAGGTTCATGGTGCACGATTCGAAGTGTCTACTCTTTTAGAGGACTGCGAAAGTACCCTGTCGGAGGAAGAGAAGACCGAGGCTCTGAAGATGTTGAACCGGTTCGCGGATATTTTCTCGACCAGTGATGCCGACATAGGGAAGACAGCACTAGTCCAGCACAAAATAAACACGGGAAGTGAAGCTCCAATTCGCCAGCGACCAAGACGTGTGCCAGTGGCACGGGAACGTGAAGTGGAAGCTATGATCGACGGTATGGTGAAGGAAGGCGTAATCGAGCCTTCATCCAGCCCGTGGTGTTCTCCGGTGGTGCTAGTTAAGAAGAAAGATGGCAGCATGCGCTTCTGTGTAGACTACCGCCGATTAAACGACATCACAAAGAAGGACAGCTACCCGCTGCCAAGGATCGATGACACACTGGATACGCTGACGGGGATGAAGTGGTTTTCTACCTTAGACCTAAAAAGTGGCTACTGGCAGGTGGAAATTGATCCTCGAGACAAGGAGAAGACGGCATTCTCCACAGGGAAAGGATTATGGCAATTTAACGTCATGCCCTTTGGATTATGCAACGCTCCGGCTACTTTTGAGAGACTGATGAAGCGAGTGCTTATGGGACTGATTGGAGACGCCTGCTTGGTCTACCTGGATGACATCATCATCGTGGGGCGCACCTTCCAGGATCATCTTCGAAACTTGGAGCAAGTGCTGTCAAAGATACGAGGAGCTAATTTGAAGCTGAGTCCGAAGAAATGCGCGTTATTCAGACGGCAAGTGAACTTTCTAGGACATGTGGTCTCGGAGAACGGTATTCAAACTGACCCGGATAAGATCATTGCCGTGAAGGAATGGCCAGTTCCAGAGAACAAAACGCAGGTCAGAGCATTCCTCGGATTATGCTCCTACTATCGACGGTTTGTGAAGAACTTTGCTGACATTGCTCGACCTCTTCATAAGCTCACCGAAGACAGAGTGCAGTTCTGTTGGAATGAGAGCTGTGACGTTGCATTCCAGAAGCTTAAGGAACATCTGTGTACTGCACCTATTCTAGGCTACCCTGACAATGAGCATGAATTCATAGTTGACACAGATGCCAGTAACACCGGAATTGGCGGCGTGCTGTCACAGAAGAAGGGTGATCAAGAAGTTGTTATAGCATACTTCAGCAAGGCCTTATCCAAACCCGAAAGAAACTACTGCGTCACCAGGCGGGAACTCTTGGCTGTAGTAAAGACATTGCAGCATTTCAACAAATACTTGTTGGGCCGTAAATTCCACCTGCGAACCGACCATGCAGCGCTGAAATGGCTACTTCAATTTAAGGACCCAGAAGGACAAGTAGCTAGATGGATTGAACTACTGCAAGAGTTTGATTTTGTAATACAACATCGCAGTGGCAAGTCCCATGGTAACGCAGATGCCCTATCGCGTAGGCCGTGTCCCGACCAGTGCAAGCACTGTAGCCGACAGGAAGCAAAGCAGGCAGCGCTAGTGAGGATGTTAAAGACGGATCTAAGCGACGAATGGAGAGAAGCTTTGCAGAGTGCTCAGCGAGATGACAAGGATGTACAGCCGATTCTTGAATGGAAGAAATCAGATGCGCCTAGGCCCAAATGGAGTGATATCGCAGCAATGAGCCCCATCACCAAGAGTTATTGGGCACAGTGGGAAAGCTTGGTCGTCCAGGATGGAGTTCTGTGCCGCAAATGGGAAAACGCTCGCGGTAACCAGTGCCATTTGCAAATGGTGGTGCCCAAAACTAAGGTGCCGGAAGTCTTGCAGCTCTATCACAATGGTGCTTCGGGAGGTCACATGGGAGTTAAGAAGACCCTTACTAAGATCCGGGAGCGGTTTTATTGGCTCCACTGTCGAGATGACGTCGAGGATTGGTGCCGCAAATGCACAAGTTGTGCGGCTGTCAAGGGGCCACATACTCGAAGCAGAGGTGCATTAAAGGTGTACAATGTGGGAGCTCCATGGGAGCGCATAGCGTTGGATGTCGCTGGGCCGTTTCCTGAGAGCCAGGACGGAAACAAATACTTCTTGGTTGTGATGGATTACTTCACGAAGTGGCCTGAAGTGTTTGCAATCCCAAATCAAGAAGCTACCACAGTGGCCGATAAGCTGGTGCATGAAGTCTTTTGTCGATTCGGGGTACCCTTGGAAATCCACAGCGATCAAGGCCGGAACTTCGAATCTGAGGTGTTCAAGGAGACTTGTCGCGTAATGGGTGCACATAAAACCAGGACCACGGCTTATCATCCGCAATCAGATGGCATGGTTGAACGGTTTAACCAATCACTGGAAAGGTACCTGGCGAAGGTCGTGGAGAGCAAACAAAGAGATTGGGACAAGCACATCCAACCATTTCTCCTGTCATATCGCAGTGCGGTCCACGAAACTACAGGAGTAACACCAGCTTTTGCCAATTTCGGGAGAGAGCTCCGTTTACCTGCAGACCTTATCACCGGTATTCCACCAGAATCTCCACACAATATAACGGATTACGCAACCGAGCTACGCAACAGGATGAACGACGTATACGAGCACATCAGGGAATCTGGACAACAGATGTCTGAGAAGATGAAGACTCGCTACGACCGGAAGGCAAACAACAAAGGCTTCGATGAGGGATCATTGGTGTGGCTTCATAACCCAGTACGAAGCAAAGGAAAATCGCCTAAGTTACAAGCCAGATGGGACGGGCCATATCGCATAATTACCAGGATGAACGACGTCACCTATCGAATCCAGAAGGGATCGCGAGGTGCACCGAAGATAGTTCATGTGGACCGGTTGGCTCGTTACTATGGGTCTAACGATGTTCGAGACGAACACGTTTAAGAGGGAGGCCGTGTTACGAATTGAAAATAACGCCATCTATCAGTGAATGGGAGAACTACATGAGGTTAGATGTATCACTTGTTTAAGGCTGTTTCATCTATCCTCTAATAGATGGCGTAGGTGTAAATAGAACATTTACGCAATTCTAGAAACACCTTACACGTTTCCAGAAATATCGTGAGTCGTCTCGAAAAGCCTAGTGATGTTATCCGGCCAGTATAAATAGAGCGAGAGCGCGCGAGACAGTTCAGTTCAATTGAATACGGAAAGCGATCAACAAGAAGCGAAGGAAAAAAGTCGGGAGTGTTTAGTGTTGTTCTAGTGGTGTGAATAGTGTGTTTATTAGTGAAGTGAAAATTAAGTGTGTGTATCTAGTGTTGTTCTTAGTGTTTGTGTTAGTGAATAAAGTTCAGTTTAAGTGGCATAGTGTATATAATTTATCACGAACCCCAGCTCGTAACAATATGATTTAAAGAAAAACACGTAACATTTTAAGGTACGTTAGAGCAAAGGGGTCATTAAAGTTATTTGAATCATCTCTCTATTTATTCTAAATTACATTATGTTCCTCTCTGCGTGGAGACACGTAAAGCCCGAACCTTAATACAAGATCCATAAGAAAAGCACAGACGTGGCCCACGCTTTTTGTCTTCCTAGTTCGAAAACCCGAGATTTAGAGGATCTTCTACCTCCATATCTAAATCCTCATGTGTTGCTACGTTCTCGGTAGATGACGACGCAGTAATGCATTCTAGCAACATACTTTCAGCTAAATCATCTTCATCACCACTTTCTTTAACTTCGAATGTGCTGTCAGGAACACCAAGATTTGTGTAAATCGAGACCAATTTAGAAACACGTGATTTATCTACGTGTTTCGACGATACTAATTTCGGGCTTTGCAATGAATTTTTCCAAAAGTTAAAATTCCAAAATTATTAATTAGTAGATAATTCTAAAACAAAGAATACAATCGAAACTTAAAATATATTTAAGGTTTTAAACTAGAACTCGTCGCAATATCGCAGGGTCTTATAAACTGAATCAGAATATAAAATACATAAACTACCAATAATACCGTAAGTTATAATAAAATACCGGTTTAATACCATTGCCTGTATATACCACTGTATATACCTGTATATACCAATAGCCTTTTGGTATTATACGGTATTTTTACAACACTAGATATGAGACATAAATAAATCTATGTGATGCTGAAAGCAGAGCTGAGGAAGATTGTGATATTTGACCCATCGTCATTTTCCACTTACACTAAAGCAGTAGGATCTAAAAAAGAACGCGCAAGAGGGACTAACTGGATGCATCGCAACTCTTAGTAGACTTCTCAAGAACGAAACCGGTTTCCTAAACCTAGAAAATATCTAATCATTCGTGAGCAAATTGTCTGGAAATTTTATATGAGTCTTTTCTTTGCTCCTACGAACTTCAGAATCTGTTTTGTGCACATACAACCAAGCAAAACCCCAAATGACAGCATACAAAAATAATATAATCAATAAAATGGTTTAATCGAATAATGGATTACTCAATTTAGTTTTTTGTCTATAAGGAGAGTTCCGTTAGAGTTCCGACAAGTTACTGTCTATGAAATCGATTGGTTCCCAATAGTTGGACACCTCTCTAGGTACTCGTATCTATCAACAGTGCTCCTCCGATTATTATCACCAGCATCAGACATGTTTATAAGCCGTCCCACTGCTGGGCACAGGCCTTTTTAGGGTTCCGTACCTAAAAGGTAAAAAACGGAACCCTATTACTAAGCCTCCGTCGTCTGTCTGTCTGTCTGTCACCAGGCTGTATCTCATAAACAATGATAGCTAGATAGCTGAAATTTTCACAAATTATGTATTTCGGTTGCCGCTATAACAACAAATACTAAAAATAAAAAAAAATAAAAAATTAAGGGGGGGTCCCATACAAAAAACGTGTTTTTTTTTCGTATATTTTGCTCAAAATTACTAACTGTTACAGGTAGACGCTTTAAATTTTTACAGAATATGTAGTTGTATATTACCTTTCAAAATAAATAATTAAATTAAAAAAAAGTAAATAATAAAGGGGGGCTCCCATACAACAAACGTAATTTTTAAGCAATTTGTTACTCGATCTTAATAAACAGGTAGAAACTTATAAAGTATTTAAGTATACATACAACGAACGTGATTTTCTTTTATAGATAATGGTACGGAACCCTTTGCGCGCGAGTCCGACTCGCACTTGCCCAATTTTTTCTTTATGAACGATGAGACAGCAGACTTAATATTACTTAATGAAGATGCTCTGTCATGCAGGTTTTCCCACGATATTTTCTTTACCGTTTAGCAAGCGGTACATTAACAAAATTCCTTTATTTTGGTTCCTCCACTATTCTACCGATATTGTTAATCAGTGGACACCTTGCCGCTCTCACTTCGGATGTTGTGAGTTCGTTCACGTGGCCATAATTTGTGTGATACACACGTTGCTGTTTTGACTCTGGATGTTTTTGTGTTCATTGAATGTTTCTAAACGCTACTCAGGATATATCCCTTGCGACGCCTTTTTAAAATATGATCCTTTAGGATAGTTTATCCTATAGGTACCTAATGTACTAGAATATTCTGTGTGTATTGTATCTGTTTGTCCTAACCATAGAAGATTGCTACCACTTTGGATGGTGAGTTGAGTCGCACCGCACAAAAGCTACAATTCTGCCAAATATGTTGAAGCGCCGAGCTCCAAATCGAAGGACTTAGACCGCGACCAGGACAACGGACAGAGGTATAGAAAAGGACGGAAATATCATCAACAGCCTTAACCGATAGCAAGTCTACCAAAACCCAAAGGTAGTTCCGTTACATGAGACACATGAAAAACTATTTCACCGTTGTGTTACTAGACAAGGTTGAACGTTTTTTCACGAACCACCGACAGACCGGAGGCTACTGGCTAAGTTCGTGACTAGTGTGCTCCGGTCAAGTCGTATATGTATACGAGCACTTACAACTGTGTGTGTAGAAACATGCTCGCGGCTGTGTTTGTGTATACGCTAAGGCTGCCAGATGCAGGCGTATCGAATGATGCCGAGCCATTTCGTGGATTGGCTAGTGAATAAAAATATGCATGCATTTTAATATCTAGATAAAGTAACATTCGACAAATCGATTCGATCCGGTTGTCAGTCTGTAATCCAGTCTAGTAAATAGGTGTTCAGAACCCGGGACAATAACGTCTTATTACTGGACACGGGACAAGATTCCTCAATACACAATCCAATAATATACAATCCCGGCGATCTAGCAACCCTAGTATACGTTTAGGCTGCGATTCTGTAGGTAGGTATAGGTACACGGTCGCAGCTGTGTGTGTGGATGTGTGTCGCGGTTGTGTGCATGTATGTGTGCTTGCGCGCAGGCTGCTGTGTTGTGCACGTACACGTTAGCGGCTGTATGTGTATATGTGTGTGTGCATGTACACGTTGGTGCTTGTGTGCGGACGTGTGTCTGTGCATGGGAATGCGGCGCGCGCGGCTGTTAACCCCGGGCGGTGCGGCGGCGGCGAGTCACACAACTTCACAAGGTCGTGGACAGTGCTACACCCCCGCGTCGCACGCACACTAACTAACACTTTGTGCTTACTTGTCTCAACACCATTATAGCTGCACCGGCCTGTTGCTCTAGTGTTAGTGACCCTGCCTGCTGAGGCCGCGGGTTCGATTCTTATTCCTAGAATCATAGTGTAATTAACTAATTTGCTTGATAATTTGTTTTGTGTCTCGGTGAAGTTTATCTTTAGTATGATTTTGCATGTATTTTAGAAATATTTGCCTAGGCATGTCATCAGTTTTCTGATAGCGATAGTGTGTGAATTGTAGAGAGTCAGAACAACGCTGAAGCATTAAAATATAGTTTTTCTTAAAAAGACTGCCGCATAAATCGTGTGTCACGGTGGACTTTACAAATACAATCAATACTTGCGATCAATGGACACAAAGTACACCGATACTCGAAACAAAAAAATTACGGATCACATAAAGTGTTGTCTGATATAGGGATCGAACCCACAACACTTAGCGCGGTGTTAAATGGCGAGATTATCGTTTAAACCACTACGCCCTAAGTGCAGATAGGTAGAGCCTATTCTTGTGCTTTTGGAAGCGCTGCCACTCACTAAGGAAATAGCTACCTACTTCCACTTAGCGAGAGACTCATAAGGAAAACTACACATACGTGTGTGAGTCGAATACAGGTACTGCATCAAATAACAACGTAGGTATAAGTCATCATGAATATGTTGATATGAAACGTGTTCAACCGTTTACTCAAGAAGTATCCTTACATTAATATACAATATCTGAAAGGTAACTAGGTATGTTGTATTCTATCGTATAAGCAACGTTACTACAAAGTTTCATCACCATTCGTTAAGTCGTTTTTGAGTAAAGTCTGACAGTTATTAAACTTATTAAAATCGAATTTTAATAACTACAATGTGCTGTAGTAATGTAAATATTTTCCTCATAATTTGTGCTATCCCAATTAATGTAAAGCCATCCTCACAAACTTCCGCGTTTAATAATCTACACTAATAATAAATATAAAAATAAAAGCGGGAAACGGCTAATAGAAATAGAAAAAAGCAATGCCCAACAGCTAAAAATATTTTTGCAATCATTCAAAGAAAATCCTGAATAATCATTGAGACAAGTACGGACGCTGCATGGTAATGGCTAACCAGTTCCTGTATGTCTCACATAGCTATGTTTAGCCCGCAGCTATGCCCGATAAACAGGAACTGGTCTGGTGTATCTACATAAACATCTAGCCAGCAATATGAGAACGAACTACGAGAAAACAGCGCGTCTAGATTTAAAATAACCAGACGTGTAAGTTTGTTTGTTATTAGTTTAAAGGGCATCCACGCCGCTGTTACTTGTAGTTGAATATTTCAGAATGTTAGAGCACAACATTCTACAACAAAGCATTCAAGGTAAAAATAGCTTCATATATTGTTGCTAAAAGTCATTGAATGTTACCAAATGTGGACGTGTTTCTAAAATACGTTGTCCAAGTAAAATTGCTGTGAGGTGAATGCACCATAAGCCATAACATGTTCAAGATTTGATTTCTAATAATAATTTTTTTTTTATTTTTTTTTTATTTATAGTCTCACACTTGTATCCCCGAAGGAGTAGGCAGAGGTGTAAATATTACACCCACATTGCGCCATAAATTTTTAGCACCCATGCAATAGGGGGCGAGCCTATTGTCGTTACCGGGCACATCACCAGACTCCGGGGCGCTACAGAGTACTCGGCAAACCCAGGAACACTTTTGCCCGACCCGGGAATCGAACCTAAGACCTCCGATCAGCAGTCGCATACGCTATCCACTGAACCACGGAGGCAGTCTAATAATAAATTAAAAGGTTATTTTACATAAATTCAATCAACAGACAAAGAATTCCCAGGTTCGAAACTACAATTTTGGGATCACTATGTGTATAGAGCACTGCTTCAAATATTCTATAATAGACTTAGAAGTATAAGTATATAATGCGGGGTCGCGGATGAATACGTAGACTCTCGTGGCCCATGAGTGTCGCCGAGTGTCGCTGGTTTAACATCAACATCAGCCTTTAACAGTCCACTGCTGTACTAGGCCTCTCCTTTGAAAGGAGGAATTGGCCTACTATACCACGCTGGCCAAACGGGTTGGTATAGGGTTTGTATCAAGTTTTCATTCTCTTACAGTGCTGTTCTCTGCATAATATGCTCCCTCTGTCGGCTCTTACCTCACCCATGGGATGATATGGGGTGGTGACATTCCGTATTCTTAATCCGTCACCACACGGATACCTATATACCCTATGGTAAGTTAGGCTAAGTAATTAAGATCTATCTGCCCTACTCTTCACTTATACAAGTGATAGGTGATATAAAAATTCATGGAAAATCCCACATATTCCACAACTAAAGCAAAGAGTTACTACACAACATGGCAGGTGGCAAGTGATAAAGCGATGTGTGCCGCTAGTCGCTGGACACTCACAGCTCGCGGCGCATGTGTGTTGTTTTACGAGCTGCAATAATGTGCATCAACAGGTCGTGAACGCCGGCCGTCGACTCCTAGCCACCCGACCAGCGTGCCAACTAGCTCACCACATAAATACATGTGGTTTTACATAGAAATAACATTACACTTTCTGACTCACAGTTCATAATAATATGTGATGTTTTCTCAAGGGAGTATAGTTATACCTACATATAGGTACACACATGACCAGTGGCGTAGGAATTGGCGGTCCGCCCCGGGTGCCACCCTTTTTGGGGTGCCACCCATCCAAAAAAAGGGGTGACACCCAAAACTCAACTTTAAGAACAATCATGTACAAAAACATAGGCACTAGCTCAGCACTACGAGAGTTACAAGGAATTGTTAGGTGTCGACTAAAAAAAAAAACCACTGCAAAAAAAGTCACTTTTTGTCTGTTAGTCCAAACCGTCTTAACCAACTTTGATATTTTGTGAGATTATCACGTGCAATAAGAGCAGTTGCTAAAGCTACATAATATATGAAGCTTTAGCAACTGCTCTTTCTGCTCATGATACATGTTTATAATGTAGTATAGATAATTATGTATACTTCATTATAAACATGTAAAATTGGAGTAAATTAAAAAGCTGTTTAAATTACACGAAATGCGATGAATAACGACAGAAAAGAACGCGGGTGTAACCGCAGCAGGGTTCAGCCAATGAGTACTCACGCACGCGTGGCGGGTTACGGATATGTACGATACGGATCGTCAGTATTCCCAATACATACATACATAGACTCACGCCTGTTTCCCGGAGGGGTAGGCAGAGACTACGGAATGCCATTTGCAACGATCCTGACATACCTCTCATGCTTCATTCACTTATACGCTATTTCCAATACTGTTAAAATTATGTTTAATAATATTGCTCCAACCTAATTCTACCTTGAACTCGATATTCGAGTACAGGCTATCCGATCAGTCCGATCACAAAGCGATGTCAGGATTTTCACGCAGCCATCAACTAGACAAAACGTCGCACAACCGTATAAGTTCATAAGTCTCTCACTTGCTGCAAGCAAAACACCTAATTTGTAATCTCCCAAACCGTAATTCCCATATAATTATGTGGAGTAAAATACCCTATTACCCATGTAGACAAACCGGATATATCACACGTCAAATACAACAAACGGTCATACATACCTACCTACTATATTATCGTCATCAAAGCTCTTATCAGCGTACTAATAATAATAAAATCTGACCAGCGGCAATAACTACACTATAACGTCAAACAAAAACATACCAATCGGGTATTACCCAATATTTAAGTATGAACTGAAGACTGCGGCATTAAATTATTTCAAGCACCTCAAAGGATCACTCCGTCTAATAAGACACATAAAAGTCAAGTTTGGTGATGCGGTTGTATCTCTAGCGAAGACTTTTTAATTCCTAGAACACAACCTCATTTCTAAATATCATTAATGCCCGCGGTTACACCCACATTATTTAAGGCTACTGCTCCGCTCCCGTCGCTCATAGCGCGATGTTATATAGCCTATAGCCTTCCTCGATAAGTGGACTATCTAACAATGAAAGAATTTTTCAAATCGGACCAGTGGTTCCTGAGATTAGCGCGATCAACCAAACAAACAAATTCTTCAGCTTTATATATTAGTATCTTAGCTACCCGGCCTACCAGCCTCTGCAGATCTAACAGCAGTTTCTTAGATATTACAAATGACAAATGCGATTACGATTAGTAGGTAGGTATATCGTGCCTTAGAACTACACAGTAAGCAATGAACATCAGTAGGTACTAGCTTCCATGAATGAATAAGATAGTCAACTGAGGTGATGTCATAAATAATGATCGGCAACCTATCTAAATATTCCACGACTGTGGTTTCAACCTATCGTCTGCTCTTGGAATACCTACAATGAGTGGTTCGGTCAAATTATAGGTGTTTTTTGTAAGATGTAATGATGAAGTAGCGCGCATTGGGCCGGGCCGCGGCAGATAAACGGCGATAACCTCGGCAGCAGTCACGTGTGACCGGTAGCGGCCGTGAACCGCGCCATCGAGGTAAACTGTGACCAATCACTCGGTAATGGCGAGCTAATCGGCTCTTAGTGCGAAAATTCGGCAGAAAAGTAATTAGATAATACTTTATTGAACAACGGACACCAGTTTAAGATACAAACTTGTAACATTATCACCTTCGTTCAGTCCTCAGAAATTGAAGCGTCCGAACCGATTACAACTTACAACCAAGATTTTCAGGTTGGAAGCCGGGGCACGGTAATATAATCTAACAGTATTGTAACTCGGCCGTCTTCGTGAGTTATATACCTACCAGACGCGCCGCATGCGAGCTGCGGCACAATAGCGGCTGCGGGTACTGTAGGCACAGTCCGCCCAGTCTAATGGGTACTCTGCTCGAGGCGCGTAGGTATAACTCGAGTTTCGTGCGTTTGTATGGAGTTACAATACTGTTAGATTTTATTACCGTGGCCGGGGTGCGCTTTCGAGTCTAACCAGCAGGCCGATTCAGAATGTCACGACAAGTAATCGTACGATATGTCAAATTATTGTCCTCGTCTTTTAGCCGCCTATCAGAGATATTTTGAACAAATATTTATTGAATTCGGGTTATTTATTAATTTACTTCATACTGAATGCATAAAATTGATAGGAAATGCGATAATTTTGACAAAAAATGAGGTAGCTCGTTTGACAATTAACGGAATCGAATGTCAAATGAGATATCGAACGATTCTGAATCGTCCCCCAGATTAGACAGAAGACGAAGATACAATCTTATAATAAGTACATATATCTTGGGACTTATGTACCTAATCCTAGACTAGACAGAGCCTGCGGTAAGTTGAATTGAGAAAAGTACCTGCAATAGGCGCCTTTGTCGCTAAAAGCAATCCTACCAGCCAACCCTTAGATGGACGGAGACAATATGAAATTTGATTCATAGATCATAAATCATAATAGACAAAAATTAGATTCTTAGATAAATTTATAATAATTTATTAAATTATTATATCGGTGAACGCGGTTGTGAAATACTTCGGGCAATGTATAGTTAAAGTTTTAACAAGGAACAGATAAGGACGCTAATTTCTACTTGATACACGTATGACGTATGGCCCGTCGACCATGACATTGTACGTTATCAATCTTTGTGACGGTGTAGCATGGGGATTGCCGCTGTTTTTATCGCTTAGAGGTCAAAGCTTAGCTGGAAGATTTTTTACTGTATTAAATGTCACTGATTTGAGCAGGTTTCTTGTCGTCCGACACAAATCGGGACCGATGGCAATGCGAGCTCTCCGAAACACGGTAGCGGAGTGCTTTGATGTAAATACCACACGTGGTCACCCATCCAAGACAACAAAGTTCACACTTTAAGCGTTGCTTAACTTTGTCGAACTATAACGAAGGGTAAGCCAAGATAAGCTATGAGCGCTACTAGTGGGTTGCTAGTGGTGTGTGTAGATAAAGTGCGTGTAGTAAGTACGGGAGCGTTCACGGCGAGCAGCGGCGGGCGGCAACGTTATAGCAACGACATGTCCATGGCGCGTTTACTTTGATGCGACATCGGGTGCGGCGAATTAAGGCGCGATATGGACATCGAAAACGCTGCCGCTGCCGCCCTGATAGCAGGCAGAGTAGGTAGACGGTCTGACTCACGCTTGTGCTCCCGCTCAGTTCCCTTGAGTGCAGTGGCGGTCACGAGCACTCAGCGGTCGCACACAGGACCTTCGCCTCATGCTCCGGTTACAACACTCATCCACCTGTCCACATGTCTGACACTACACGCGACATGCCTATAACTGGTTACTCATACATAACAATACTATACTACTTTTACTACATAGGTACTTAATCCAGAAAACACGTCAGAACTTCTCTCGTAGTGAGCTTACCAATATTTTAAACATACATACATTCATAGACTCACGCCTGTTTCCCGGAGGGGTAGGCAGAGACTACGGAACGCCATTTGCAACGATCCTGACATACCTCTCTTGCTTCATTCACTTCCATCAAATTTCTCATGTATGCTCTTCGGTTAAGGGTACTTCTAACCTGTCCTTTTTTTAACATGTCTCCAATCTGGGGCGCGATTCAGAATCGTTCGATATCTCATTTGACATTCGATTTCGTTAATTGTCGAACGGGCTACCTAATTTTTTGTCAAAACTATCGCATTTCCTATCAATTTTATGCATTCAGTATGAAGTAAATTAATAAATAAATCGAATTCAATGAATATTTGTTCAAAATATCTCTGATAGGCGGCTAAAAGACGAAGGCAATAATTTGACATATCGTACGATTACTTGTCGTGACATTCTGAATCGGCCTACTGGTCAGAGAACGTCCGTCTAGGTCTTCCCCTTCCTCCTGTCCCATTCACACTTGACTTATATAACTTCTTGGTCAGTCTTTCATCATCCATCGCCTCCATGTGTACAAACCATCCTAGCATACCTTTCTCGATGCTTGTCACTACATATTCTTTTACCCCACAACACTCTCTTATCACACAATGCTTTACTCTGTCGTCCAAAGACACTCCACTCCAATCTTTTAAAATGTTACATTAAGTAGCTGTTACTACTTGACTTTTTTGCTGCAGTCTTGAAAAAGGCAGGTGACTGTTGTTGAGTAGAAAAGCTCATTCAGTGAGTAAATTCGAAAATGGATAATGTGAACGCCAAAAAATATGATGATATTTTGTCAGCCCGTAGTAGTCGTCGCTAATAAAATTAATTTTGAAGTGCCCATTAAAGTTCAAGTTTTTCCCCTCTCACATAACTAGATAATGTTTTTCTCAAAACAACGCATCCACTTACACCGAATTAATTGTTGAACTCAACGTCACAAAGGCCTACGTCTAAGAGAGAACTGAATTGGTGATGTAACGTCATAAACATTTTTCCTCTTCCGCACACAACGAAGCCAAAGCTATAGTTAATCAACTTCAGTTAATACATATTAATTATAAACATGTATAATTGTGACATTGGCGCACGTGTCGCCTTCGCGCCGCTACCGAGTGTAGTGTATACGTATCTACTCGGATAACTACTAACGTTATCCTCAGCCTGAATGAACCGTTACGACTTGTTCACTTGTTATTTTTTAAGCAACTCACGCACTCGGAATAAATATAGGTACCGTTTTTAAGAGTTTACAAACATTGAAACAAAGAGACAAAGGATTGCCAGACGGGACAGGGACTGACCATTTTGAATCGCATGAAGGTTTGTCCCACAGACATAGATCTACATAGATAACGCAAATGCATGCACTTCGCGTGTCTGAACTCCGACCAAGCGTCGAGCTTGGTCGCCACTAACTTCAGTCCCCGCGCGTCCGTTTTACCGTTAAGTAAACTTTATTCACATTACGTTGCCGCGTTTGCTTCGGACGTTTGATCTGACGTTGTGTATTAGGAGACGATGAATATCGCAAAGCGATACTGTCGCGCATCGCTTCGACTTCGTGATACAGGCAACGTCACAGTAGGTATTAAAAAGTCGGCACGCTTGGTTTCAAAACAAATCGTGATAGTTGCGTTATCTATGTAGATCTATATCTGTGGTTTGTCCCGTGTGTTATGTTGACCACAACTCCTCGGTGCCACTGTGACATGACAAAGCACGCTTTTACTCTACGGGGCTGTAATGTCTCGACAATACTAATAAACAATGTCATGATTAATTTACCTTGAGCTTGCTATCGTTTATATTATATCACAAACTTGGTCAACATTTAAAAAAGTGAACGCATGTTACTTGCTATCACTCAGGCCAAGGATCTCTGGTCTATAACAAATCCACACAGACTATTTATTTGGCAAATAGTAACATTTTTATTCTGTTAGACTAATTCATGAAATTTCGGTCTACCACCACCCCGCAGTGAATTGTTACCTAATCGATAACTTGTATGGTCCATTTAAAAATAAAATTTAAATTACCTTAACCTTTTTTAGTTCCCTAATTATATGTGGCGCATATCTTTCCATGCGGATTCCTATAAGCCTTAAGATTAAATTATAAGCCATGTGGGCAGCGACATTAAAAAAGATTACGAGACTAACTTCAAAAAGTTTACGAAAAGTGCGTAGTTGCGTACTGTAAATTCCAAAACAAAACACTCGGCGTGGCAGACATGCAGCCATTAGTTTCCTCGCTAGAATTTGCAATTTCTATGATATTTGTTTCCCCTGCATGACATTGTAGAGATAATGAGGAAAAGGGTATCGCTTACACGCGGTGCACGGTGAATGCGGGTGTCATTAACATTCGACATTACTCAATTAGTCTATACATACAAATATGTTCCAGACATTGATTCTTTTTATTGGTGGTGGTGACACATTGGGGTTGGTTGGTTGTATTAGAAGAGACTGTGAAACAGCAAGGGCGCAAGGCTCTGGACTACACCAATGTACATAGTAGGTACTTGATATTCGTCATTCTATGCTATACGGGATAAAACTAAATAGAGAAGCTACGGTCATGATCGTCGTGAGCGACCTTCCGAATATTATCCTCTCTTATCAAGTCATCATTACTACGTATAAGTTTTTATCATAACATAACATTACTTCACGCCTTTTATCCCCGTAGGGGTAGGCAGAGGTGTATCACACAGCCACACTTCGCCAGTTATGTTTCGGTCCCAATGTAATAGGGGGCGGGCCTATTGCCATCTACTGGGCACATTGTTGAGCGAGCGATAATTAACATTCTAACACTTATACACATAACTTCGAAAAGTCAGAGGTGTGTGCCCGGGGTAACTGGGGATCGAACCCAAGACAGTCGTCTCGGCAGTCCGTTACGTACACCACTGGGCTATCGTCACTGCCAATTTTAAGGGGGTTCCGTACCTCACAAGGTAAAAAAGGAACCCTTATAAGATCACTTTCTTGTCCGTCTGTCTGTCTGTATGTCTGTCTGTCCGTGTGTCACTACCAATTTTCTCAGGAACGGGTGGACCTAGCAAATTGAAATTTGTACCAGATACTGAGGTCTATGGTTCCTATTAGGTGTATAAAAATCAGGGTTCTGGGTCAACCCGATAAAAAGATATGGTCAAAATTAGATTTTTGTGAAAACTTGTAAGTACCAAAATTAACCTTAATTTTCAACTTTTTTTAATTTTCGGAATTTTTCCTTTAGTTGTGCTGTAAGACCTTTGTTTTAACCAAAATTTACAATTCTAGGTCAACCGTAAGTACCCTATAGGTTTTGGGTCGAAAACCTATATGGTAGTTCCCGTTGAACTAGAATCACGAAATTTGGCCAGAAGCAGGGTCTTACAGCACAAATAAAGGAAAAAATACAAAACATAAAAAAGTGGAAAATTTAAGGGTGTCCCCATACATACATAGTATTAAAACTCCATTTCAGATAGTCCTCTAACTTGTATGGGCGCTCATACAGATTTAGAGGACTAGCGTAATTAGCACCAACCTCAAATAAAGTAAAATGCGTACGGAACCCTCGGTGCGCGGGTCAGACTCGCACTTGCCCGATTTTTTTTATCCTTATACTTAATATATTGTACATGAGTATTGTGATTCACAAGTGACGTCTGAACTGCCGCCGGCACGCCGATTCATTCAAGCGGAAATGTTATCAAGTTGAAAATTTATGATTTGTGCAGTAGCAATTATTTGCACGCGTAGTTTGTAACTTAATAAGGGAAAACCAATAAAGGTTTTAATAATTGTATGATACTAGATGATGCCTGTCCAATGGCAGCCTATTTGTTATTCTAATTTGATCTTCACTGCACAAATCATCAAAATCCGTTTAGTAGTTTTTTCGCAAAAGTGTAACAAACATCCATCCATTCAAACATCCATTTTCTATTTCTTTTTGCGTTTATAATCGTAGTAGAGTAGTCAGCGATATGGTAAGACGTGTAGGTGATACGTGGAGCTCAAGGAAACCTGATATAGACACGTCACTGACGCCACTGACCACAAACGCGATTGATTTTCAGCGGAGAGACGATGATCGCTTCCTATAACGTGGAGTAAATATAACACCAGAGTATATATATAAAAAATAGGTGCTTAATATCTTTATCTCTTTTTGTTTGACTTGGAACTGTTTTTATGCGGTATGAATAAGTATTTCACGTCTTCACGAGAAGATAGAAGAGTTAGTAAAGCTACATGTAAGCTAATAAGCCCTAGACGCAAGAAGGCTTTCAAGAACATTGAAAGAGATTAAAGTATAATATAATTAGCGGATGTAGAGACGTGTTACAATGCGAGTACGTCAAGCATATTATATTTATTTGCTTAAGAAATAACATCAGCATACACTTCCACCCCGCAGTAACATCTGCGCTGGGCGAGTAAGTACATGTTGAAACAATGGTTGAGTCGCTCACGCACTCTGTATAAATAGTCGAGGAGCACTCGCCGCTAGATGAATCAATTGCACAACGGTTTTTCTTGTATTCATCAGTAAACAGTTGCACTAGAACTGTGCTGCTACTCTGCCTGCTATCATCTGCTATCACCGATGTGGTCTATCACTGAAGTGTTCCGCGATGCTTCCATACTAATATCATAAATTCGAAGCGTGTTTGTTTTCCCTTCTTTCACGTCGCAACGGGGCGATGTAATGGCAAGATCTTTATGTGTGGATCACTATAGCTATCTAGTTAGGGCTTTAGAAGGTTGGAGAGTGACGTACCTACGCTATCCTTTACCGTGATAACTAACTCTTACGCGGGTGGAACGGAGCGCCGGTGAAGTTTAGGTTTAACAGGTAGTAGAGCCTTCTGATTTCAGCATGAATGGGCCGGCTCGACCGGGGAAGTACTACCCTCTCACAGAAAATCTACGTATAATAACAGTACTTAAACTGTTGGGTTTCGTTTGGTGAGTGAGAGTGCCGGAGGCCCTATCCCCGGTTCCTTCTCCCTTATCCCAATCCTCAGCCTATCCCTTTTCCCGACCCCAAGGGGCGGCAAGACCGGCAACGCACTTGTGACTCCTGTGGTGTTGCTTGTGTCCTTGGGTGGCGGTAATTGCTTACCACCAGGCGGTCCGTCTGCTCGTTTGCCGCCTATTACAATAAAAAAGACTATTAAACTGTAAAAAGCAGTCCTTTTTACTTCACGTTGGAAATGCCAATTCTATTCGATCATCCAACCTTCCGGCAAGCAGAAGGGGTTTGTGAAGACTCTCTCCTACAGTCACTCGGGGGAGTTACCCACGACAACCTTCGCACTGTCCTTCGACGTTCAGTACCGATTTACCGGTGGGGTCGCGCGAAACGCGGTAACATACTCAGCCGTGACCCCGATGGGAAACAGCTAGGTACACCTAAGCTCATACGTTTTACGAGCGATTCATATTGGTGTGCAAACGAGCGTAACTGATGTAACTGATGGGAGCGGTCGCACTTCAAACAAATAGCATATTCTTCTGTCTAACCTCATTATTTCCTTTTTTTATTGGGGACGACTTGGCATTATTTTTCTTGTAAAGTATGGGGTACAAATTGTCTGATGAAAAACGTATTGCAACTCAAGTTGGCCTGTATTTCCAGAGCCGACCAAAGGTAAAATGTGCTTATAATAGGAAAAATAAGGATTTCAATATAAATAAATAATTATGGTTGAAGAAAGATGAAAGATACAGTGAGTTTACTTTTCATTTACATACTTCTATAACTGGTGTTAAGGAAAGAATACATTAAACCAGCAAGGAAATTCAGCTGAATATAAATTAGCCAGTAGAACGCCACAAAGTTGGTGCAATCCCGAGTATAATTATATTCGAAGGCACAGATTTAACAAACAAGAACCAGATGTAGCGTATTCGTCCAACTAAGTGAGGCACGTTGACAGCTATGTGTGCGTGACATTTGGCGACTGGCACTGTACGGACACGCGCGTCTATGTGTGTGTAAAGTTGCCAGATTATGAATAATCTCCCACTATTTTGCATATAGTTTTTGCAAACGAATATAAAAATATTACATAGGTAATATTTTATATTCGTTTGTGGTTTTGAAGAATTTACCATAGATTTAATTAATGCTTTTAATATGTAATGCTGTTGTGAAAATTATTCAAATAAAAAATACCATTAAAGTATGCTTTTATAAATACATTTCTTAAAAAATGTAGGCTCCGAGTTAAGTTTTAACTAATTTTATTCGTAAATTGAGAAATAAATAGATAGGCTTGCGTCATAAATATTAATTAGCAAAAACATTTTGTCATGCATACAATAAATTATGAATATCATAATCATAAATCGTAACCAATAAAAATTGCTATTAAAAATAAATAATAGCTACAATCAATAATTTCTGTTTCTGTACTTAATGTACCCACGGCGCCAAGTCAAGCTAAATAGTCGAAGTACGATTTTGATACTTATTCCCTACGCCATAAGAACGGTACAAAGGTCTAACAACGGTACAAAGGTCAAAGTGTATAGCTTGACAAGTAGCCGCGTGTACACGAATATTTGGATCGTTTGGGGATCGAACTCAAAACAATGTATATACTAATGGAAATCCTATTAGTATATTTATAAGAAAAAATATAATCTACAATATACTTTTACAATACGTTAATGTATTTTTCATTAACATGACAATCATTATTACCTACATAATCAATTGACAAGTGCATTTTCCCTAATTCAGGGAAAACGGTGTCGACGTAAACTGGCAACACTTACATATTTTCTGCAGAAATACGAATTTTATCGAAATAATATTATAAAACGGTCAAATAATCCATAGTTATCTGTAAGAATATATTCCATCTTCCCGTATTTGCTTTTAGAAACAACTTTTACAATGTTTAAAAACGCAAGACGGCATTTTATGAATTTAAAAGCTGGATCGATCGTGGCGTGTGAACTGTGCGATGCTTCGCAGCGCACTGAGTCGAGTTTGTATTCGCTTTTCAATTTTGTATTTGCTTTATTGGCCTCACGCAAGTGTTCCGCGCGCTCTGTCTGCCTTTTATTCTATAGTCTTAGTTCGAAGGCTACACCAGATCTCGCGCAACTTAGACAATAGGCAGCCTATTATTATACCGACATGACACCTCAAATAAACCAACGTTTCAACTGCTCTATTGTGAGAGCTAACTATCATCATCAAAATCATCATCCATATTAATATAATAAATGCAACCATGTGTTTGTTTGTTTGTCCTTGTTTTACGTCGCAACGGAGTAGATGATATAATAATAATCATAATAATCATTTATTTCGTTTTTATAAAACATATGAAAGTAGGTACATCAAAATTAATTATAAACAGAACGTGCAACTGACTTGTGTACGTTAAGCCAGTGTCTCCATAACTTGCCGCTCATGTATGCGGCTATAACGGCCAGGAGACTATTGGCGCTATCCGGCGCATCAGGGATGCAGTTCTTTTGCGCATGATTGCATAGAAGTCATCTATGTGTGCATCAGCGAACATCCCTGACGCGCTACAGAACCGGGGCAGCCCCAACAGTACCCTAAAGCCGTTATTATACTGGACTCGTAGGGCATTGTAGATCTTTTGCGTATATGTAGCCCACAGGCTGCATGAGTAAAAGGTCTGGCAGAATGACCTAAACAACGTTATTTTAACTGGTGCAGTACAACGTGCGAACCTACGAGCCGCCATATTGCATCTTACCGACAATGCCCTACGTTCCCTTTCCACGTCTACGTCATCACACAGATTATCTGCAACCCAGTGACCTAGGTATTTAAATTCCTTAACCCAGTTAAGTGGAATCCCATCCAGTTTAACCGAGGTAACTGAGTAACTTTTATTACCCGCCTTAAAAAGCATTACAACACTTTTATTAGTGTTATACCTGAGTACATGGGCTGCGGCATATGATTCACACACTTTTATCAGCTTGTTCAGGCCGCTGATCGATGGACTCAGCAAGACCATGTCATCCGCATAACTGATGTTATTAAACATCTGTCCATGAATGGAACAACCGACGTTGGTCTTACTGAGTTCAGCGATCAGCTGGTTTAAATACAGATTAAACAATTTTGGTGATGTTATACCTCCCTGCCTAACACCACAATCCAACTTGTATTCGTCAGAGTATGAACCTGCCCATCTAACAATATTTATTTTCACCACAGCAGCTCAAACATGCCGCTTTTGCTGCGAGACAACAGTGAACAAAACGCGATTTTGGTTCGAGCGTGAGGCAAAGTAGCTTTTTAATTTTTCAATCTTCAGTGCCACGAATTGACATTGTTCAGCCATAAATTTGAAACATTCGAATTTTACTGTGCTCTGTCTCTTTCACATGCATAAAAAAGTGAGTGAAAAAACAAACCCCTTCGAATTCGAAATTCGATTTTGGAATTCGACCTCAAAGAAAACACCTTCGCAAACGCAAATAAAAAAAGATATTTGTAATAAAGAAATTACTTTTTTTATATGTTATTGTTCATGTTTAATTTATTATTGGATTTTAATAAAAATAAGTCTAATTAATAGTATAAAATTGGTATTTAACCAATACATTTTTATTTGGAATTACAACAATGATACATTTGAAAAATAAACATCAGTAAAAAAGTAGCGGGAATAAAAATTTCGCTGATGCTGATACAGTAGTTATAGCGTAACGTGTTAAATTATATTAATATACAAAATAATCTAAAAAGATGAGTGAAACTAGCGATTCAACAAGTGATTAATGCAGAATTCAATCTATTCCTGTTAATTTCTGTCTCTTAAGTAATACGTATGTGTTCTCACTGCTGTGGTGAAAAGTTATGTGTGCTACACGAGAGCCGAGTTTTTGTATCTCGTGCTGTTGAGTCCCTCTCTACGCTCAGGATTCTAATTTTGATTCACTCGCTACGCTCGTAAATCAATCATAGAATCCTTCGCTTGCTCGGGACTCAAAATCAGCACTCGAAACAAAAAAACGACTTTGCTCTCTTGTTGCACAAATAACTATTGCTTCCTATACCAATATTTAAATAAATATATTAGCTCCTTCGGTACAGTTGTCTCTGTCAATAGCTTGTCCCATAGGATCTCATATGATACATGATCGAACGCCTTTGACAGGTCCAAAAAACAGGCGTATACAGGAGTCTTTCTACTGGTATAGTGCTGAACCGCATGCTTGAGACACAATGATACTATGATTTTTATTTGTGCAGATAGTTAGAAGGCTGCAGATCGATACAGGCTACCACCGACTACCACGTGGGCAAAGATACTGCCTGTATAAATCATATATCGTACGTACTCAATATTATTATAATTCATTCACAAAACGTAACGCTCGCTGAATGAATGGTCGCAGGTATAACTTGGTCGAGACAATACTAATGATTGTATTGAAATGAAATAAATGTAGACTCGCCATATGGCATTTGATAATAACGCAGGTATTCGGCCTAAACAGTTTCGAATATTTAACTTATTTTACATAAGGTCGACCAATTACCGAAAAAGCACGACTATGCGACGAATATAAATTGTTCATTATAAATTGCTAAACGGTAAAGGAAAACATCGTGCGAAAATCTGCAGGAGTTCATTTCTCCATGTTTCAAAAGACATGTGAAGTCTGCCAACCCACCCTTAACTAGTGTGTTAGTGATTTAACCTTTAAATTAGTGTGAGTGTGGATTGTGATCTGATATCTCAGACCAAAATATAGGTCTTGATAAAGCAAAAATATTGCCTAAATTGTCATAATTAGCGAGTTATATTTGCAAATCTATGATAGGGAATATCGACTCCATTCTAGCAGTCTTGGCAAGGATGAATAGCTCATACAGGTGAACTATTTTATTGACCTATAAATTGCATCGTCTGCTTAGACGTTACTACAGAGTAATATCTTGATTAATCATTTAATTATTATCTTAACAAATATTCTCATAGTTGGTAACATAATAAATAAAAGCCAGATGACAATAAGCTCCAACCCTCTCCAAAACCGAATGGATACGTAAGAGGTCTCTAAGCACGTTATCGTATGTTTCTTAGGGTTTAGTTTCCTCACGGGTATCGCCGCCACGTGAAAAACTCTTGAGCAATGCTCCGCGGCGGAAGACGCGTGCGCGCTTGAGATATTTCCACATCGACGCGCCGCCGCTTCAGACCACTCCACCGCACCGACTAATCGTTCCTGGTATCGAGTTTATAGCTTATCTTAAGAGTGCATGTGTGTCGTCATCTTAATATATAATCTTCTTAATATATAAAATCTTTGCGTTACCTACTGACTGACTGACAGACACGCTACAGCCGAAACTATTGGGCGCAGGAAACTGAAATTTGGCATGTATGTTCCTTGGGGACCGTAGGGGTGCACTAAGAAAGGATTTCTCGAAATTCCCACGGGATCGGCCAAAACGGGTAAATTAAAAAAAAATGCAGGCGTAGCTGCTGGCGTCCTCTAGTACTATATAAACAGCCTCATAGCGTGCCTTGGCTTGCCGTTCATGCATGTGAACAGGTCGACACTTGGATGGTTGACCACGTTTAGCTTCGGAGTAAAGCTGTCGGATCGGGTCTTGTGTCAGGACATGAATCGTCGTGCGATGTCGTAGGCCATAGACAGTTTAAATACTCCGAAGCAAGAGTCAGAAAACGCGGCTTCACTCGAGTGCGATTTGAATTATCTAATCTGCACTCAAAAAGACCATTTCGAAGTCATCGCGTCAGTATTTTATTGTAAAGGCACATTAACACTATTATTTAACTTACTTTTTACAAAAAGTTATTAGCAAGGTAAACCTGTGTCAAGGAAATAAACATTTTTATAGGGAACAAGTGTTTTTATTTGTCAAGAAATGTCAAGTGTGTCACAGAGAAGAGCAAGAGACATATTGAGGCACAGCACGACATTTGGAAAAGGTGTCTTTTCTTGAGCTTTTACCATGTATGTAGTTATGTACTACGTACCGTAACTTCAAAATCAATGGTTTTCTATTTATATATTTCAGGAGGAGAACGAGCAGACGGATGATGTTAGGCGATTACCGCCGCCCACGGACACAAGCAACACCAGAGGGATCACAAGTGCGTTGCTTGCCTTTTGGGAATAAGAGATGTAGCTGTCAGAGCACGGTACACACATTTTAACTTCGCACATTCATAGTGGTAATATTGGCCTTGCGTTGTATAAACTGGTCGTTTTTTATTATTTTCATAACTACTTTACTAGGCATGATAATTGCAAATAGAACCGGTCCTACTTGATAGCTCTGCCGCTAAAGCTAGGTGGAATCTTTGATATATCGCAGTAAGATTGCTCAGGTAATGTTGCTAGTTGATTCTAGCTGACTCAAAGTTTTCTCATACTTATACTTCAACAAAAAGCACAGCAAAAAGCTTGTGTTCAGAGGCATAGTTTTTATAATGCACAGATGGCGTAGTAGTTTAAGCGGTCACCATTGAATAAGCACGCGCCAGGTGTTGTTGATTCGATCCCCGGACAAGACAACACTGTGTAATCCACAAATGGCTGTTTTGGGAATGTTCTTTCTGTCCGTTATTCCAATGTTTGCAAGGTCCCCCGCGATACAGGATTGAAACTCTAATACCGAGTAAGTCTATTTAAAATAAAAAGATAAAACATGATGAATTTGACGACCGGTTGGCGCAGCAAGAGTGTAAAACGATTGCTACGCCGAAGGTTGCGGGTTCGATTCCCGCTCAGGTCAAACATTTGTGTGCATGAACATGGATGATTGTCTTGGTTTGGTGTTTCTATGTATAATATGTATATATTTACAAAAATAAAGTATATATGTATGTTTATCCATTATCTAGTACCCGTAACACAAGCTCTGCTTAGTTTAGGACTAGATGGTGATGTGTGTATGTGGTAGAATATTATATTATAATTATATTATTATGATACACCGAAACTAATAAGTACACGTGGTGTGTTCACTCTGAAACATATTATGTCAATGTAATCGTACTAATTATAGAATGAACTGTTGTACAGTTAGTGCACCTAATACTTTAATTATGCAATCATGAGGACACCGGTCGTCGTGACGCGCACTCATGTCATATGTAGGTAGTATGAGTAGGTATGTATAATGTATGTTGGACGCAAATGAACAGAGCCACCTTTACACCACTACGTGAACACACAAACTAGTTCTTTAAAACAAGTTCTAAGCCACCGGACGTCAGCGAACACGACCAATACGTGAATCACTCCAATATAAAAATACTAAAGTTATGGTAGGTACAAGAAGGCAGCGACAGCCTAGGAGAGAAATGAACACCAAGACGGCTCTATTGATTGTACCTTTGCCATTCCATCATCATCACCCTCCTACCGTTCTCGCGGCTGCATCGAACACTTATAGGCCCTGTAGTCTAACTAGATATGACAGAATATTAGCTTTTCCACAGAGCGACCTGCCCGTCTGACCTCCTCCTTCGACTTTTTTTATTACAAGGGGTTATTATTACGCAACCGCCATACTTGTGATAAGGCCATACAATTACAATCAATAAAATATACACAAACTGACTTCAATCACCATTAATAATACAATCCGTGTGTATTTATATGATTTATTTGTAATATTTGTACTTTGTGCGCGCGCCATTACAATAGCCGTTACGTGTTGGAGTCAGTAATGAAGTTATTATAAAAACGTGTCACAATGACGCACTGTATACATTATTGATTACCTAATTACACAACTGTGAGTGCTTACTGCCGTAGCGGACATGTAAGCTTACAGTTGTATTCGCTAGACCAGACGCGGATTCAGGATCATGGCTTAGTTTGGTTAGGAAGCTTGATATTGGTGACGGTAATTTCATTACCAAAGGAGCCACAAAAAATTTAAATATCGTGGGAAGGCTTACATGGTTTTCTGGGCTCTAGCCTTGCCTATGTAGAGACCGATTAAGAATACAGTGTCACTAGCCCATTCCATTGCGAGGGTGTCGTAAGAGATTAAGAGGCGTAAAATCATTGGGACCAAAACATAACTGGCGAAAAGTGGGTGTGTAATACACCTCTGCCTACCCTTTCGGAGATTAAAGACGTGAAGTTATGTTATGTTAAGAAAATCAACGGAGCAAATAGCGTCTTACGGAAGAAACGGAAATCTTGACAGACTAAACCTTCTACCAACTGGTCTGGCCGGCGTAGTATTGGTAGGCCAAATACAATATTTCTTCACAATGATATTGTGATAGGAGAGACCTATGTCCAACAGCGGACTTCAAAAGGCTGCATGGTGGCGGTGAGCCCCTTATTTTCACTGGACCCGCCCCAGTACAACCAGAATCTTGATTATTGGGAATCCAAGAGTAATGTCCTCCTGACTGATTCCGGCCACGGCGGCTTGTCTTTATATGAGACTTGCCAACTGCGCGGGACATATTATAGTGCACAAGTGTGTGCGCATACACGAGTGCACTCTCTATTCCCTCACTCTCATAGTCCGATGGGACGCCACAAGCGACAAGACCGAAAAGAGATTGGGCACAGGATCAGTGCTTTCCGAGACACGGGGGTATGTCGCCTCTAACTCCCTAACTCTGAACTTTTATTGGATAATTCTTAACAGAAAAACCCTATATCACCTTTTGTTCGACCCAGGAATCGAACCCGACACCTCATGATCCGCAGCCGCTAACACTACTGCAGGACCACAGAGGAAGTCAAAAGAGTAATGAAGCATATTGTGTCTCGTTCGGTAGGACAGACAGATTAATTTAAAACGTAAACAGATTTTCCTACTTCATTTATATGTTTGTATAGATGCATAAATGGCGTTCTGAAGCAAACAATAAGCTCTCAATTAGTTGCATCGGCCGCGTCATCATCCATATATGCATTAGTTGTCACCCAGTGACATTTTTTCTCGCAGCAATGACACGAATATGAACTGCTCTCGTGCATCAAATATTTGCAACGCAATCACGTGAAACGCTGCACTCTCAGTGAAAGTGTTGTATTGTGAAACTATACATCTCGCAAGCAATCTCGCACAATTATCATTTCACGAAAAAGGCTACCGCGGAAATCATAGTGAAATGCAAAAATATAACCAAACCGACACATCGCAAACGGCATATTTTGTCGCCTATACCTGTCCGTGTGGTGACGGATTAAGAATACGGAATGTCACCACCCCATATCATCCCATGGATGGCGTAAGAGCCGACAGAAGGAGCATATTATGCAGAGAACAGCACTGTAAGAGAAGGAAAACTTGATACAAACCCTATACCAACCCGTTGGGCCAGCGTGGTCTGGTATAGTAGGCCAATTCCTCCTTTCAAAGGAGAGGCCTAATCTAGTAGTGGACTGTTAAAGGCTGATGATGATGACCTGTACCAATACTAAGTTATCATTTCAGTTCAGTTTCCTATCACGCAATTCTCGATTACAACAATACCTACTCATCATTATCAATTCATCCAACCGTTACCCGGTTACATCCAAGGCTTTCTCGTCTTGGAGCCCGGTTCCAAACACTAGTCTAATAACTAACCATACCTATTTGACACCGCAGAACGACTGCCGTCTAATCTCTGCAAGCGAAATAGGCGATATTCCATGACCTAGACCAGTGTCAGTATATTCAAATTAGATTAGCGCTATGATGCTATCGCTGCCTTCAATGGTAACAGCAGTACTATTACCGGAAGTGTCTTAGCGGAAAACTAAACTTAATTTGTTACCCGATCTGGTTTTCACAGTATGAATCAGTTGTCACGTAAGTCAGTGGATAGATGTAGCAGGTAGTTAAAATTATTCATGACTCATGCACGGCCGTGTGAGAGAAAACCTTTCAAACAGCCTTAAACAGTCCGTACCGAATCACCGATATGCAACGTATTCTATCAGATAAATCCACAAGGAGCCGAGTGTCAAGGCTAAGCACTTCGCACATCTACACACAAGCCGTCAAAGTCATCTGCTACCTACCTAGATGTGGCGAGGTCAGTACGAGAGCAAATGGACCGAATCTAAGGTTTGTCTTTTTATAGCGGTAAACTAGCACGCGGCCTGCATCAAAGTAAGCGGTCAACATGGCCTATTATGTTGATTCTTAAAATTCTGTACCATCCTAATCATAGGGCAATGATCATAATAACATCCTTGCGTTACTGACTGACTGACAGACATGCTACAGATAAAACTATTGGGCGCAAGAAGTTGAAATTTGGCATGTATGTTTCTTGGGGTCTACAGAGGTGCACTAAGAAGGGATTTCCCGAAATCGAAATACCCTCGGGATCGGGCAAAACGGGTAAAAAAATATTGCGGTCGTAGCCGTAGGCACCCATCCTCTAGTTGTGTATATAAAATAACTTGTCCTGACCGACATATTATCAGAGAGTCTAGAGAGGCTAAAACTGCCCCTAAAATCATCAAAGATAAAAACCTTCTTTCACCTTCCAAACCAAATAAGCTTCTCCCCACCCTAAACGAAATGCTAGATCCACCATTGCACATGCACAAAGCACTACTGAAAGTACTGAAGCATTTTGGACATTGTGTTCCATACATAATATTCATCCACTAGGTATATTTTTTTTACACATCATACATACATCCAATATTAAGATATTGTTAAGAGTATAACTGCATATTTCAAATGTTATTATTATTTATGTAACCAAAAGTATGTAACACAGTTAAAACTAAACATTTACTATCAATGAGCCTTGATCTCATTGAATACTAAGATAAATATTGAAATAAAAATAAGGTTGATCGTCTTTGCTTACTTTTAAACACCTACAGATGAAGTATAATATAAGATGAATACAATATGTTTTTGACTACTCCAAGAATACTGAATGATTACTAATATTTTCTATGTTTAAAGTAAATACCAGCTACATAGCTACGAAAAATGAGCAAGAAATATAATACACAATGGACGTAATCACAAAATAGTCATAAAATATATGACTAGACGTGTCTCAAGCTCTTCTAGCAAACTTATTTTTTGTAAAGGATAGGCATGAATTACTTTGGAGATCTTGGCTACTAATGTGACATGGCGAGCTACTTCCTAAAATCATAATGTACAAAAATAATCTACAAGATAGATAAAATTATATTCAGAGCATAAAAACTTCAATATTACTTACAGACACTACCAAGTATACTAATATGCAATTTACTTTACTTTAATCACATATTTTGCTTTATTCCTTACAATTGAATATGCTGCAGTTACAATTTATGCATGATAAAATAGATATTAAAACTTACTACCATAAACCAGATTGGAAAATGATTAACTTTTGGATAAAGCCAAACATACTTTAATCTTGTCTGTCAGCCTATAACACATTTTTAATTGGAGTCCAGTTTACTAGTATTTTTATAGTGTGCCTTATTTAATTTAAACAAAAAAGTTATGTTTAAAACGGTCACAAGCCACACAAGTATAAAAGCTTAAAACACATTCAATTGCATAATTGAAAAAGTAATTAAATATTGGTGCTTGAAATAATTTAGTTGTTTTTACATATAAGTAAATTGTAAGTCAAAGAAAGTTGCAGTAATAATTTTCAATAATAGAGTACTTCTAGCTATGAGTTTAAATTGCACTGAACCAAGCCTGAGCTGAGATAACTTACAAGATAAGCTTTTGAATAAACATAAAAATAAATGTGAGTTGTTCTATAGTTGGTCAATGGCAAATCAATTAAAGCATGGCAGTATTCAAACTGAGGTCAACTTCATTTTTGTACATAACTTTTTATAAACTTTAACATAGATGCAGGAAACAGAAAATGTAATGTGAACATTGAGGAAACTACACTTATGTAAGTAAGTATGTATGTCATGTCTGTCACAGATATAAAATATGATGTTTCATTTTACCTGTTGTAAGTAACTGAATGTAATTTTCCTTAAGATATGTAAAATGAATGACTTAATTTTCAAACTATTAACTTTTGTACATTTTATTTCATAATATTTCACAAGAGATATTGCATTTGTTTAGTATGAACTATCATCAAACTATTTTGTTTGTTCGTCATTATTACATAAACTTACATAGCTGATATCCAAAGTAAACTGGAAACACTATGCCCTTGACATAGAGATAATGCCATGACCTACCTGCACAATCTGCACAGAAACAACCTCATGAGATAAGAGCTCACTACTCATGGGTGATAACACGGGGTTCATTCACACAACAAGCACTATCTGTCACAGTCCGTCACTGACTCATGGTGGGTGTATGCAGTTCATGTTACATAGTCTGTGCATGTACCGACAACTGTACCGCAGCTGCAACTATCTCATATTGTACAGCTGTATATTGCATTTGCTCACAATCAAACGGAATATTCACTTGTCCCTATACAACTGACATGATATTAAATGTAGCATCACACTAAGTATCACGCAGTGGAGGGAACACTCCAGAACAATGCTAGAACCTGACCTCTGTATGTTTACATGCAGTGTCATTGCACAATGCTATTCACAACACACAACACTCTGTATAACTGCACATTGTTGCACTTGTGTCATTGCCAAATTTTGTTTGGTGTCAATAAACTCTCACTTGTGTGTACCTACTAATATGTGGAGTGTAAGCAGGCCAACAGCTGGCAATACTAGTAATTATTAATTAATATTGATGACTGTTGTGTAAACAAACACTGCATTCTGGTTACAACATGGAGCAGTGCTGTTGCAACTGTGATCGCTACATACTTCCACACTGCATATACACCACACTTGCGCACTCTACCTGATCACAAACAATACTGAACCAATATTTCCTCATTATTTCGATTAATACATAATTTATTAGTGTTATCAGTGTCAACATTTAATGACGGCCAGATAAATCAATGTGTACCACTCATTATATTTAGTCGTGTCGAATGTTAGCACAGCTGTGAGGCGGCAGATCGTCGCGATAACTGAACACAGAAAACTTTATCGAAGGTGCGAGCTTTAGGAATATAACTGAGCGAAGATCCGGGACACTTACCATAGTGATGTTAGTGTTGTAGTGTAGCGCGGTGAGCGTCAGTGTTGAGGCCCGGTGCTCGGTCGGGCCGGGGTCGGTCAGGTCGTGCGGGCGGCGGGTCTCAGGTCGGGCGCCGAGCTGCTCGGAGGAGTCACAACGGTGCGCGCGTCTACAGCGTCGCCACTCGCACAAGCCACTACATGCCTCGCCGCGCCGGACACTGCGGGCGCTGCACGGCTGCAAGGCGCGACACGCACAGCCTCCCCTCTTCTCTGCCACTTACACGCCAGTTTATACGAATCAAATTTTGTCTATCGCATCGACCCACCGCACAATGCCACCGATGATGACATGACTAGCAAACTAATTAATGTCTAGTGATGTGCAGACTCTACCAGTCTACCTTTATCGATGTTCTACACACTATTAGGTATAAAATCAAGGAGCAAGTATACATGGAGGGAGCATTTCAAAATGAGTAGAAAACGTATATGCATCTCTTTTCTCTTTAATTACAAAACTGCATATGTTCGAGTATGATAGCCATAGAGCTTTTATACAGCCTTGAATGACATATGCCAAGAAAATGTTATGTCATGTCGATGTTCGTCCAGCTGGAGTGAAAGCCGTGTCGAAATAAATTGCAATTTTAATTGCTACAAAATATTACAATTGTAGATATGACCACTTCTAAACATTAAAAAATGACCATAGTTTGTAATGCCGTCGGAAGTAAAAGCCAAATGGGACTATTGACCGAAAATGGTCGAAAAATATCTTACCACCGGTAAGTCATAATAAATAAAATTGTAAATATCTGCCGTATTAATTCTACAATGATATTTGTAAAGCTTATACCTAAAGATAAAGATAATGACCACCGTTGACACATATTTTTATTCCAATAGTCACAATGAAATAAATATAACAGAAATATTTCGATAAAAAATATGAGGATAGTGTTGTAATACAATAGTCAGTTAGAAAACCAGTTTCTGAAAGATTATAATTTGAATAATTGGTTATTAATTGTGATTTTTTGTAGATTTCCAAAGAATGAAGGTTTGAAACTAAATTGGGTCCGAAATATGAGAAAGGGAGAATGGCAACAGTCTAATTCTTCGAAACTTTGTTCGCTTGATTTAGTGTCTGCTTGTTATGAAGAAGGATTTCAAAGAAAAGTTTTGCTTTCTTATGCTGTGCCTACTATTTTTACTAACCAGATATCTAATACCGAGGTTTGTACTTCTACTTTATTATTATTGACTTATATTTTTATCAATTTTTTTTTGTCGGACATTCTCGGCGTTAGTACTTGTTTTAATGGTCTCTCTTTTTTTTGTGTGGGTGTTTAATCGTACTTGTATGTATGGTTGAAGAAGCACTTGAAGGACTCGTTTCTGTGTTAGTTATATTTGAAGCATACATATGAAATTAATTAGTTCTTTTTAGCACAATCAAAGACAATGCGGTGTTCTCGTAGATTCTCCAGTGAGATGGAAACCGGATTGAAACTAAATGTTTCGATGCGTCTGATGACTGATGATTGCAACTGTTAAAATATGCTATAGTAATCATATATACATATATGTAGGTATATCATAAACAGATTTGTGTTGTAATTTTTAGAAATGTCCGAAATAACAAAACCTTATTTTTAGAAGCGATAATAAAGCTACAAGAGCGAACATGGCTTGCACTTCTGGAACTCAGGATGAAAATATTGTTCGTAAATGTTAACTGTTTCCGCCCATGACCATCCCATTTTGCCATTTTGGTAATACATATAGTATCAGACCTGCCGGGCAGTTATCGTGTGCATTACTTTGTGGTATAAATAAATGATTTTGACTATTTAGACTTTTTTTTCAATTACTTTCCTAAATACTGTAAAAAGAGAGGTAATAATAAGATATGATCAATCATATCTTATTATTACCTCTCTTTTTAAAGTATGTGTTTCTTTGTAGGCACCTAAGTACTATACTCTAAATAAAAGCTCGTAAAATAATATACTACTGGTATATTACTTAATCAAATGCTTATCTTGTCTCTACATACCGAATTATATACCAATACCAATAAAAGATTAATGCATGAGTACATCACTATTGACAGTCATTTCTTCTTTTGAGAAAATTGCGACATGAGCATTTCAAGAGGTAATAAATACAATACATCTGTCTCGGTTACACATATGAAATTTTATACAAGTAAAAAGAAATAACGATAGGTTTCTTGTTTATGCTTAAAGCTATCACTCCATGTATACTTGCTCCTTGTATAAAATTGATTAGTGCTTCTAGATTCACTATCAATAAAGTAGGTATTTGCTGCCTAGTCTATTTTTCATTATCATCCTTATGAACTAGGTACACAGCTAGGTACTACAATTCTGCCGATATACAAAGAATCGTGTGCGTAAAGGATGCTCAAATGTGCGCGACTATCTATCTGGGATTCTGGGTAGGTAGGTACCTCCATATTTAATCAAGGCTGGGTAAAATCCAAATGACTCAATAGGATACAATGACTCAAATAAAGAGAGACACAAAAGACCATAACAACATTAAGTAATTGACCAATTTCAGAGCAATTGCGTTTCCCAGCACCCTTTGCCCGAGAAGATGCCTTGCTTGCTAATGCTAGCTCGGTGCTTGTCGTCCTTTTTCTTAGATTTTAGCAATACTCGTGTGTGAAGCCTCATTGGGAGCCCTAACGTTTTGTCTACATCATAATAATAGTCTTTACCTAGTTTTAAAATAATCTAAGTACCTATCTAATAACATAACATAACTTCACGCCTTTTATCCCCGAAGGGGTAGGCAGAGGTGTATTACAAGCCCACTTTTCGCCAGTATGTTTCTAATAAGAGACTGCCTCGTTGGTCTCGCGGCATAAATGTGCGCGTGGGATTGAGAGGTCTGGGGTTCGATTCCTGGGTCGGGCAGTGTTATTGGGGTTTTCCGTTAGGAAATTCTCAGTAGCAGCACGGAGTCTGGTAATGTGCCCGGTACGGCAATACTCTCCTATTACGTGGGACTTAAAAATTCATGGCAAAACGTGGGTGTAATATTACACTTCTGCCTACCCCTTAGGGGATACAGGCGTGAGTCTATAAATAAAAAATAAAAAAAATGTTTCTAATAAAATATAATTATATTGGACATCTTAGACTAATTGATGCTCACCATAAGTGTACCTACATGTCATCATTGATACCGGCGAGATGTAAACACGTAATTTTCTGATCTGCAGTTGTCTATCTAGGTATCATATACGAGGGGCGTTCAATGTATTCTCGGTATGGGTATGTTAGAAAAAAATTAAAAACTTGAAAAAAAAATATTTTTCAATATAGTCTGTGTTCAATACATTTGTTTGATCGCGAAATAAGATTTTCTATTGCCTTAAATAAATAATTTTCTTCTTGGCCCGAAAAATGCTCATTTACAGCGGACTTGAGCTCATTATCGTCAGCAAATCGCTTTCCCCTGAGGTCATTTTTTAAATTTGGGAATAAAAAGTAGTCACTGGAGGCCAGGTCCGGGCTGTAGGGTGGGTGGTTAATTTCCTTGAACCCGCACTCTCGTACAGCAGCCTTGGAGAGCCGCGCAGTGTAAACCGGTGCGTTGTCGTGAAGAAGCAATACATTCTTTGCCAGCTTTCCTCTTCTTTTTTCTTTTATTACTTCTCTCAAACGGCGTAAAGTGGTTGAATATTTTTCTGCATTGATAGTTTCACCTGTTTTGTGTACTCGATCAATAGTATTCCTTTAGAATTCCAGAAAACTGTGGCCATTATTTCACTCTCTAAAAACTCCTTACATGTGTCAACCCGCGCCTGCTTTTGAAGCGCAGTGAGCATGCGCGGCGGCACCCAAATTGCACTAACTTTTGTAAGTTTGAGATAATCATGTAGTGTAGTATGTATAGTACCAACGGATAGCTTATTTATTTCTGCCAACATCTTGATTTTTACACGTGCATCTTCTAATACAAGTTTTTCGATAATTTTCACATTTTCTTCGGTAGCCGCCGTGATTGGCCCACCTGGGCGGGGATCATCCTCGATACATTCCCTGCCTCTTTTGAATTCACTTGACCACTTCTGTACGGTCGATAATGAAGGAGCAGAGTCTTGATAAACGGCTACAATTTCTTCATGGATAGTTTTTTGAGATTTTCCTTGTTTAGTGAGGAATTTAATCACCGCACGATGCTCGATTTTCTTCAACATTGTCGCATCAGTCATTTTCGTCGTCGCTGACTGGAGGTAGCAAACAAACTAATGAAGTTATCAACATGAAATTTTATATAAATACCCTCAGATAATGTGGTTAGCTAATGATATATTTTAATTACCAAATCAATAATATCAAATCACCCCGATACCGAGAATACATTGAATGTCCCTCGTACCAACAAGAGCCGTTTGCTAACATAATTTTATTAAAAAGTACAAACCATTTTTGTTGCACCGCGTAATCTATGCAAAGTCAAATTCATTCGTAGTCGGCAGGTGAAAATAATTGTAGAATATGATAAGGGTAGCCTATTCCTCAAACGCAACGTAGTGCTGGCATTGAAGGTTATTTCTGAAGACTCAGAGTAGTCAGAGTAGTGATAGACTTGTAGGGACAGGTGTCCTGGGAAGCAACCCCAGAGAAACTATCAAGATCAAAATGACACTCGTTTTAAGAGGTTTAGAGTAGATTATAAACCTTATAGTAAAGACGTGTAGGAACGATCCTCAGGGTCTCTGAACTAAGTTACGATATCTTATAGCGCATAGACCTCGTTTTTGCTTAAAGCTCGGCATATCACAATCACAAAAAGTAGGTAGACGACCGAAAACTCTTACGATGGTCATATAATTGGTTAGACTAGATTGTCCGATATTTAAAGTTGATACAAATCTAGAGAATTATAGATAATACGTTACAGTTACTTTTCGATACGATAAGTTAAAGTAAAATCGATACTTATATCGATAGGTATAGGATATGGACTTCCCTAAAACCTGTTCGATGAATGTCGCGAGCTGACAGTTATATTGCGTTTTGTTACTGCTTTGAATCGTAGTTAAAAGCTCTGCTCTGTAAAGCTCTTCAGAGTTTAAAGACGTAACGTTAATGTTGTCTTTTGTAGGCATGAGATATACCTGCTACATTCCATACCCGGCCTCACGGGTACGGGTATGGCCATGCACCCAGTACAGAAACCCAGTATTAAAATACCTATAGGTATTTTCAGGGCAGGTCTTTGACGGCTTCCTTTTGGAGGCTCTTACAGACTTTTTCATCAGTTTGATGACTCTTTTGGCTCACCCAGGTCTAATTGACATGGGGGACTCGCGCTTTCCAGTTATTTAGGTTTTCAGACTATACTTTATTACTTGAAACGAGGAATACATACCTATATATTTAGATAGAGTTTGGCTTGGTAAGTTTATCTACATAGTTAGATTGCCCGGGAAAACGCCACAAAAAAATGATAATTTCTTAAATTGTAAGAACTTTATAAAACATCAAAACAGTTCAAAATAAAATTGTCGACCTAAGTACAAACACCTAATATCATCTTATATTTTCATCCACTCTAAAATCACCTCTATCTTCTTAAGCGTACAATCCTTTTTCGTCAAAAGTCATTGAAACACTGCTCTCTAACATTATTTACGCAATTAACTTCTTTATCATGAATGAACTGCCGCACCCGCTGTCGGCGTCGCCCCGCCGCCGCCGCGCCGTACCCGACGAGGCGGGCGCTAGCGGTTCGGGGCGCGGCGCGGTGTCAAACGTAGACCGGGTACAACTTATGATCAGGTATAGGTACGTACGGGCCGGCGCGGCGGTACTGTCATGCGATGTGCGACTTCGTTCGGCGCGCAGTTCGTACAATAGGTACCTATCGGGTACGGTCCGGGTCTCTACCGTACATACCCGGTAGGCATGAGATATACCTGCTACATTCCATACCCGGCCTCACGGGTACGGGTATGGCCATGCACCCAGTACAGAAACCCAGTATTAAAATACCTATAGGTATTTTCAGGGCAGGTCTTTGACGGCTTCCTTTTGGAGGCTCTTACAGACTTTTTCATCAGTTTGATGACTCTTTTGGCTCACCCAGGTCTAATTGACATGGGGGACTCGCGCTTTCCAGTTATTTAGGTTTTCAGACTATACTTTATTACTTGAAACGAGGAATACATACCTATATATTTAGATAGAGTTTGGCTTGGTAAGTTTATCTACATAGTTAGATTGCCCGGGAAAACGCCACAAAAAAATGATAATTTCTTAAATTGTAAGAACTTTATAAAACATCAAAACAGTTCAAAATAAAATTGTCGACCTAAGTACAAACACCTAATATCATCTTATATTTTCATCCACTCTAAAATCACCTCTATCTTCTTAAGCGTACAATCCTTTTTCGTCAAAAGTCATTGAAACACTGCTCTCTAACATTATTTACGCAATTAACTTCTTTATCATGAATGAACTGCCGCACCCGCTGTCGGCGTCGCCCCGCCGCCGCCGCGCCGTACCCGACGAGGCGGGCGCTAGCGGTTCGGGGCGCGGCGCGGTGTCAAACGTAGACCGGGTACAACTTATGATCAGGTATAGGTACGTACGGGCCGGCGCGGCGGTACTGTCATGCGATGTGCGACTTCGTTCGGCGCGCAGTTCGTACAATAGGTACCTATCGGGTACGGTCCGGGTCTCTACCGTACATACCCGGTATGCGTACTGCCATGTTCATACTGGGTATTTATACCTGTACCAGTATATACGCATCATCCCTAATACCCGGTATGCGTACTGCCATGTTCATACTGGGTATTTATACCTGTACCAGTATATACGCATCATCCCTAGTCTTTTGTAAGTAGCAGCCAAAGAAATATAACCTAAGGTCTAAACGTCCAAACTCTTTGGTAGCAGCTAAATCACAGATTATAGAGATATACTAATAGGATAAATGGAACAATAATTTAAGTAATTATTTTGAAAATAAAATATCTCAGGACCAAAATCGTTAGTCCATTTCGGAGGCTTTTGGGTTTCGGAGTCTGCAAACTTCAACACACACACAAAAAGGAAGAATTGGTTTAAGTTCATATTCTTTTGAAAGAAAAAAAACGAACGAAAAATTGATTGGATGGTAGGTGAGGTTAATATCCTTATGAATATGTATGAAGAAAACAATGGTTAATCATAATATTTTATTAATGTTACTTAAATTATTAGGTAGGTACACATCGCGCATCGTGACAAGTCATCGTGTTTAAACTATGGGTCCATATTGGCTCACCTTAAGTTCTTTACTCGAAATTGTTCTTCCTAATGATTTGTAATCCGAATGATCACTCTTCCTAATTCCATCCTAAAGTTTTCATTCATACTATTTGTAGGGCAACCGGCGATGTTCATAACACTCATGTTTCCGAAATTTGTAATTAATAATATCATTAATGTAAATATATTTAAACTCCTACTGTTTTTTATCATAACGCTTTTATCCCTAAACATAATTACCATAATATTTTCACTCATACTCAGCAAGGAACATCTGAGATAATTACCTATGTCTAAAAAACCAACTGTTTAGAATGATTAAAGATCGTTTCACTGATTTTTGTCTTAAATAAATGAAATTCAGGTCAGAGTGTCGTCTTGGGGGCACTCTGAAAAAAATACTTAGAAAAATTTCGCGACCAATTTCGAGGTAGCGTTCGCCGGCGCCGGCCGCTGCCGCAGCACCGCTCACTTCGCTAGCTCGACTCGCGCGTAGTTGGTCACAGTTCTAACCTAACGTAACCTATGGATCCCTTCCACATCGTTTTTACGACAAACGGTTAGTCGGAGACAAAAAAAACCCAGAACCCTTTTAGCAGTTTTAGCCTTATGTTTAGGTGTTTTATACGATAGAATCGAGAAAATAAACGATTTGTAAAATTAACACTTTTTTGTCTAAATTTTCCAAGTCCTCGCGCCGTAGCGCCCCCAAGGTTACACTCCAACCGAAAGATTAATAAAACACGACTCATTTAGGTACGGTTATGTTTATGGCCTGGGAGTTCATACCGCGGTTTTAACCGTACCTAAACCAATAACTATAGGACCGATTCGGTCCTGGCACTTCGCCAGCCGCTACCGCGGCACGCTCGCTTCGCTCGCTCGGCTTGTGCGTTGTGGTCACAGTTCTAACCTAACCTAAACCAATAATTATGAATAGGACCGATTTTTACATGTTATACATTATTTTATTACATGGTATGTGAAAATAAAGTTACGCAAAATCTGTATATATGTATAAAATCCTTGCGTTACTGACTCACTGACAGACAAGCTACGGCCAAAACTATTAGGCGTAGGAAGCTGAAATTTGGCATGTATGTTCCTTGGGGATTGTAGGGGTGCACTAAGACGGGATTTCCCGAAATTCCCACGGGAACGGGCAGGAACGGTTAAATTTAAAAAAATGTGCGGGCGTAGCTGCGGGCGTCATCTAGTTAATATATAAAAAACTGATTATGATGAATAAAAAAAGTCTTAACAAAAAAGATATGACACTGAATAATAGTGTAAACCAGTGTTTCCCAAACATTGTTCTGCCGTGGCCCGGTAATCTTCACATTGCCCCTTCGTGACCCATTGAATACTTTTAAACGCAAGCTGGTTTCATTAAGATTAAATAATACAATATATAATAGTAGAAATGTTATATAATAGTAGAAATGTTATAATAGTAGAAATGTTATAATAGTAGAAATGTATTATACAATTAACGGACGAGGTTCTGGCAAACAAAATGTCCCAATAAGCGGCAATAGGCTCGCCACCTATTACTACGTGGGATCAAAACACTGGCGAAAAGTGGGTGTTTAATATGCCTCTGCCTACTCCTTCGGGGAAACAGGCGTGAGTCTATGTATGTATGTATTATACAATACTATAATAGTAGAAATGTTTTTTATTAATACAAGGTACTTAATTATAATATTTTGGTATCGCCTATTTAGTCACTAAACTACACGTCGATTGATAGTAGGTATTATTTTTAAAACAAGGCGGGAATGCTACCCGGTAGTTTATTTTGACGGCCCGGTACCGGGTCGCGACCCGGCAAATGGGAAACGCTGGTGTAAAAGATGGTTATGTTAAGAAATTAGAGGAAAACAATTATAAGTATAATAAATGTTTACTGCTACTGACATTATGAAGTTGAATGCTTCGGAATTATGAACATTTGAGACAGATTAGTTATAAATTGTGATTGTTAGGATGAAAAATGTTAGGAAGAACATTTTCGGATTTCCAATTATCGGAGTGAACTTTGGCGCACCCTTAAATTATGTTCATCGTCATTTGGCCGATGACGTTAATAGGTACAGTTAACATCACGAGTAGGTATTATTTACCTAAGTAGTACCTACTTAGAATCTTAAATTCGCTTTAACAAAATGATCGTTTTAAATTCATCGTTATAATTTTCACAACAATATGTAAGTAACAAACTGGTTAAGGAGCTCAAGCCCCCCAAAATTATATAAGTAGGTACCTATTTTGTCTGAAGCGAAATTACTTTTTAGAGTTTCCTCAGGTAAAGTAAAACCATCCTTAACATGGCTTAAGCCCTTTCAAAAACTAACTAATCCAGCCGCCCAAAATAAAATTCTGGCTTGTTAGATGCTTTTGGGAGAGGCTGTAGTGCTTCAATCCTCTCTCGGATTAGCCCCTGAAGTAGTGATGTAATAGTAAGTGAGTAAGTACTGTAAGTAGTGTGTGTGTGCGTGTCTACTCGAGCGCGGTATATGATCCGTGCGCGGTTGGTCCGAGCGCGAGCGGTGTCAGCGGCGTGTCCTCTTGCTTGGCGGCCGTGGCTTCTGGTGCGTCGCTCCAGCCGTCCTCGCTGTCCAGCTCGCTCTCCGCGCGGGCACCCCACTGTATCACAATACAACACATATTTATTAACATAAAAACACAACGTAGGTGCTTAGACGCTTCGTTAGCCATGCTGCTCGAAGCTGTGCTGAAAAGGTCCTAGCCAAATTAATTGGATAAAACTACTACGACCTAAACTATGGTCGATTGCATTAAATGTGTGGAATATTTGCTTGACCTTAACCTTTCATCGGTGGTAGAGTTACTGCAGGGAGAAGTAGACACTATTTACTTGCGATAATGACTACCTATCGAAACGGAATGCTCGACTTAACTTCTCGCAGCAAAAAAAGAAAGCACAGGACCATGCTTTTCAGGTCGTCGGGAGAGCTGGTGCAACTGGCTTTGAGCCTATCAGGAGGCAACCTGATTAAGACTGCCATCATCTAAAACCAAACTTAATCTTAAGTAAATTATATAGTTGCCTGTTCGGAGATCGGGTAGGCCCTGAGCCTGGTGTAGAGGTACCCGGCGTAGAGCAGGTTGGTGACGGCGAGCGTGCGCAGCGCGTTCTCGAAGCCGGCGGCGGCGGCGAGCAGGCCGCCGAGCACAGGGCCGGCCGCGTACGCCGCCGAGCCCGCCGCCTGCAGTAGCGCCGCCAGCGCCGGTGCGCGCCGCCCGCCGCGAGCCAGCAGCGCCGGCACCAGCGCCGCGTCCGCCGCGCCCAGCCCCAGCCCCAGCACCAGGTGCGGCAGCGCCAGCCACGCCACCGAGCGAGCTAGTGGCACGCACAGCGCCGCACACCCCACCGCCACCTACCGCACAGTTTGACATCATCATATCAGCTGAAAGACGTCTATTGCTGGACATAAGCCTTCCCCAAGCCTCTCAACATGGACCGATCCTGAGCCAGCCGCATCCATCCGCTGCCCACGAACCCAACAAGATCGTCAGTCCACCTTGCAGGAGGCCTACCTATGCTACGGCGTCCGGTGCGTGGCCGCCACTCCAGAACCTTTTTGCTCCAACGGCCATCTGTTCATTTCTGGCTATGTGTCCTGCCCACTGCCGCTTTAGCCTGACTATTCGGAGAGCTATGTCGGTGACTTTGGTCCGCCTGCAAATCAGGTATAAGGACCTGATTCGACCTCGCAGGGAAATTCCGAGCATAGCTCTCTCCATCTCCCTCTGAGCGACTTTGAGCTTTCTAACAAGGTCCATAGTGAGCGGCTAAGTCTGCGTTCCAGTCTCTTTCTCGAAGTTGGATCTACCTAACTGAATCATTTGTATTAAGTACCTACATTTATTTGTCGACAAATTCGAGTGTAGGAAAAGAGTGTCGACAATCGACTGGCGACGCTCTTGGATATACAACAACAAGATATAGGTACTATTTGTTTTTAACATCTATAGAACACTATAGTGACCTGTCCAGTGAACGCGACGCGCTCGGCGCCGAGTCTCCGCGCGAGGCCGCCCCCGCTGGCGGCGAGCAGGTAGCCGAGGGAGTCGGGCACGAAGACGGCGCCGGCCTGCCAGCGCGGCGCGGGGCGGAAGCGCTGCGCCAGCCACAGCGGCAGGCACGGCTCCAGCGCCGCCATCACGCAGGTGGTGAGCAGCACGCAGCCCGCGCATGCGCCCGTCGCGCCGCGCCGCGCCGCCGACAGCACGCCCGCGCCGCACACGCCGCCCGCCAGCCCGCCCCCTAGCGGCTGTCAAATGAATGACGATGACTAAGATCGACACTTCTGAAAGCTTTCAATACAATTTCAATTGCCTTCATCAGATTCGAGCTCCTCTTAAACCAAATTCCTGGGTCCCTCTCTGCGGTAACGCAAGCTTCCGACACCATCCGCAAAAGCTTTTCTACAAAGCATCAAGTATATGAGATGCTTCAAAATTGTCACAAACATCCACAAGGATGGCTCCCAAAAGAGAGAGGATCAAAGTACCTCCTCAAAGATATCTGTTCTGCCAAAGGCAAATGTCTTTTTAGTATTTCTCTGGATAAGACCTTCTTTCCTTTTTCCCCTTTGCCAGGTTCCAGCTTCCCAAAATCAAAATTAGTGGTTCCATTTTCATATTGGGAAGCTGCAACAAAAAACAAAATTCTGGATCCGTAAAATACTGGAGAAATGACTGAAGAACTTTGTCAAATAACTCTTGAATGTGTTGCTGAGTCGACTAGGATTTAAAGTCAATGTTTCATCACGTCTTCTAACGATTGATTGCAAACGATACCTGAAGCCCTGGATGCTGAAGTTATAGGTTTGGTAATGAATTAAAACCAACTTACTCTATTGTATTCCTCTGTATCGAGAAACATGTACTGCATGGCTGAAAGTGTAAGTAAAGTGTAAAGTCAGTAACGTATTAGTGAGGCAACTCAAACGGTCAATATTGCAGGGGTGTAGCGCTCAGAGCGTATCTTGTATTGGTTATTTGGTTACTTTCGATAGTGCACGTACCGAGGTCGACGAGCAATGCAGCGGAGAGGAACAGGAAGGGAGCTCCGCGACTCCACAGCGCATACGTCGCGCCGCCGAATGGGTACCCCACCAGCACTCCTGCGAACAAAGCAACAAGTTTTAAGCCTTTAACGCATTTCTTTGACGATAAAAGGTACAACACACCTGGGCAGCAAATTAACTATGTTTTTGTCTCTCAAAAGCACGTGACAAAATCAGGTTCAAGCTCCTTCTCTTTCTTCCTCTCGTCGTGTGTGAACCACTGCAGTAACGCAATCTTTCAAACAATCTTACAAAGCTTCAAGTAGCACGGCGGCGGCCAGCGCCAGCTCCGCCACGCCAATCAAGTAGCACGTAGGTATAGATGTTACAGTTAGTATACTTGTCTGTTGTACCGAGCGCAACGGCGCCGAGCAGCAGGCCGATGCCGCGGTGCCTGGTGGCGTCGGGTAGCGCGGCGGCGGCCAGTGCCAGTCCCCCCACGCCCGACAGCGCAGCGCCCGCTCCGTGAGCCGCTCGCGCGCCCGTCACGCACAGCGCCGCCGCGCCGCCCGCACACCCGCTGCACACCGACAGACCTGCACACAACCACCCGGACGTGACACCTCGACTGTAACCTAGCATTGTACTGTGTAGATAATATTACCATGCTGGTATTAATGGAAGGAAAGAGGAACCCACCACGCACCCTCGGATTGCCCACCCCAACTATTGCAATAGAAAAAGGTTGACAATACCGAACTCCTCTTAAATAATGAATACCTGACGTGCAGTATCCCGCTCTATGCGCCGACTATGCTTCGACACGTGTTTCACCTCTCCACGAGGTATCCTCAGGACCGATGGACAACGACTGAGCCAGTCGTTGTCCATCGTCCTGTATCCGTCAGGTATTTTCCTGGAACCCATTTCCGCATTATTCCATATATCCCTTATCCTTTGTCTTTAGAGGAGTTCGGTATTGTCAACTTTTTTCTATTGCAATAGTTGGGGTGGGCAATCCGAGGGTGCGTGGTCGGTTCCTCTTTCCTTCCATTAGGTTACAATGGAGTTACGCCAAGTAACGCCTGAGTCAATCAACTACATGCTGGTATTGGTAGAACCTCCCGTGACCGTTCAGGGGTGGCTCTGCCAGCCTTTGCATAGTATCAACATACCTAAAACATACGAGGCAACCCCGAGCAGTTGCCAAGAACTTTGCCGACCACGTGCAGAACGTAGTAATTGCTCCTATCTAACTTGGCTTAACGTTCGTAATAGATCAGTTAAGTCACGCTTTACACAAGAGCGCACGGGGCATTTACATCGAAGCGCTACCATGCTTCCTAAAGCACACAAATCTATCGGTCCCGGCTCTTGTCTGAGGACAATGATCGTTTAGGCTTTCTGGTGCCGGGCGGTCGGAATACTCTGACACCAGAATTAGCTACACATCCGCACAAAAAATAAATAAAGTTGCTAGTCTGCTACTCTCCTCGTTTGCCTGAACTTGTGCTAGCCGCAATCGATGCTATGCTATCGAATCCAGCTAGCCTTGATAAACAGCAGGATACCGAGCGCGGCGGCGGCGAGGGTAGCGGTGGCAGCCCGCAGTACGGGGGCGGCTCCTCGTCGCGCGACGGCCGCGCCAGCTAGCGGCGCCGTCAGCAGCTGCGCCGCCGCCTTGGCGCCCAGCACCACCCCCACCAGCGCCTGCGCGCCGCCGCCGCCGCCTGCACACACGTGCACACATTACGTATACACGTATAGTTCACAGTGACAGATCCAACAGTTTATTTAAGTTTGGAGGGCTTTCAACCAAGTGAAGGAAAGTTATCGACGGAAAACTAAAAAGTATTTTTCACCACAGCAGCTCAAACATGCCGCTTTTGCTGCGAGACAACAGTGAACAAAACGCGATTTTGATTAGAGCGTGAGGCAAAGTAGCTTTTTAATTTTTTAATCTTCAGTGCGATGAATTGACATTGTTCAGCCGTAAATTTGAAACATTCGAATTTTACTGTGCTCTGTCTCTTTCACATGCATATAAAAAGAGAGTGAAAAAATAAACCCCTTCGAATTCGAAATTCGATTTTGGAATTCGACCTCAAAGAAAACACCTACGGCAACGCAAAAAAAAAAGATATTTGTAATAGAGAACTTACTTTTTTTTATATGTTATTGTTTACATGTTTAATTTATTATTGGATTTTAATAAATATAAGTCTAATTAATAGTATAAAATTAGTATTTAACCAATAAATTTTTATTTATAATTACAACAATGATACATTTGAAAAATAAACATCGGGGACGCGTTATAAAAAAGCGATTTAAAAAAGTAGCGGGAACAAAAATTTCGCTGATGCTGATACATTAGGTATATCGTAACGTGTTAAATTATATTAATATATAAAATAATCTATAAAGATGAGTGAAACTAGCGATGATGACTGTACTTTAACACCAGAAGAGTTAAATCAACAAGTGATTATGCAGAATTCAATCTATTCCTGTTCATTTCTATGTGTCCTAAGTAATATGTGTTCTCACTGCTGTGGTGAAAAGTTATGTGTGCTACACGAGAGCAAAGTTTTTTGTATCTCGTGCTGTTGAGTCCCTCACCACGCTCAGGATTCTAACTTTGATTCACTCGCTACGCTCGTGAATCAATCATAGAATCCTTCGCTTGCTCGGGACTCAAAATCAGCACTCGAAACAAAAAACAACTTTGCTCTCTTGTTGCACAAATAACTATTGTCTATGGAAGTAAACAGTATTTTCCTGAAGTATTAAGCGGCAAATGAGCAGACTTCCGTCTGTTGGTAATTGGATACAGCAGCTCATGGCCATATGTAACCAGTAACATCAGCGCACCCTATTACATTGGGACCGAAACATAACTGGCGAGACCTTCGTGCTCGTCGTGCGTGATCTGTCGCACGGTGTGGTTGAGGAGACCCACTAGCGGCGCGTCCTGCTCCGCCCACAGAGCCAGCGACTCGCCGCGCACCCAGTCCGGGATGATCGGCACTGCCAACAATACAATACATATTATATGTATAGATCTTCATACTGTGCATGTAAACTTCAAAGCAACGAAGAAGACGGCAACGGAGCTATAGCTTACTTTTGAGCTCAGCACAATTTTAATTAAGCTCAGCAATCAATTTATTTATAATATAAGTAACTCGACTAGTTTTTGCCCGCGGCTCGAATCGGTTATTGCTGCATAAGGTGTCTATGTTACCTACTGAAAACTGTATCAAAATCTGTTTAAAAGCTTTTCTGCGAAAGAGTAACGTTCAAGTAGGTATTCATCATAATACACTTCGCGTTCATGGTAGTGGTAGGATTTGATTTCTTAATTTCATTCAGTTCTAAATTCCGTAACAAATACTCACAACACCATGTCTGAGAAACAACAACCTGTTACTCCTTCCTTCACATCACCTTGCTTGAAAGCACTTCAACAAAACACCACATAAAATCTCACATACCCAACACATCATCACCATCACACGTCATCATCATCATCACAAGCTTTCACGATATAATATAGAACAGGCCAATTACCTAACACAGTAAGCAGCACGTTGTCAAGAAAGAAGGTGAGATATATGAGCGCAAGCGCGAGATTGCCTTCGTTCCCGGTGCTCTCCTGCATCCTGGCCAATGCAGCTACTGTAGCCCTGCAGTTCCTGACGTGTTCCCCTCACCACGGCACAACCACGACTGAAGACCGACCACATCTGTGGCTGCGAGTAACAGATAACACTCGTTCAATCAACGCGGCGGTGCGTGTGCGTTATCCAATTTTCTAGTTCGCGCGCCGTGCCCGCTCGCCTGAACTAATGCGAATTAGAGTCGTAAACGAATTGACGGGTGTTTATACCGGAGCGAATAAGGAAGGGTTAACAGTTTGTCTTGAACTTTATCAATTTCCAATAAGGAAATGATAGAGATATATGGAAGAAGAGCGGTCTTTAACCTGCAGTCACAAGCTCATTATTGTTAAATACTTGTCGAGCGAAGAACTTTAACAATGGAGTCGCAAAGATCTAGAAACCATAGGGTAGGTACTGACTTCTGGCACATTATAATGTTCTCGGAACGTCTTGTTTGACTGAAATTAGCAAGAGATCTGGCGCATGTTTGGATATGATCAACCACGTGCTTGATTCACGATAGCCAAAGAAGTGGTAACAAACAAATTAAGAGCAACCGAAACTTACAACCGTGATTAGTCGAATTAGAATTTCTTTATTCTTATCAAGCAAGGTTTTGAGCATTAAGCGATTAATTACTTTTTTTTCTATAAAGTAAATGTTGTATTAGCTAAATACAAATCCTGAAGGGCTACAGGTAAAACAGAACCACTGAACAAGACAGACGATTTATTTATCCAATAAAGTGGGTGCTATCAGTGCCGCCAGTGTCGTGTCTGCATGGGAGTTGCTCTCTCACCCACTCTCAAAGTTATAAAAGCTTCCTCGTTTACACCGAACTCACTGCATCAGTTTGCTGTTCGTCGAACGTCGAACAGGTCCTACTAAAGCTGACAATCTTCGCCGCTGCATTTATTTGAACAAGTCTCTCAAATGTACATTAGGGTAAAAATTTACTACCAAAACAAAATAATGTTACTTAACTGTAACTATTATTATATGAGCACACACAGAGTAAGCTGCACAGCGATAGCCTAGTAGGTAGAGAGACCAACGGACTATTTCACAGTTACCTCAGGTTCAAATCCACGGCGCGCGTATCATTGACTTTTCGAAGTTATTTATATTATTCGCATTCAATTGTAAATTATCGCTTACTATACGGTGAAGGGAAACATCGAGAGGAAATCTGCATGTCTCGAACTTCTCCACAATGTTCTCCAAAGACATGTGAATTCAACCGGCACTTGACCAGCGTTTTAGGCTATGACGCGAACGTAGCGCTTTTCATAATGAGAGGAGGCCCATGTCCAGCAGCGGCACTAAGACTGATTACCTATAAACAAGGTTCGTAATGATGAGTGTGCTGAACGCTGATCATCAAATCATCATAGACTTCTCTCTCATTATAGGTAGGAGCCTGACTACCTACACTCTAATTACCTTCGTGGTCATAAGTCGTATGGTATATTGTCAAAGATGTTATTTGTATTTTTCAAATATTGAATTGAGAGTGGTGGTTGGTGCGACAAGGACAGAGCTTTGTTCGAGTGTAACTACGTTAGCTCGCCTCGTTACATTTTCATCAAGCGCAGCTGCGCTTTAGTGCCGTGACACAACGCGTAATAATGTAGGTACCTAGAACCCTTTCCCACAGATCTGATTACAGTCATTGTAGTATCCAGTTAGAATAAAGCCCGGCCCCCATAGTACCTACTGCCTGCTCACAGAACATTGTGAACAAGGACTAACGACTCAGGCCGGCCCTTCGACACAGCTTAAGATGGATTTCCTACTTCATTAGCAAAGCTTGCAATGCTTTAAAGTAGACTAGATCTTAGGATGTAACACCTCATTAGTGGATTAAAACCAGAGACAGGGCCACGTTCCGACGATTAAAATGAGTTCATTTGTTTACAAGTGTCAACAACACAACACAACCGTCACCGAGTCGTGGCCAACGTCTCCATGTCCAAATTTCCGTAGTGCCCTCAACCACGCAATCAATGAACAAAATTCTTAGTGTTTAGTGTACAGCAACAAACAGTCAAAATGTCCAAGAAACCATTAGGTGAGTCCGACACATACGGTATTTGTACTACAGTACCTACCTACCTGAGTTTAGTAGGCGACCTAGCGCCATGCGAAGTGGTTTTGGACCGTCACTTAGCAGTCTTAAGGCGTGGCCGCCCAATACTTTGAAAATGTAAAACAAAGCTGTAGCTCCTTTCTGATCAAGCAATACATTCAGTCAAATCTGATACTAATATATGTATACAGCTGAAGAGTTTGTTTGTTTGCTCGAACGCGCTAATCTCAGGAACTACTGGTCCGATTTGAAAAAATATTTCAGTGTTAGATAGCCTTGAGGATGGCTAAAGGCATCACGCTATGAGCGACGTCAGCGGAGCAGTAGCCTTAAATAACGCGGGTGTAACCGCGGGCTCATCTAGTCTATCATATGAGGTCCTAAGACTGGGCTGCCGGCTGGGCAGTGCAGCTGGAACGAGAATGATTGTCGAAAAATATTGTCAGCAATAGTTATGCGTAACAGCAGCTTAGAGAAAGGCTAATATCATTCAAAGCTCTAGGTACTCTGTTACTTACCTACAATCTACTCAGCTGTTTAATGGCTAGGTACCTCGCTAAGATTTGAGATTGATGCGTTCTCAGCGTATCACCAATCAATATTATAAAATTCTTGCAGTAAGTACCGACTGACTGACTGACTGATGGATAACGTACAGTTGAAACTACTGGGCGCAAGAAGCTGAAAATTGGCAACAAATTATGTTTGACACAGTGTTGGTTCGTGTGGGAAGTGAACCCATAACGCTTGGCGTTATGTCCTTAGGGATATCGGAGCTACCTCAGAAGTATAAGGAAAATGTCCAATACAAAAACTCGTGTTGATCTTAGTCTAGGTTGCTACTCGTAGGTATCAGGGGCGTAGTTTCCGATATACTTATCTATCAGCCTTTTCTATGATACGGGGCCTAGGGGCTATAGCAGGTTGAGCCCGTGTAAGCAAATTTACTACCTTCACTTGCTGCTCACAAGGGACTTTTATACAGAGCCTGTTTAAGATGCAACACATGCAGTGACACGTATACATATAACCACAGATGAGAGAAGTCTATAACATACCTACCTAGGTACTCAAGAAATAATATGATGACTTACCTACAGCAGCGAAATAAGAATGAAGTATGTACCTAAGAGCGTGTATGTAATATGTTGGTATATGACAGGTCCGGGTCCGGGCGCGTACATGCTGCCGACGACGGTGGGGTACCCTTCACACGACCCGTCGCGCTACCGCAACCCCATGTACTCGTTCGGCACCAACGCGGGCTTCCGCATCCGCGCGCTGGGCCCCGGGCCCGCATACCGCATCGACCGCGTCACGCGGGACGGGCTCATGTCGTCGCCCGCCTGGTCCTTCGGCGCGAGATTTGCTCAACGTTCAACGCTACGGACCCCGGGCCCTGGGGCCCACGCGCCAGAACGCTGTCCCCCCATGCGGGAGCCCCGAGCGCCGGTTTATACCATGGGGGCTCGCTTGGGCTTCACGCTGAAGCGGCCAGGGCCGGCGCCGAACGCGTACGCGATCCGCATGGGCCCCGGCACGCCCGCCTACACGATGGGCGCGCGCGTCGGGTTCATGCCTAAAGCGAAGTCGCCCGGCCCTGCTGTCTACTTCCAGCAAGATACTAACGTGTACAAGACCAAGTAAGTGCCCCTTCTTGAAGTGTCTTAAGTGATAGTTCGCAATCAAAAGTCCATTCAATAGTTAATCATTGCTTGCCCTCTGTCTCAGAGAGCACGTCACTCCCAGCTGTCATGAAGATTTTTGACACTCATACCTATGTACACTGGTCTAGCCATGCATGGAATATTGCTATGCCTTTGGGTTGTTGATTGCGGCGGGTAGACGGCAGTCTTTATGTGGAAAAGCTAATATTCTGTTACATCTGGTAAGACTAGCGTGCAACCCTCGGCTCAAACTCCTGTGAGTTGAAGGTATTTCCCCTGAGGAGGTTAGATGATAATAGCTATGATAGTAGCTATTATCAAACCCTATACGACTGCCTCGTTGGTCTCGCGGCATAAATGTGCGCGTGGGATCGGGAGGTCCCGGGTTTGATTCCTGGGTCGGGCAGTGTTATTGGGTTTTTCTGCCACGAAATTCTCAATAGCAGCACGGAGTCTGGAAATGTGCCCGGTACGGCAATAGGCTCGCCCCTTATTACGTGGGACTAAAGTATATCTGGCGAAAAGTGGGTGTAGAAATACACCTCTGCCTACCCCTTCGGGGATAAAAGGCGTGACGATATGTATGTAGTAGCTAATATTATGTCAAATCTGGTTGCATTTGTACCTACTGCTACAAGGCAAAAGGATCTTGGATTCAAACGAGATAACGCTAAGTTGATTATGCTGATACATTGCTGGTTTCTTTGTGTACCAAGTTGCGCGTTCTCCTTCCAGACAGCCGGTGTACTCTCTGGGCGCGCGTCTGGAGGGCGCGGGCAAGGCGACGCGCTCGCCTGGTCCCGCCTGCTACCCGCCCGACCTATACAACACTAAAAAGGTACGGACCACTCTTCTGTTCACATTTTTCTACTGGTCTACATGTTGGTTAAGTTGCTATGACTATTATTTTGGTGTAGGGTGGCTTATTTGCTTAGAGAGAGCGGCAGGTGCTTATTATGTTTGATTCTGGTGGGAAGATTCTTATGCTTTTTAAGCTATGGATCCCTAACGACGATCCTCCCCTCTTAGACCCACTTTAAAAACGGTATCTTCATCTTGGACTCTGCAACAATGGACCAGTTCGAAGATTGAGAGAGAGATAATGTAATAATAACGATGCGACGTAAAGCAACAGTGTTCGAACTCTCGCCTTTTGTTCAGCCAGTGAGAGCTCCGGATATCAGTAACCACCTCCATCTCTTTGTCTGTAGTCTCCTACCTGCCTATTCTTTCTTTCTTACCTCGCAGTAGCAATGGCTGCGATGAGATCTCGCATGACAAATGTCTTTTAGTGTTTATTTTGACAACCTATACACTCTCCAGGGTCAAATTCAAGCCCTCGCCCTCAAACCAAAATTAGACCCACTACAATAAAAGCCAGCATTTACTGTTTTTTAGGGTTCCGTACTTAAAAGGTAAAAAACGGGACCCTATTACTAAGCCTCCGCTGTCTGTCTGTCACCAGGCTGTATCTTATAAACCGTGATAGCTAGAAAGCTGAAATTTTCACAAATTATGTATTTTGGTTGCCGCTATAACAAATACTAAAAATAAAAATATGAAGGGTGGTCCCATACAAAAAACGTGCTTTTTTCGTATTTTTTGCTTAAAATTACTAACTGTAACAGGTAGACGCTTTAAATTATCACAGAATATGTAGTTGTATATTACCTTTCAAAATAAGTAATTAAATTTAAAAAAATGTTAATAATAAAGGGGAGCTCCCATACAACAAACGTATTTTTTAAGCAATTTGTTACTCAATCTTAATAAACAGGTAGAAACTTAAAAAGTATTTAAGTATACGTACAACGAACGTGATTTTCTTTTATAGATGATGGTACGGAACCCTTCGTGCGCGAGTCCGACTCGCACTTGCCCAATTTTTTTGTAACCGTTTACTAAACGGTGGACCACTGGTTTGCGAAATAAACGTCACCATAATAGAGATATTTGTTTCAGAACCCATACGCGTACTCGTTCGGTACGAAGCACGGCGACTACGTGCCGCCCATGATCATAAAGGAAGACACCATGGATTGTCTATGAGCACCCTCTCTCCCCCCATTCGGGACAAACTCGAGCCAACTAGTCTCACCTGTGCCTGTCTGTGCCTAACCAATGTGAATGTTACACTAAGGTTCATTTTTGATTCGTATATAATCCAACAAACTAACGGTTAAAGATTTTTGACAAGTACTTTCTAACCATTAGGAATAATGCTACAAGTTACTACGAATAAAAGAAACCTTAGAACAGTAGACAAAATTATTGTATAGTGATGTACCAGATAAGCATAAAATTTAGTTTAGAAATAATTGTTTTGGTATTGTTAGGTATATTGTTTGTGAACCGTTTAAAGTTTGTCAAATAAATCAATTTTGTTTTTACTAATGTTTTATTACTAACTTAGCAACAATCACTATCTAATTACAACTATAATATAATTAATATTTTACAAAGTGACACGGATCATTTAACCCGGTGATTTGAATCTCTGGCATAAATGCAATGGCTTTACTGAAGTGGAAAACCTAGGTAAAGCATGAATCCGGCCTCCATCCAACAAGGTGTTTGCCACAGACATAGATCTACATAGATAACGCAAATGCATGCACTTCGCGTGTCTGAACCCCGACCAAGCGTCGAGGTTGGTCGCCGCTAACTTCAGTCCCCGCGCGTCCGTTGTTGCAGCCGAATGTCCGTAAAAAACTAAAAAAATGCCTCGTTGCGTGATAATTAACTGCAATAGCCCAAAAATTTCGAGCACCCAAAGGCAGGAACATATTTCCTATCACAGGTAAGTTATTTTAAAATTATATTATGCGTAAATTCATCTGTTTTTATGTATTCCAAGCTGCGTGTCGTTCCAGAATATACCTAACTATAAATTACCGTTAAGTAAACTTTATTCACATTACGTTGCCGCTTTTGCTTTGGACGTTTGATCTGACGTTGTGTGTTAGGAGACGATTGTTTGTTTGTTTGTTTTTCGTGTGAGTGTGTGGCCAACTCTGGTGTCGGAGTTTTCAGACCGCCTTATGGCCAATGGAGACGATGAATATCGCACAAGCGATACTGTCGCGCATCGCTTCGGTACAGTTCGTACAGTAGGTATTAAAAAGTCGGCACGCTTGGTTTCAATACAAATCGTGATAATTGCGTTATCTATGTAGATCTATATCTGTGGTGTTTGCAAACAATGTTTAATATACCTACAACATATTATTATGGTCCAGTATACATAGAATCCTTGAATGATGGGAAGTTGTAAAACTGTATTGGCGGCTCCACATTAGTGCCGTGAAGCTCCGTGAACAGGCGTGAACGTGAATGTGGACAGTTTTCGCGTTGTTCACGCGCGTTCGCGCCTGTTCCCCGACCAGAGTCGGTATTTTGTCCCGCGACAAAGGATTCGCGCCTCTTTCGCGCAGGATTCACGCGTACACATCCACATTCGCGGCCCAGTGCCAGTTTTCTCCGGACTTCATTGGCGTATAGACGTGTGCAGTCCCTGCGTGCTAATAAAATAGAGCCGCGTCGGAAGATTTAGGATAACGAAACTGAAATGCGCTTTTTAGAGCATTACCACATGTAGAATGTACTGTGGGATGCAAAAAACCTGCATCGTAGGAATAACAAGGCGTGTCATGATGCCTGGACGCGGATTAGTACATAAATGGATATTGAAATCGAGGAATAAAAAAATAAAAAATACTCCTTGCTGTCCAGTTATCTATACATATAATAAAATGGTAGGAAAGTCAAAACTGTACATTGAATTTTTTTTTAAAGAATACTTGGGGTGTGATCTACAATCGATACCGAAGCCAAAAATATAGTTTTTAGAATTTTTGTCTGTTTGTCTGTTTATCTGTTTGTCCTTATGTCCGGGCTAAACTCAAAAAGTACTGCATGGATTTACTTCAAATTTGGCACAAATATTATTAAAAAGTCGGGTCACTATATAGGCTACATATTATTACGCTATCACCTACGGGGAACGAGCAGAGAACCTTTATTTCTTGAACGTATTCTGTAACAACGTGTAATGTAACAATGCATATTTTAATGTTGGTATTATGTTAACTATGCTATAATCTAGCTTCACACTATAAAAATCACGCAATATAAGTAACTTAGGCTGATAAACATAATTAATTTAATATAAGTAGAATCAAGACAATTTTAATGCAGCGCCATCTAAGAGAGTTCAAAAACATCAAGTCGAATTAGATCTGTAAGCCCTTTTTGGATATAAATAATGTAATTTGAACATGTTGGCGACGTTAATAGTTGTTTTCAAAAGTCATAGATGGAGTTGTACATTTTCTTCTTAAAATTGTATTGTTAATTCGTTTCAGAGTTTTAATTAATTAACTACACCATCGCCACACTTGATTGATTACATAATTTCTGTCCGAATGAATAGTAATAGATTTAGTAAAAAAAACATTTTGGTCACATTGGTGTAATTATGGCTTCTTAATTAATATATTTACATGTCGCATATAAACTTGCTTTAAATTGTCTTTGGGGATATACATATACCACGTACCTTTGTTTGGATTAACTATATATAAACATCAGTAAGATGTGGAACTAGCTAGATCTTATTTACTCACACAGCCATTTATTTATTGTTACGTCTGAAGCGGTTTGGCGGATACTGGTGTTCTCTATACAGTGATGCATTTACACGTCCACCTAGAGAACGGTCAACGCATATATTTTGATCCCGACGGCGTTGCTAAGCACTTGGAAAATCCGCGTCAAACAAGTCTCTTGGCGTTTTACAGGCTCTGTAAAATCGACCAGTTTGGGAGGTCCCTTACGTATGACGAGATGCCTTCATATAACACGTACGACAAGCAAAAGGGTGTATTTAACCGACGTTGACAAGGAGGTGCTGTGGAAGGTTTTCCGGGAAGTTTCAAGGACACCGCATTTTGTAGAGTTTATACCGTACACACAAATAATGTCGAATGCTATTTTCTGCGGTTGTTACTTCACAAAGTCCGAGGCCCAACGTCTTTCGCCTTTCTGAGGACATTTGATGGCGTGGAGTATCCCACTTACCGCACAGCCTGCGTAGTACGTCACTTTCTCGACGGTGACCAATACTGGGATGACACCCTCGCGGAGGCGAGCGTCAGTGACAGTCCCAGCCGCATGCGTCATCTGTTTGACGTCATCTTGGTGTTTTGTGGAGTCGCGAACCCGGTAGCTTTCTGGGAGAAGTATCCCCATCATCTGTCTGAAGATTGTCTACGAGCTTTGAGGCGTGCTACTGGAGACGAAGTCGAAGTAACTGATGACCGCGAGCTGAACACCTGTCACAGTTCACTTCAAGACGTGGTCATTTCTAGCGGCGGCAATCCACTGGTCAAATATTTGCTACCAGCTTCCCAATCATCACCGCATCAAGATCGTGAAAATTGGGTGTATAATGCTGAGACAATTTGAAATGACCACCTCACGAATTTTATGACACCGTCCTTGAAAGCGTTGGGCAAAGCCAGGCTAAAATGTTTTTCTTGGATGCACCTGGTGGAACAGGAAAAACATTTGTTACTACTGGCATACTTGCAGAGGTCAGGAGGCAAGGCAAAATTGGCAATGCTCTAGCGTCGCCGGCAATCGCTGCCACACTGCTTCCGGGTGGCAAGACAGCACATACCATGTTTAAATTTCCCATCGATTTAGAGAGCGCCGTAACACCCGTTTGTGGTGTGTCACGTAACAGTGATAAGGGACACGTGCTCAAGGATTGCTCTCTGATCGTATGGGATGAGCGTACGATGGCCAATAGGAAGGCAGTTGAGGCCATGGACAGAACCCTGCAGGACATCCGCAGGAACGAGTATTTAATGGCTGGTCACAGTTCTGTTCAGTGACGATTCCCGACAAACGCTTCCCGTGGTGACGCGGGGATCGAGGGCTGACGAGGTGAGTCATCATCATCATCATCATATGCCTTTAACAGTCCACTGCTGGACTAGGCCTCTCCTTTAAAAGGAGGAATCGGCCTACTATACCACGCTGGCCAAACGGGTTGGTATAGGGTTTGTATCAAGTTTTCCTTCTCTTACAGTGCTGTTCTCTGCATAATATGCTCCCTCTGTCGGCTCTTACGACACCCATGGGATGATATGGGGTGGTGACATTCCGTATTCTTAATCCGTCACCACACGGACAAGGTGGGGGCTTCGTTGAAATTATCTTTGTTGTGGTCACGAATTCTGGGTTGGGTGGTCACAGTTCGTATGATGCGCTTGACCATTAATATGAGAGCTCAGCTTGGCGTCAATGCACGTGCTCAACAATTCTAAGATGTCTTTCTAAGTCTTGACGAAGTCACTCTACCAGAGGAGAGAGGTGGACAGGTGGTGCTTCCAGAGTCTGTCAGTAGAGTTGTATCCAGTTTAGAACCAGCCTATTTTGACGCCCAAAAATGATCTGGCAGTAGCAATTGACGAATGCATTCTCTCGGAAATTGAGGGGAATGAAGTGGTCTACACCTCTATAAACACTGTCGTCGAGCAAGAAAACGCCACACACTATCCCGTGGAATTTCTGAACTCCCTGTCAGCAAGTGAACTTCCAGCGCATACCATCAAGCTGAAGGTCGGTGTCCCGATTATGCTTCTTCGGAACCTATCTCCTGCGAAGTTGTGTAACGTGACCCGCCTGAAAGTCATCTCGCTCCACAGACACACCATTTAGGTGGAAATTCTTACGGGTTGTGGCGTCGGCGAGGCAGTATTTTTACCACGCATTCTTCTCATACCTCATAACTTCCGGTTCCCGTTCAAGCGCATACAGTTCCCCGTAAGTGTTTGCTTCGCGATGACCACCAAAAAGTCGCAGAGGCAGACACTGAGGGCAGCGGGTGTCCTGTAAGTCGCTTTCCTTCCGCGTCACCAGTCCTGACTCTCTTTACATTTTGGTTGCGGAGAGACAAACCACTAATGTTGTGTATCGAGTCCTATAAGTATGTATTTTACCCTATTATGTATTCCTTATTTTCTCCATCTGCTTCAGTCACAACTTATGATTTAATTCAACAGAATCACCATAAAGTCATTTATACAAAGCAGGCTGAAAATCAGCACTTTTTGAAGTTCAATTTTACAAAAGACAGTCTCCCTTTGTTATTACACTTTCTGCAGCTATGAAATATAAAGAAGAAACGGGTAAATAAATGTTATTTTAAAAGGTACTAGCTGCTGCCCGCGACGTCGTCTGCGTGAACGCTATACAGCACCTAACTATTAAATAAATACCTACCATTATACCTTTTAAAATAACTTTACCCGTTTCTTCTTTATATTTCATAGCTGCAGAAAGTGTAATAACAAAGGGAGACTGTCTTTTGTAAAATTGAACTTCAAAAAGTGCTGATTTTCAGCCTGCTTTGTATAAATGACTTTATGGTGATTCTGCTGAATTAAATCATAAGTTGTGACTGAAGCAGATGGAGAAAATAAGGAATACATAATAGGGTAAAATACATACTTATAGGACTCGATACACAACATTAGTGGTTTGGCTCTCCGCAGCCAAAATGTAAAGAGAGTCAGGACTGGTGACGCGGAAGAAAGCGACTTACAGGACACCCGCTGCCCTCAGTGTCTGCCTCTGCGACTTTTTGGTGGTCATCGCGAAGCAAACACTTATGGGGAACTGTATGCGCTTGAACGGGAACCGGAAGTTATGAGGTATGAGAAGAATGCGTGGTATAAATACTGTCTCGCCGACGCCACAACCCGTAAGAATTTCCGTCTACATGGTGTGTCTGTGGAGCGAGATGACTTTCAGACGGGTCACGTTACACAACTTCGCAGGAGATAGGTTCCGAAGAAGCATAATCGGGACACCGACCTTCAGCTTGATGGTATGCGCTGGAAGTTCACCTGCTGACAGGGAGTTCAGAAATTCCACGGGATAATGTGTGGCGTTTTCTTGCTCGACGACAGTGTTTATAGAGGTGTAGACCACTTCATTCCCCTCAATTTCCGAGAGAATGCATTCGTCAATTGCTACAGCCAGATCATTTTTGGGCGTCAAAATAGGCTGGTTCTAAGCTGGATACAACTCTACTGACAGACTCTGGAAGCACCACCTGTCCACCTCTCTCCTCTGGTAGAGTGACTTCGTCAAGACTTAGAAAGACATCTTAGAATTGTTGAGCACGTGCATTGACGCCAAGCTGAGCTCTCATATTAATGGTCAAGCGCATCATATGAACTGTGACCACCCAACCCAGAATTCGTGACCACAACAAAGATAATTTCAACGAAGCTCCCACCTTGTCCGTGTGGTGACGGATTAAGAATACGGAATGTCACCACCCCATATCATCCCAAGGGTGTCGTAAGAGCCGACAGAGGGAGCATATTATGCAGAGAACAGCACTGTAAGAGAAGGAAAACTTGATGCAAACCCTATACCAACCCGTTTGGCCAGCGTGGTATAGTAGGCTGATTCCTGCTTTTAAAGGAGAGGCCTAGTCCAGCAGTGGACTGTTAAAGGCTGATGATGATGATGATGATGACTCACCTCGTCAGCCCTCGATCCCCGCGTCACCACGGGAAGCGTTTTTCGGGAATCGTCACTGAACAGAACTGTGACCAGCCATTAAATGCTCGTTCCTGCGGATGTCCTGCAGGGTTCTGTCCATGGCCTCAACTGCCTTCCTATTGGCCATCGTACGCTCATCCCATACGATCAGAGAGCAATCCTTGAGCACGTGTCCCTTATCACTGTTACGTGACACACCACAAACGGGTGTTACGGCGCTCTCTAAATCGATGGGCAATTTAAACATGGTATGTGCTGTCTTGCTACCCGGAAGCAGTGTGGCAGCGATTGCCGGTGACGCTAGAGCATTGACAATTTTGCCTTGCCTCCTGACCTCTGCAGGTATGCCAGTAGTAACAAATGTTTTTCCTGTTCCACCAGGTGCATCCAAGAAAAACATTTTAGCCTGGCTTTGCCCAACGCTTTCAAGGACGGTGTCATAAAATTCGTGAGGTGGTCATTTCAAATTATCTCAGCATTATACTCCCAATTTTCACGATCTTGATGCGGTGATGATTGGGAAGCTGGTAACAAATATTTGACCAGTGGATTGCCGCCGCTAGAAATGACCACGTCTTGAAGTGAACTGTGACAGGTGTTCAGCTCGCGGTCATCAGTTACTTCGACTTCGTCTCCAGTAGCACGCCTCAAAGCTCGTAGAAAATCTTCAGACAGATGATGGGGATACTTCTCCCAGAAAGCTAGCGGGTTCGCGACTCCACAAAACACCAAGATGACGTCAAACAGATGACGCATGCGGCTGGGACTGTCACTGACGCTCGCCTCCGCGAGGGTGTCATCCCAGTATTGGTCACCGTCGAGAAAGTGACGTACTACGCAGGCTGTGCGGTAAGTGGGATACTCCACGCATCAAATGTCCTCAGAAAGGCGAAAGAGGTTGGGCCTCGGACTTTGTGAAGTAACAACCGCAGAAAATAGCATTCGACATTATTTGTGTGTACAGTATAAACTCTACAAAATGCGGTGTCCTTGAAACTTCCCGGAAAACCTTCCACAGCACCTCCTTGTCAACGTCGGTTAAATACACCCTTTTGCTTGTCGTACGTGTTATATGAAGGCATCTCGTCATACGTAAGGGACCTCCCAAACTGGTCGATTTTACAGAGCCTGTAAAACGCCAAGAGACTTGTTTGACGCGGATTTTCCAAGTGCTCAGCAACGCCGTCGGGATCAAAATATATGCGTTGACCGTTCTCTAGGTGGACGTGTAAATGCATCACTGTATAGAGAACACCAGTATCCGCCAAACCGCTTCAGACGTAACAATAAATAAATGGCTGTGTGAGTAAATAAGATCTAGCTAGTTCCAAATCTTACTGATGTTTATATATAGTTAATCCAAACAAAGGTACGTGGTATATGTATATCCCCAAAGACAATTTAAAGCAAGTTTATATGCGACATGTAAATATATTAATTAAGAAGCCATAATTACACCAATGTGACCAAAATGTTTTTTTTACTAAATCTATTACTATTCATTCGGACAGAAATTATGTAATCAATCAAGTGTGGCGATGGTGTAGTTAATTAATTAAAACTCTGAAACGAATTAACAATACAATTTTAAGAAGAAAATGTACAACTCCATCTATGACTTTTGAAAACAACTATTAACGTCGCCAACATTATTTATATCCAAAAAGGGCTTACAGCAGCAGCATAATTCGACTTGATGTTTTTGAACTCTCTTAGATGGCGCTGCATAAAAATTGTATTGATTCTACTTATATTAAATTAATTATGTTTATCAGCCTAAGTTACTTATATTGCGTGATTTTTATAGTGTGAAGCTAGATTATAGCATAGTTAACATATTAACAACATTAAAATATGCATTGTTACATTACACGTTGTTATAGAATACGTTCAAGAAATAAAGGTTCTCTGCTCGTTCTCCGTAGGTGATAGCGTAATAATATGTAGCCTATATGGTGACCCGACTTTTTAATAATATTTGTGCCAAATTTGAAGTAAATCCATGCAGTACTTTTTGAGTTTAGCCCGGACATAAGGACAAACAGATAAACAGACAAACAGACAAAAATTCTAAAAACTATATTTTTGGCTTCGGTATCGATTGTAGATCACACCCCAAGTATTCTTTAAAAAAAATATTCAATGTACAGTTTTGACTTTCCTACCATTTTATTATATGTATAGATAATGGTAGGTATTTATTTAATAGTTAGGTGCTGTATAGCGTTCACGCAGACGACGTCGCGGGCAGCAGCTAGTTTCTAATAACTCTCTTGTTTTGTACGTGTAAATAGTAATATGTTGCCACAGCAAACATAGTAGCGGTCATAGTGGAATTGGCGTGCCATTCGTAGTAGATCGGCAAAGTTAGTCAACGTTTGCACAGCTTGCTACTAGGATGGGTGACCACATGTGGCATTTGTATCAGAGCGTTACCGTGCTCCGGCGGGCACGTAAAGCTGTTGGTCCCGGTTCTTGTCTCAGGACAAGGATTCTTAGGCCAACTCGGAGGCCTTTGGGCGGACTAAAAACTCCGACACCAGAGTTGGGCACACACTCACACCAAACAGAAGAAAGAACAGCAAACATAGTTATTGCGGCAGCAGCTTCTACGTCCATTTCGCGGCGAGTCTCACGAAAGACTGCGAACATCCCATGAATGTGGACGACACAACTTATGCCGTGAATTCGCGGCGAGAATTTGCGCGTGAATTCACGGCAGTAATGTGGAGCCGCCATATCAATCATCAAGTGTAAAGCTGATTTTCCACCAGAGTGGCGAGACGAGGCGAGGCGAGGAGAGAATTGAAATTTGTATGGCAAATTTTTAATTCTCTCCCAGCGCATCTTTGGTGGAAACAGTGTGGATTGGCGAGAATATGCGAGGCGTGAATTGAAATATTTGTTTGTGCAAAAATGAACCGTATTGCTTCCGACATAGAGTATAAATTAACTTTGCAACAGAAACACGCTTCTCGCGATAGAAATTGCGTGTGTATTGCAAGACGAACTCAAACAGCACTGTACCTATATCTTTATCTAATGAAGCCTACGGGGCGGCGCGGCGGTCACGCGCGAGCTCGCGATGGCAATTTTTAGTGGAAAAGGGTCAGTGCGATTTCAATTCTCTTCTCGCCTAGTCTCGTCTCGCCACTCTGGTGGAAAATCACCTTAACAACACACCTGCAGAAAGTACGGCACTGATACTTTAGTGACTGAATTATCAGTACCTAGTATTATTTTGACATATTGAACACCCGACTAGTATGAATTACTCAACGTCTGACACGTGTGTTGTAATAGTAGAACAAGATTCAGTGCTGATGTTATAGGCCGGCGTAGATACAGCGAAGCGCAGCGTTTACTGTGAAATTATTATCAACACTATTCTTACAGAGATAATATCCTAAATAAAGTAATTGAAGTCAGTTTTCTTTTTATTTGTTTTAGTTACTGATTTTTTTTTTTTAAATATTTAGTTTGACAGTACCCAATTCTCTTCGCTGCACTTCACCATTTCTGCGCCGGCCCATATGAGGCCCTTGGTCACGGACCCGCCTGTCCTACCCCAAGTCCGTCCCTGTTGGTAGATAAAACTGTGTTGTCTAGAATTTCCTCATGGAGCGCAGTTTGTTGTTGCGTCTCATGCCGGCGGCACGGACCCGAATCCAGTACTGCTTGGTGTTGGGGTCGAGCTCCTCCAGGGCCGGCGCGCGCCCCGTGTTCAGGGACCACAGCCACTCGGGGTACTCGCTGTCGTCTTTGATCTGTAATATTCAGTTATATGAATAACTAGATGAGCTTTATTTAAAATTATACATTTCTGCCCAACCCTGAGGGAATTTCGGGAAATCCCTTCTTATTGCAAGGAAGGCCTCCAAGGAATATATTATTATGTCAAATTTCAGGTCCCTGCGCTCACTAGTTTTGGCTATGAGTTCTAAGTACGTAACAAAAAAAGAATTTTATACATATTCACAAAATGTCATTCAGTAAAATTACTGCTCAATATCTGGTTAGGCATCATTCTAAAAACAGGACTGGTTAAAATTACCCTGAACCGAAGAGTATGTATGAGGAATCAGATGGGAGTGAATGAAGCAAGAGAGATATGTCAGAATCGTTGCAAATGGCGTTCCATAGTCTCTGCCTACCCCTCCGGGAAATAGGCGTGAGTCTAGTATGTATGTAATCAAATTTAAGTGCCTGTCTGTGTTTCCTGAAAAACTGTCTTTTCAAGTGCATATAGTAAGTTACACAATATCAAATCATAAAAATTGTCAGTTTGTTGAGATTTTTGTTTGTCTGTCTGAACTGATTTTAGTGACCTTCCTTTGGACGATAGTGATTTTTGTAGAGCTACATATAAGCTACAATTAGGGGTCGTACACACAAACAAAAGTGAGCTACCACAATAACTACTAACCTTAACATCTTCCCCCGTGGTGTAGATGTTGGAGCCGCATACATAGTTCACCAGCTTCACAGGGTCCGTCTCCACCGGCATCTCTTTCTTCTCCATGGCTGAGATTTTGCCGCCCTTCTTCTTACCCTTGCCAAGACCCATCACACCTGGAACAGTTGTTACTTACAATCAATTTATGACTTTAACAGTTCATAGTAGCTGTCACAGAGTAACTTGACTGGCTGTTTGTGATATGGTACCATTAAGATGTGGAACTCTTTGCTAGCCCACGTGTGTCCCTCCACTTATGATCCTGGGTCCTTTAAGCGGGGCGTGAAAAAGCTTTTCTCAAGGCCGTCAAGGTGAGGGCCATCATACCATAATGCCATGATGTCTGCTGGGATGATGGCCATCACTATGGGACTTCACTGACTGCTTAACATCAGGCAGCATGGAGACAATTTGTTCGGCAGAAATAAAAAAAAAAAAAAATTACAAAGTTAACTAACTCTTAAATGGGTCTTCACTGTGATGGGTGACTGCTTGTAGGAATGTACATTAGAGTGCTACCATGCTTTGGAAGCCCTTGGTTATGGTTCTTATCCCAGTATAAGAATCATAAGGCTATAGGAGCCCTTTGAAGAATAATTTATTTTACCACATATGTTTTCTTGTTACAAAACCAGGTACCGTAAAACGGGGTGTATAGAAATTGCGGGGTGAATAGAAAAAATATCAGGAAAGTTTTCAAGGTTGATATTTTATTATTTTGCGTTGAAGAATTTTGGTAGAATTTTAAATTTTAACAGATCAACATTATTTCTTTGGGCTAGCAACAATTATTTATTGTAAAAATTGACACTTATCCTTCAAACTGTATTCAAAATCTACCTTCTGTGAACGTGTGTTTTTCAACTGTCGAAACTCTTGATTTTAGGTCTGAAAATGTTGTGAATTGTGCTATTTAATGTGTTTATCTCATCAGGTGTACGATAAAGTATAAAAATACAGTGAAGGTAAGTGAGAATCCGTTATTCAAGATCAAAAAATTGCTAAAATCACAGTCGGTGTAAATTTATTGTATAAAAGGGGACAATAGAATCTATTGAAGGGTGAATAGAACTGAAGAATTGGTTTAATGGAAACCTAGTAGGGAATAATAGAAACGCTTAATGTGTGAATAGGAACGAATGAGGGGTTAATAGAGATAAATAATTAGGGTTGTCAAAAACTAAATAACTACCTACTTTCATAGTTTCTGTATTAATTATTAATATTAAGTCCTTAATCCAAGACTAATAAATAATATTTTTTAAGTGATCATTTTCTTTTACAGATTCATACCACTGTAGGTATTATCCCGCGTGTCTACGTATATACCCGATCCCGTTAAATTAGAAGTTGCAAAAAATGTGGTATACACAAATCGGTGTTGTATCGTCACAGTAACTGGGATATGAAGCATCGTGGAGGCCAACAAGCTTTATCCGATGAAACTGAAATGTTATAGATAATAATATTTCGTGATAATTGTTAAGTTCAGAAGATTCATTGTTTTTTTATAAGCAAGTTTATGTACAAGCGACTTTTAATTCAGAATTATATTTTAAAATAGTTTTAATTTTGTTACTTTTATTAATTCATATAAAATACGATTAAGAAGTACCTATCTAGTGTGATTTATTGAAAAGAGATAACATTTCGTAAAAAATAATTCGATTAAAATACAAACATCCTTAATTATTTATGTTTATTCCCACACATAAATAATTTTAATAACAATTTTTTAAATTAATTTAGCATTTACAAATCAAAACAAATTTTAAACACACAACCTTACATTTTTGCATGTTGGATAACTCATTTTTGGCAGCCCTAACAGTTTTTCCATGCACCCCTTAATGCATTTCTATTGACCCCAATCGTCGGGTGAATAGAAATAATACATTTTTTATTAAATATCTAGAAAACCTTTGCTTAAAGTTAAAAAAATATTGTTTTAACTCTTTTCTTTAAGGTACCAGACATGTTATAAAATAACCCGTGATTATAAAAAAAAGGAAACAGACCACAAATTCTTAGGACAAAGTTGAAAATCATTGCTATTCACCCCGTTTTACGGTATGTAGCATAGAAAATCATTCGTCACACGTATTTAGTTCCCTAGCGTAAGATTTTTAGGCAGCTCACGGGATTGGAAGATTTTGGGCAGTCTATACTATACTCCTAGACCAGAGCTCTCTTAGATCAAAGGCCACACACTCAAACAATATTTTTTTTTTTTTTATACTGTTAATCCGCAATCAGTCATAAACTATAAGCGGATGTGGTGGATGTAGTCGCGTGTGTAGTACGCGTCTTCCAGTGAAGATCGCAACTATATGAATTATAGGCTGAAGCCCATTGTCTCAGTCGACGTCAAAATATTATTTTAAACTTATATTTACAAGTGTGTTTTAGTGGGTAACTCAACTTCTAAATGAGGTTCAAGTCAAGACTAAGTGAATAGTAACCTCCTGCAGCCGAAGTAGTTTTCTTCACGGCAGCGTAACTCGCAGCACTACAGTGAACGTGTGACGATTGTACTACCAACATCTGTCGGAGCGGCAATAATGTCCGGCATAACGCCTTAATAAACATTGCTTTAATTTAATAAATAACTTCTGAATTCTACAAAATTAAGCCGTCCGTGCTAGTTAGGTTAAGTTTAACAGCTGTCAATAGTGTCAAATCTGTCAACGTCAATTTTGGCAACGAATAAATCAAATAAATCTTGCAACATAACGTCGCATTGCCTTGTTTTGATGCTTGCAAATCTTGATATTACAAGACACAGATATAATACCAGACTATTGAGAATAATAAATACCTTAATATCTGTGCTTAATATAGTCTAAAAATCTATGTACCTTTCAAGGGACTTAATTTTAATATAGTTTTTGCTGTTTATTCCTGCATTTCTGATCAAGATTGAAACGAAACGCTAATGTCAAACATGCATGTGATGTCTTTTACTTATCGATTCCTGTAGGTAGGCGATTTATTTATTTAATTAATAATTTATTTGCAGATCATCTAAAATATGATATGATTGGTTAATAAAAAGCCTTTTTTTATATATATAATTATGTATAAGGAATGACGTTTTGCTGTGTCGTAGAACTTTGTATTTACTGGAGATATTTTTTCTTTTGGTTTCATAGAAACCCTGGCAGAAGCAAACAGATGATTTTGAGAGACTTCAGGTCACAATTTATTTGTAGTTTGTGATATCGTTTCAATTTACATTAACTATTGGCCATAATAGAGTACGCTGTACATTATGATTGATGCAAAAAGCGGCAGACCACCAGTAATACCTTTTTTACTTGGTCTCAGCCGCTAAGGTAGGATTCTATCATTAGATTATCAGCCTCAGGAAGTCAGGATCTATATAATCTAGGTATCGTTAAACACTTAAAAAATAATTTACAAATTAGAAAAAGATCATTAAAAAATCTTCCTTCGGTGATTTAAATAATTGAAATGTATGCGCGCTAAGTGCGCTGTCATTTGTGAGGCCGCTAAGTTGTGATAAGATTGCTTATCGATTTTTAAATTTATACATTGTTATCTAAATGATAAAAGTAAACATACCGATAGTGTTACTCTTTAGACACTACCTATACCCTTCAGAATTCAGGGTATTGCAGTCAGGCTATTGAGGGCTATTAGCACAAATTAGTTAGTGTACTATGCTGTGTACAAGATACCATCATTATTAGCGTCGCCCCACACTACCATTGTCAAAATTATAAATAATGTCAGTTTTACAATAATAGCATACGCCCGTGTCAGCTGAGTAGGTATCGAAAGTACGTCATTTTTGTTTTTATATCTACATAAATTTACATTATCGAAAATAAATTTGTGTACCTCGGATAAGTGTGTCTTGAATGTCGATCTAATCTTACGGTCTATTGAGGTGTAGGCGAGAGGATATTGTGTGGTGTCGATGTCGTAAACGAAGTGTCAGTGGTATAGTTGTTTGGTTTTCACCGTAAAATTGGGAATACCCGTAATAATAGTGTAGTGTGTATCTCCGCCGGTGAGTCACACAGTATACAGAATATGATGACGGCATAGGACCGGTCTGTGGGCGCGAGCTGCGGAGCCCGACGGAGTAGTAAGTACGAGAGAGAGAGAGTTGTGTAGTAGTTCGTGCGCGCCAGACGTATATCGGAGCGCGGGTAGCTCCGTGTTTAGTGTCATCGTGTTGTGTGTTTCCTGTGTCCTGTGAGGAGTGCGCCGAGTGACTCGCCGTCATGTTCGACTCGGACGATTGGGACCACGATGACTTTTTCAAGGTACTCGCGACAAGGCTGTGACAGCTGACGCAGCTGAATGCGCCGCACGCTGCATGCCGCGCGGTATCGTTGTCATACTCATTGCTTAGTCAAGTGTGCATTAACAATGATCATTTATTTAATATAATTAATATTTTCTTTTGGGTGAAGTAAGCATTTATTATTATTGGAGCCATTGTAGGTAAGTGACTACCTACCTCTGTTTTAGTTTTGTCCTCTTTATTTATTATACTTCTTGGCTGTCACAATAAATTACAGTTGCTTAGAGTGGTCTTTATCAATAATGATTTCACAAAAAAAAAATTCAAACAGTGTTTTCTGACAATTGCATTAATTGGTTTAGGAAATATGTAAATGATTATATTGTCTTATATATAAAACAAACTTGTTCATATTTGCTGCTGTGCATCAATATGACTAATTGTTGAGATATATTTAGAAGACTATTTCCTGGTACAGATATGTAGGTAATTTAACTTTCATCATTATTGATTGTGCATAAAATATGAGTAGTTGATATGATCTCTTTTGTATTATTTATTGCATGGCCATAGACAAAGATAATAGCATTGATAATGTTTTATATTATAAACACAATGGGATTAACTTCAGAACAACTTAATTGCCTGTTAGCTATATTTGAGTAAGCTTTATATTATATTTAAAATGCTTACAATTTACTTATACATGCATTTTAGGTATAAACAACATCATATAATATATATATTTTAATATCAATGAAATTACCTAACTTGGAACTCTATTTCTGTAAGTGTAATAATCTGTATTTGAGAAAGTGATATATAACTATCATAAGTGGCACATATGATACTCCCATTTCTTTAAAATATAATCAAATCTATCATCATACCAATTACCCAGTGACCTCCGCTGGTTAAACTACTGCTTAAATCGTCAGGCAAATAGAATCTTTATTTCAAAATAATAAAATATGTGACACTATAAACTTGTTACATAAATAAATATTAGTACATGTATCTGGAATTTAACCTTCAAACTGTAAGTGTTATCTTTGTTATTCTGCTGAACAAGACAAGTTGTTTGGTACGGGGCCCCGTGAGAGGTAACGTGATAGCCGGTATTGTGTTGCATTTGTGAGAATATTGCACTGTGAAATTAAAATGTCTAAGATATAGACGGAGATGTATTTTTATAGTTATTCTATTATCATGGAAATTGGACTGATATTCTGTATTAGTATACATATCTTGAAACTTGCTTTACCATTAACATACTCATATAATGGTTTTTTCCTAACATAGATGTTTATGGATGTCATAAAATATCTTGTTTTTAAGTACTAATAATCTTTGTCTAATATTATGTCTGGTGTTGTATACACATATTCAGTACTAATTATAAGCCCATTCTTCCATGAAGGCCAATATACTGCAACAACATAAGGATGTTGATAAATTCTTGCTGTAGCCAGGTGTTAAGTTTTGTTAGTATTATTCTCAATATGAAAAAAATATTATAACCTACTACTATAGTTTTCAATTGTGTTACTCATTGTGAGCATAGTTATTTTTATTAGGAATATTTTTAACAGCGTATCAAAAATGTTATGTAACACACTAAAGTGAGTTACGCAAAAAATCTTTATTATTTCACTAAAATACTGACTTGCACACTAAAATACTATTTGTACACCAAATATGATGATCTTTTTACAAAATATCATTTGATATGAAAAGTTTCGTCCGCTCGGGAAACTTATCCACTCAGAAAACTTAATAGGTTATGTTAGGTTCTCTTGTGACCCTGCTCCCAAAAATAGGAGCCCTGCTTTGCAGGGCTCCGTCAACTTAGCTTAGTGGTGCAATTAGTATTTTTGGTGGAAAATTAGTATTTTTGACTAACAGTTAAATACAACCCTTTTTATTATCACTTGTTGATTTGTATTTTTAACTTTAATTGGGATAAACAACCTGAGAGGAACCCATAACCTTCTCAAAGGAGAAGTGAAGTCCACTAACCTGCTCTTAGTTAGCATTGTGGTCTGTACCCTTCTCCTAGTGAGAAGATGTACAATCAAACAAGTTGGCGCTGGACCAGTTTGAAAAAAAGGCCCTTGGCTCGCTCATAGAGTCGAGGCACACTGGAAACTGGTTTTGTAAACAACTGACAATGTGCATGTAAAGTAGCACTGGAAGCGACAATGTCTTGCTGAGCGATTCTCGCCCTTATGGTGGTCTAGCGGGCAGTTCTTCGACTGTATATGTCCAGCAGTAGGCCATTTAATGCATAGGGCTTATGGTTACGCTATGTTGGCCCATCACTTTATAAAAAAAAGTAAGCTGAACAGCTGAGTTGTATGTGATTGTGACTCTCTTTTTCATCACAGGTCAAGTCAGATTAGATTGTTGAGCTACCTATTTCTAAAAATAACTTCAAAGGGCCGATTTGCAGTGCATATAAACGCGTTCAGTGTAACTTAAACTTGGTTCAAGCGTTTAACTGAGATCAAATCGTCATTTTGCATTTCACCACTATAAACTAAACATAGTTACAGTTAAAACGAGTTTAAGTTCTGAACGCCCGATTTTCGGCGTTTAACCACTTAAACCGGTTTATAGATTGTTCTGACTTGTCATTCTTGTACATATTTCGCATTTTCTGTTTTGTTTGTTTGGTAATCCAATATTTTCAAAAATCTCGTAATGGAAAGGGCATTAGCGTTAGCTTTTGTAGATAGTGACGACGACGACTATTTTCGCCGTCGTCCTAGATGGATTCGTCAGAAAGAAGAACATTTTAACATCCTTGATGATCAAGATTTTTTCACCACATTTGACTTACAAAACCAACAGTTTTGTCTATTTTGGCGTCACTTGAAGGTAAAATAGAGTATAGTTCCAACATGTAAGTTCCTATGAAATAAATTTACTATTTAATAATTTAACTAACGATAAAATGATACCACGTAGGTACGCAACCAGGACGCAAAGTTTATAAATTGACAATGACAACCCGCTCTTTATGACAGTTTCGAGAGGAAGTTTACGTTGTTATACGAAATAGCATAAAAACTCGGTTTTACTGAACGCGATCAAATGAACTCATTAAGTAGGTGGTGAAATCAGTTGGACGTAAATCAAGATCGACATCGGCATTAGATCTCATTTTATTGAACTTAGGTTTAGTAAAACTAGTTTTGTATTAAAATTGGTGAAATCGGCCCTAAATGAAATAACTAAAGTAATTTAGATATATTTTCTGTGATTCGTCACTTGAATGATAATGATAAATGTGCATTATCAATCACTGCATGTTTGTAGTGATTCATACATTCACAACAAACACGTCAATGTTATTCTAATACTAATCATCATCACTCATATTACACACACACACATTTAATGTTAGAGATTTATATCTTGTCTAAGTACTTATAAGATTCCTAGTTTAGAAGTGATCCATTATTTTTATTTTACTAATTTCGAATGTCCTACAATAAATTGTGCCCTCATCATTATCAGCCCTCTATATCGATGGCTTATAGTGAATACCTCGTAACTGCGAAATACGCAACTTTTCAGGGAACACAAAAATCTCGCTCCAGTAAAATTTTGTGGTTACAGAAAATCAAATTAAACCTTTATTATCATGTAAAATCTATGATTCTAAGCATAAGAAGAGATAATTTCTTTAAAAAAAGAAGTAACAGGAACACTTATTTCACTTGTCCATCAGATTACAAAATTCCTTACGTCACTTTATGGTGTTTATGTTCTTGTCGTAAACATGGCGCGTGTTATCGCACACTTATGACTCACTTCAGATAAACATCCATAAAAAACAAACGATACCACTTATCGTTGTTCTGTAAGCTGTGTTGTTTTTATGAATAGTTTTTCTAATTGGAAATACTAATAACACGACAAGTGGATCGGCATAAGTTTCTAATAAGATCTTATAAGATTTCGTAAATGTGTTTTCAGGTCTCAAAAAGGTTAGGACGATATAAATGAATGTTTTATCCATAAATGTCGTAACTACTTATTATAACACCATGAACAAGAACTATTCTTCAATAAATAAAACAATAAAGTACGTTCAATCTCACAGTTACTATAAACAGACCTTGAAATACGATACCGAGATAAGCCGACGCGACGGCTGTGTACACGTTGCAAGTTTAAAGCCATGAAAATAATTTTTACATGGCTTACGACATACAGAATTGCTATGAAAGAATAGGTAAAATATTACTTTTTTCATTTCAAATACCTTCTTTGATAATAAACGAACGAAATTTGTATAATAAATAAATAAACTAAGCCATGGATCAAATTACAAATCTCTTCTACGTTCACCCTATTATGACCCTTATTGCCATAGCGGTAACGATCATAACTGCATCACTGCACTAGACGCAGCCACGCCTCGTACGCAAGTGAAATGTGACATTTTGTTTTTTTTTTTTTGGCTCTTAGAAAGGTGCCAGTGCTTATATTCGTTTTAAAACACAAGCACAATTTATCTATGGTCTCACTGAAAAAAAATCGTTGAACAAAAATCAACCCAATGTATTAAAAAATTGGGTTTTAAATGCATCGCACCGGCGGGAACACCGGTGTGCCCGCGCATCGGTGAGCGTATCGAGAATAATAATAGCGGGACAACGGGTGTGCCCGCGCTTGTAAAAATTACTTTTTACAAGTTTTCACACGCCTTTATGAGGTTATCACACGAAACTTACTCGAGCGCGTAGTTGCGAGGTATGCATACAGGATCATAGATGGCTCTACAAGTACCGAATAAAATTTTGTGTGAAACAGGATTGTGCGTTACGAGCTATTCTTTCTAGAAACATAATAAAATAAAATAACCTAAAATTGCATTCCCGAGGTTTTCATTCTAAGCCATCGATATATAGGTACTGTCCTACTGCTGAGCATAGGCCTCTTCTTACTGAGAGAAGGGTAAGGCCATAGTCTACCACACTGGCCAAGTGAGGGTCGGCACACTTCACATGTCTTTACAGAACACTATGGATAACTCTAACATGCAGATTTCCTAACAATGTTGCCCTTCACCATTTAGCTAGTGAAAATAAAATTAACAATTTAATATGGACTTAACTTCGAAAAGTCATTGGTACATATTCTAATTCATCACATATAAAATGTAGCAACAGAAAGACTCAGTTATTTGTTGACATAATATTAAGCTTGTAATTTGCCATTCTGATCAAAACTAGGTATCTCTCAGTGTAACTGGTTCAGATAATTTCGTAAAGTTACAGAACATCATACAATTGAATATTATTACCTTTTTATTAAATACTGCACATTCTACGTATGTGAGTTGTTTCTACAGGAAATTTATAAAATATTCGTTGTTCCCTTACCTACTGTGCTACTATTACATATATTTGGAAATATTTTATTTAATATATACAGTCACAGGTTGACCATTAATTCCGTGACCGCGGCCGGTGTACCTCTTGCTGTAAGGTCAGAAAAATAAAATATTAATAAAATATATAAGAAAAAACAGTGTTCATTCTAGTCAATTATGCGATAGAAAACGAAAGAATAAAATAAAGTGTATATAGAATTTGCGAGAGTTAAAAGTATTTGAATCAGAATATCATTGATTACTTGTAGTGACTTGGTGAGGTGTAAGATTAAATAAAACGACTCTTGTGTCTACTTCCATTTACTGTGTGATTTTCAAGGTATGTTATTTTTCCTCGCCAGAAATATTGAAACTGGTTATGTTTACTTGCTATTGCAATAGTGGCAATGGAAATATATTCTTTCATGAACTAAAATAAGCGTGAAATCATGGGGTTATTTGGGGTATAAGCTTTCAGACAGACAAACGGGCTGACCGATAAACAGCGAAGGCTTGGCATTAAGGTGCCTTTATGGACAGCGGAAGCTTAGTGATAGGGCCGTTCCCATTATCAAAAATAATTCAATTGAGAATAATACTTCCGAAGAATTCGGCATGGATGCATGTTTAGAGACTGTGTCTGAAGAACAGTTGATTAAAGTTGGCTTCTCTCATTTAAAGTTTACGAACTCGCGGTGTAACTTCAAAGTTGCGGCGCGCGTCCCTCTAAACCACGCACCGTTGCGCGTTGGCCAGCCAGAATATGTGCCGAAGATCGTTTCAACGTCCTATATTCAGATGACCGTACCCTCAACCGCACCTTAACCCTATTCTAGGGTTATTCGCGCTTGGCCTATATGTTAGGTTGAAAGCGTTTACAATTTCCGCGTAGGTCGCGCGGTCGTGCCCCAGTTAAAGGTGGACGCTTTCTTTACCAAGCTATCAGTGGATTCAGTGGTATATCAGCCATTGTAACAAACGTAACATACGTTCACGTACACAATGGTTTTATGTATCGCTGAACAAGCAAATATAAAGAAAGTAACCCTGAACTAAGTATTACTCAGAATATACGACTACTATTTACCGCCCGCGCTTATTTTTATGTAGCGCTCATAGCGAGACTTGGCTTGCCGTTCGTTAACAGTTCGGCAACGTTAAGCAACGCTTGCACAGGTCACCACTTGGATAGGTGACCAAGTGTGGCATTTACATTTGAGCGCTACCGTGCTTTGGAGGGCACGTAAAGCTGTCGGTCCCGGTTCTTGTCTCAGGATAAGGATCGTTAGGCCATGTCGGAGGGCTTCGGGTGGTCTGAAAACTCCAACACCAGAGTTGGTCACACACTCACACGAAAAACAAAAAAACAAAGCCACCTGCGGTTTCCGGTGCTTTTCGGTTTTTGTGACAAAAGGCCTACGTGCTATTCTGTTGTAGAATTTGCTAACTTGTACACACGTCCGTATGGCACAGCCACTTTTTGTATTATAGTATAATGTCTAAGGCAGCGAAAGCCTAGTAAAGGCATTAGAATGCTTCGCAGAGGGTCTTTGGTTTCATCGCACGGCAGCGCGCTGACTTTTCGAAGTTAAGTGCTTGAAGCTTATGAGCCAAACTGTGAATTAAAATATCGTGAAGAACTTTGTACTTTAGAGAGTTCTCCATGATTTCACAAAGGACATGTGGAATCCGCCAACCTGCTCTTAGCCAGCGTGGTGGACTATGGTCTAACCCTTCTCAATTGAGAAGAATCCTATTCAGCAGTGGGATAGATACCACAAATATATATATAATCAATGCTGATGATGATACTATGCCTTAGGGCGGTTTCGGAGCGTTTTATACGCGCGTATAAGCTCGTCTTTGGAAGCGCATGTAGACGCCTACGGGCGCACCTTTTGGCACACGCACAACTTGTACGACTGCCTCCGTGGTCCAGTGGATAGCGTATGCGACTGCTGATCGGAGGTCCCGGGTTCGATTCCCGGGTCGGGCAAAAGTGTTACTGGGTTTTTCCGAATTCTCAGTAGCAGGTCGGAGTCTGGTGATGTGCCCGGTAACGACAATAGGCTCGCCCCCTACTACGTGGGACCTAAGCAATTCATGGCGAAATGTGGGTGTAATGTACACCTCTGCCTACCCCTTCGGGGATAGAGGCGGGAGTCTGTGTGAACAACTTGTACGAGCGTTGACGCGCTTCTAAGCTCGTATAAGCGCGGGTTGTCAGAATCCATGTTGTCACTGACAAGATGTCTCTACCTTTTCGAGCGAGATAGGCCCGTTTACGGGAGTACGGTTTTTTGAAGCGCGAAATGTAGAGCGCGCGTGTAAGCGCGTATGCTGAAGTGACCGTATACGCGCAGAAAAATACGCTAATCTGAAACCACCCTTAGATTTTATGAAGTACCTATGTACCTTGGTACATAGCCAGGACTAGCCAAGGTCATTATTATTTATTTGTTTGCTGAATAAAAGTAGGTATACTGAATAGCACAGTCCTCTTTATTGTACCTATATTTATTCCTTGTTAGGTAATGTCGAACTAAATGGCGGCGAATCAATTTGCACGTCCGATTGTGATCGTTTATCGAAGTGGTCTAATAGGCGAAGTATTTCAGTGCTGGTGATGGCTTGAACGTTCGACATGTGTTTGTGGCTAACTATTTTCGTTTTTGGACGAACTACAGTATTGATAGCTGATATTATGTGGATATATAAAGACATAAAGACATATTTATTTCTGCATTTTGGTTGTTTACAACACTTATACATGTCAAAACCCTATTCTAGATGAGGCCGGCTTTTCCTAGCTAAATGACTTCTTGAGAAGAAAAGCCGAAACAAACTCAGAGTCATTATTTTTTTGTCACTTCAATTTCTTTAGTCTTTTCTTGATCTTTTAAAGTCCAGACAAAAAAAGGGTTTAGTATGCAAGTACAATGCAGGAAATCATCTGACGCTTTTGACTGACTCGGCCCACTGATGGCCCGCATTCAACAGCAATCGTACGGCTCAACCTTGATTGAGGGAGCCAGCACGATCTGTATCACTATGCCTCCACGCCATCAGAAGGTGTATGCATAAGCATGTCAGCCTAAGCCATCAGACAGGTTGCCACAACTATTTGCTTATATGTTTAATAATGCCCACATCGTACTCACAACTTTACATGCTAATACATAGTAAAATACATGTTGTAAACAATATGTAAAATTATAAAAATTTAAACAATAAAATGTCATATATTTAAATGTCAAAAAATATTATTGTATGTCAATTTAAGAATGTCAAAAAAATTAAATAATAATATATTACTTTAGTAATTTTAAATGTCAAAAGAAAATAACAATGTCAAAACAAAATAAATAGAATTACAAATGTCAAATCAAAAATGTCAGAATATAAAGATATAAGTACTACAAATGTAAATAAAAATATTATGTCACTAATTTCAAAATGTCAAAATTCATAATGTCAATAAGTCATAATTTAATGTCAATTCATAATTTTTAAACTCAATTCCAGGCATTTTTGTCTGCTAAATAATCTTTAACTGTGTAATAAGCTTTTGAACACAAGCTCTGTTTAATAAATACTTTGAATTTATTAATACTTAGTTCCTGAATATTACCTGGAATTTTGTTATAAAAACGTATGCTTTGACACTTGTATGAGTTACTTATTTTTTGTAGTCTAGTTGAAGGTAGAACAAGTTTGTTTTTGTTTCGTGTATTTATTTTATGAATGTCGCTGAATTTAGAAAACATATTTATATTTTTCCTGACATATAACAAGTTCTCATAAATGTATTGAGATGCGACAGTCATTATCTTAATTTCTTTAAATTTTTCCCTCAGTGAATGCCTTGAACCAAGACTGTAGATTGCACGAATAGCCCGCTTCTGCAGTACAAACACAGTTTGAATGTCAGCTGCGTTGCCCCATAATAAAATTCCATATGACATTATGCTGTGGAAATAACTAAAATATACTAATCTGGCTGTATCTATATCAGTTAACTGACGAATTTTATAAACCGCGTACGCTGCAGAGCTAAGTCTATTCGACAACTGACCTATATGTGGGCCCCACTGTAGCCTAGAATCTAAGGTTATGCCTAAGAATACGGTGTTATCTATAAGATCCAACTCTTCTCCATTCAAACATATGTTAGGTTTAACTTGTTTTACATTCGGTCTTGAAAATCGTATACATTTTGTTTTTCTTTCATTTAACAATAAATTGTTAGCAGTAAACCATTGAACTACTTTAGAGAGAGCGTTATTTACATCGTCATTATTTGATTGTTCTCGTCTAAGTTTAAAGATAAGTGATGTATCATCAGCAAATAACACTATCTCTTCATTATTTTGCATAATATATGGCAAATCATTAATATATACAAGGAAAAGGAATGGACCAAGAATTGAACCTTGCGGCACTCCCATTGTGACCACTGAACCCATAGAAACTTTTCCATTTACCTCAACTCTCTGTATCCTATTACTCAAATATGACGTTAGGAGATCCAAAGCAGTGTTCTTAACTCCATAGTAATGTAATTTCCTGATCAATGTTTCATGAAAAACGCAATCAAAAGCCTTAGATAAGTCACAAAAGACTCCCAGAGCATCATGCGACTCCTCCCAGGCATCAAAAATACTATCTAAAAGCTCAACTCCAGCATCGGTAGTTGAGCGACCCCTAGTAAAACCAAATTGTTTTTCATGTAACAGCTTATTGTTATTAAAATGAGTTTCAAGCTGGCCTAGAATTAATTTTTCAAAAATTTTACTAAACGTGGGTAGCACAGATATTGGCCTATAATTTGTGGGGTCAGATGTGCTACCTGATTTAAATAACGGAATTACTTTACTACTTTTCATTTGATCAGGAAACACACCACAGTCAATGCATCTATTGAAAATTATTGCCAGTTCAGGGGCTACTGTGTTTATTATGGATTTCGTAATCACAACAGAATTGCCCCAAAGATCACTAGTCTTCTTCAAATTAAGGGTATTAAAAGTTTTTACAATATCTTTGTCAGTGACATAACTAAATCTAAATTCCATGTTACACCTATTGACATTTTGTTTTAATAGAGATTCGGCGTCATTGGGGGATGAGTTCAGGGATTTAGTGGTTGAGACTGGAATGTCTGTGAAGAAATTTTCAAATGCTGTGGCAACCTCAAAATCTGATTTTATTATCTTTTTATTTACTTGAAGCGTGTAATCGTTACTTTTGCTCTTGACCCTTCCAGTCTCATTGTTTATAATATCCCACGTTGCTTTTATTTTATTGTCACTGTTTTTAATTTTTGATTTTAAATAAAGTGTCTTAGCTTCACGACAAATCTTTTTAAATAACTTAGAATAATTTCTTACGTATTGACAAAATTTTTCATCATTTTTATTAATTACTCTCTGTTCATATAATTCGTAAAGCTTATTTCTACTTTTATAAATTCCAGTGGTTGCCCATTCACTGAAGGATGTAGTACCAGCAACTGACATCCTCTTAGGGACAAAGATAGAACTGAATATAGTACAGTACATGTCAAAGAAAGAATTGTACAACTTATTGGGATCGTTATTATAGCATAAGTATGGTAGTGTACTTGTGAGTTTATCCTTAAGTCCCTCCAGACGACGCAAAGTTTTTGGCACCACACTCAATTCCTTTCTACCTACTTTTTTAGACTGCATAGCAAATGTTATAGATTGTCCACAATGATCTGATGTTAATTTATTAATTATTTGCTTTCTAACTGGTACAATATCTGTAAATATATTGTCTATACAAGTAGATGTCGTGGCAGTTATCCTGGTGGGTTCCAAAAATAAGCATGCAAGATTATATGATTTGAACAAATTCTTAATTTTGTGGCAATTCAGGGAATCTTCGAGTAAATTAATATTAAAATCGCCACCTACTATTATAGATTTATTTTGTTGGCATAGCTTCCGTAACACATCATCCATGACACTTTCAAAGTTATCATAGAAGGACAATGGTGGCCTATACACACTCAACACAACAAGTTGGTCCAACTCCACACAGGCTATTTCAACTGTCCGTTCAACAGAGAAACTAACAATGTCACTACGATTCTTAAATTTAAGCAGCTTATTAACCAAAATCAACGATCCACCATGTATTGCATTTTGTCTGCTGAACGAACTACCAACGAGATGGTTATTAAAATTGCACATGAACTGGTGATCTTTAAGCCAATGTTCTGTTATACACAAAACATCAACGCATTCACCATTCATGAACAACTCCACTTCTAAATCTTTATTTGACATACCTTGTATATTTTGATGTACCAGTTTTAATACTTGTGAATTTCTAAATGTATTATTAGTTGAAATGGGCTTATTCGTACATACCAGCCCATTATTAATTAAAGTGTTATTGCAAGAGGTATTCTCTATTGTCGAAATATTTAATTTAAATTAATAGAAATGTCAGACTGTGTAGCCAAAATATTGGCTGAATCATTATAAATGTCATTTTGTTGCTGTATAGGGGCAACACGTTTATTAGCCAAATTCTTGGCTGAAATGTCAATACAAAATGCTAGCGACTCAGCTAGTTGTCTTTTATAATAAGAATTCAGATAACAAGTATCTTGCGTCAAATGTAAAGCTTTACTAACATAATTGTTAGCGTCAAAAACATGAAATTGATTGTTATTGTATGACCAACTACACAAGTTTATATTAAGACTATGTCTAATATTATTTTCTTTCTGTGGCAACCCTTTACTGAAAGGTAAAGTGAGCATAATAATTTGATTTAAATTTAATTCACATAATTTACTGTAATAATAGAATAAAAGTCTTTTATTCAAAGATCCTCTTTTACCAAGTAGAATCAATAAAGTTGTATCCTGGTCAAAATTGAAGTTTATAATTTTATCTAAAATAGCAATGGAACTTAATCCAGGCAAACAGTAGTTCATCACTAACCCATCACTATATGTGTTTGCCAACAACTGACCCATACCTTTTCCAATCTCATCACTAAATATTATCACTTTATTTTTATTTTGTAATATAGTTTTACTGTCTAGTTTGTTATTTTTTAATTTATTTACAGTGTGTTTAATATTTGATTTTGTATTGTTTATAGAACTATTTAGCAAAACCGGGTTACATGTTGGCAATGAGCAAGCTGGCGAGTGTTGGAGGTTGAACGGGATGTCATTGTTCAATGGTATTGAGCATTCGTTACTATTTGATGCCACCAACTCATTCATTGCCAATATGTACTCTTTCATTTGTAGTTCAGAGCTTTTATATTTATTTGTCATTGATACTAATTTGTCACTAAGATTATTTAATTCTACCTGCAAATTATTTATTTCTAATTTATGTTTCAAATTATTTTGGTGATATTTCTGTGAGTAATTTTTTAATTTTTCAAGAGCAATTAATCTTTCCCTATTTAGCTTAACATTTTTTATGAAAAACTTTTGTCTGTGAACTAATTTTTGTGTCTTTTTTATGAATTTGTTTATTTTAACATATTTCTTAATTCTATTCCTACTACCCCTAATCAATTTTATTGAATTATTTGATTCTTTGCACACTGAGAGACTATTTGGAAGTGATACTTTAAAATGATTTATATCAGTAATCATGCTTGGAGCATGAACCACCAGCTCATCGAACAGACTTTGATTTGCCGTCGTAGTGATCTGATCTTGGGTGAATTCTAGATGACTTATTCTACTGTTTGCCTCATGTAACTGTTTGTCTAAGAACTGTATACGGTCAAGGGCTTGTTCATACTGCAAACTACACTCGGCAAACCCGTCCACAATGAGCTGGAGTCCATCACGAGCACTCATGGCATCAGAGAATTGATTATGTAGCTGAGCCATTTCACATTTTAAGCTCTTATTTTTTTCCAGTAAGTTCAACATTTCTTTCTCGTTATCTTCTCTTTCCTCTATCAGTTTGTTACACAACTCCTTAGAGGTCTTTAATTCAATTAAAGCCAGTTGGAGTTTAGACTCTTCCTGGCGAGCCAAAGCTTTACGAGTCATAATCATAGTGAAAAGAGAGAAATACACGTAGTTCAAAGAAAGTAAAGGAGAAGATTGTAATAGTAGTAATAGTAGGGTTTAAAGCTAAATATTATTGTAAGAAAGAACAGCTGATCTCGTCCAAAGTTGTGTAACCAACTAACAAGGTTTAGGTTAAGTTTATTTATTTTTACTATTTATAGGTGGTTATTTAGGAACTTGATAGCACTTTTTATTTGGAAATATACTAATTAACACTATTTTATACGTATAAGTTGATTTTAAATAGTAGTTACAATTTTATACCTGTTTGAAAAATGACAATGCAAATTTAGCCGGTAGATTGGTTGTCAAAAAAAGATATCACAATAAACTCACCTTATTTTCACAGAAAACACTAATACGTTTATAGATTATTACAAATAACACATTTATTAAGCAATTAACTTGTAATTAGCTTTAATTATTCGATTATTTTATATTTTTCTTACTTTCTATAACGGGGCATACCGGCCTACGCTGAGCCTCGATGGAAACAAGTTGGAATTTTACGGTGTCCGTGTGAATGAGGTTGTAATCTTGAATTACCTAAGTGTATAGTGGTAGTTTCTGTCGCTGTGATGGTACGGTCGCCGCCAGTCCCGGTTCTTGTCTCAATGCAAGATTCTTATGTTCATTTTGAGGGCTTTCGGGTGGACCATAAACTTGGACACCAGAAATAAGTTAAATGGATGTGTATTCTTCGTATATACAGGGTGAAATTGAATAGATGCGAGAAATTTTAATATACAATAATACATGTTGTCAAGAAAATTTAGAACATATCAAATGAAAAATTAGTAAACTTTTATCAGTTTTACGAAAAACAGTAAAATAATTAAATTAGGTACCTACCTATCAAAGATTTTTTGAATTTACACTAGAAAATAGGCAAAATTAGGTAAATGACCGCTATGAACGGCAACGTTTAATATTATTACGATTATTGAGCACTGCGATGTAATTTAATTTTTCTTAATAATTTTGCGTATTAATTATTTTTCTGGAATATCGATAATTCGTACTTACTTAAATTAAGATAACAACATCAATGGACCATTTTCAAACGATAATCACGTATTTTTTACTATAACAGTTTCAGCCTGTGTAGGTTTCATATTGAGTCGCAATATGTAGGTGCTGCCATATTTGGCGTTGACAGATCACATCGGTCCCTCTAGAACAGAGTTTCCCAACCTTGAAAGGTTGCACATGGACAGTTGTTACGAGGTAGACAATATCACTCACAATAATCTGCAATTGAAATTGCAGAGCCCACCATATAGAAAATTTCTATAAAACTTGTATTTAGTCATGTTCAGTCGAATGAGTAGCGTTCTGCGTGCTGCCCTAGTTTGGAGCTCCTAGGTCAAAGCTTCATTGACGTGTACCTTGTGAAGCGACATCTGTACATCGTTATTGTCTAATATTTTAACACAGGATCATGGTCTGCATGGTTATTACTAAATATACTTAGTCTTTAAAAATAATATTAAAACATTTTGTGCTGGTTTAAGAGGTGTGTATTGATTGTGCTATAGCGTTTATTATTAACAGTGGTGAATCAAAGTGCGTGTTCAGATCTCATGAATGCGCTGTTCGCGCACCGCTCGCGAACAGATCTTTAGATGCTCGCGAGCAACTCATTTTCATGCGCGTCATTTTCATGTTTGATGTTGTAGCCAGCGACCGTAGCTTTAATCAGATCTGGATACGCCCTAAGATTACAATGAGGCAGAGTACAAACAGGGCCCTGTCAACTAACTGATTATATAAGCTTATTAAATACCGTTTAAGGCCCTGTTTCACCATCTCTAAGTAAGCGTTACCTTCCAGGTAAATTCAAACTTAGAACGAAATTCATATGAATTTATTTGCCAAGTAATTTAATCAGAACTCACTGGACAGTGGTGAAACAGGCGCTAAGACCTTTTCAAATTTATTTACGTAATAAATTTATTGCTCGCTAAGCGGAGAGGGGAAATATAGTGAGGAAACTTGCGCGTGTGACAGTTCTTTGAAGTCTGTCAAACATCACTGTGCGTCGTACGTCTTAGGGAAAAAAGCCGTGACCAAAAGTGGTGTAGTTGACACAGAGAACTGATTACCTGGGGCCCAATTCTCCTAAATAAATACAGTTTCGATATAATGTCAGTGTCATACTTACGTCACAAAAGTCGTATTCTTCTATAATCGAATGAAATCGTAACGAGATAGTAAATTGAAACAAGTGTCAAAATATTTGTCAACGACGAACTGTTCATTTCGAATTATACTATAGTGAAATTAGATTATCAGAATACCGCTTTTGAGTCCATTCAAAATATAATATCAATGTCATATAAAAATACGAGAATTGGGCCACTGAGCATGCATGCTGGTCTAAACAGATTAACAGAGTAGACAGAATATTAGCTTTTCCACGGCGCGACTGTCGTCTGACCTCCGCAACCCATGTTTTATACCAGTGTCAGTATATTCAAATTTCAAGACAGAGACATTGACTCCTCGTAACAACTGCCAAAGATATCCATGACTGCCCGGACCGACGACTCAGCGAAGCAAGCTAATTAACAAGCAAATTCATCAACAGCCCTTAGCCCTTAACAGTCCACTGCTGGACTAGGCCTCTCCTCTGTAAGGAGGAATTGGCCTACTATAGTACGCCGGCCAAACGGGTTGGTATAGGGTTTGTATCAAGTTTACCGTCTCTTACAGTGCTGTTCTCTGCATAAAATCCCCCATCTGTCGGCTCTTACGACACCCTTGGGATGATATGGGGTGGTGACAATCCGTATTCTTAATCCGTCACCACACGGACGAACAAGCAAATTATACGCACATAACTTGGAAAAGTGATAGGTTGACCAGGGTTTAGACTCGATACCCTCTGCATAGCTGTCTGTTGGTATCAGCTGTAGAGTCTAGAGCCATGCCAAGCAACTGATACCAACAGACTTCGTCTAGTGTCTGGACGATCGCTGCGTTATGTTGATCAGTGTTTAGGGTGCATAGGGTTCCCACCAAGAACTTAGGGTCCCAAGCCAACCTCACCTGCAAGTGGTGCACCTGCCGATCAACGGACGAGGCGACGGCAAACAAAATGTCCCAATAAGCGGCAATAGGCTCGCCACCTATTACGTGGGATCAAAACACTGGCGAAAAGTGGGCGTTTAATATGCCTCTGCCTATCCCTTCGGGGAAACAGGCGTGAGTTTATGTATGTATGTATGTATGTTCAGGGCTGATGGTGCTGTGTTGTTGGCAGGATCACCGAGAGCGCGTGGAGAGGATGAACCGCGAGTTCTCGACGATGGGTCTGATCGTGGGGCTCGTCATGGCGACCGCCGTCGTCATCTTCCTCGTGTTACTCTGCCGGTGCCTCTGCCGCAAGTCGCGCGGCAGGGTCATTGCACGTATGTATCACCTTTTCTTTTGTCTTAAACTAAGAGCCTGTGTTGTAGAAGACTTTACAAAAATACAATCAACGAACACTGAAGTACATCCTGAACAGCATTTCTTTACATTCTTTGAGTCTGATGATTAAGTGGTTAGTGACTACAGTGGTTAGTGAGGTTGTGGGTTTGATTCCCATCCAGGCTGTTTTTTATAAGACTCCTCTGTATCCCCGAAGGGGTAGGCAGAGGTGTAATATTACATCCACATTTCGCCGTGATATGAATTTGTAGGTCCCACGTAATAGGGGGCGAGCCTATTGCCGTTACCGGGCACTTTAATAGCCTCCGAGCTTCTACAGGGAATTCGGGACCTCCTGATCAGCAGTCGCATACGCTATCCACTGGACCACGGAGGCAGTCTATTATTTATTATGTAAAGATATAATGCCTGTTTTCGCGATGTCTGTGCAAACATTCATCAAAGAACACAGAACAACATCTTATTTTTTGTCTGCGCTTTAAACTCAGTGGTGCGGGGTACTTATAAATATTCAATGAAAGAACAACCACATCAAAGAAATAAGTAAAAAGTCGAGCTGTTGATGTCGTCATTATGACCCTGGCTGATAAGTATGTTTGTTTGTTCTTACTTCACGTGGCACGGAGCGCTGTTGTATATTTTTTTGTGTGCGGAGATAGCTAGGAGGCTGGAAACTACTGGCGAGTGACATTAGGTATTTATATTTCGCGACAAAACGTGTCATGATAACTTCCATGCAGGCGAAGCCGCGGCTGACGTATAGTATTTTTTTATAGACCCACGCCTGTATCCCCGAAGGGGTAGGCAGAGGTGTAATATTACACCCATATTTCGGCCTGAATTTTTAGGTCCCACGTAAGTAATAGGGGGCGAGCCTATTGCCGTCACCGGGCACATCACCAGACTCCGTGCTGCTACTTGAGAATTTGGATATACCCAGTAACACACAGACGCGTTTTAGCTAACGTTAAAATGAATTAAAATAATTACGGCCAATAAGTATTTTTACCAAATTGCAGTGTCAATAAGTAAATCGAAGTGTGTCGCGAGTGATTTGTGCATACCTTTTCATAAGCTGCGAATATGAACTAGAAACATTTGTGTGGACGAAATTACTGATTAACAGTGATGTCTGTGCCTGACTTTAGCCCTTTTGGCAAAAGCCGAAAAACTACGCGAAGTCCTCCACCAACACCAAGTCAAGCATCCCAAACTCTTGACCCGAATCCACCTGCACCTGAGTATTATGACGTACCCGCTGAAGTTATACCAACTTCAGAGATCCAAAGATGGATGAGCACAATTGAGTCATATTTGAATGAAATTGGCTCCATCACCTCAGAGAGCAAAATGAACTCTGACCAGAAGCTGCGTGTAGCTCACGAGTGCCGTAAAATAACATCAGTATCGGCACAAATGTCCACCCTGTACCAAGCACTTAAGCAGAAAACTATTCTAGCTCACGCAACTATTCGCCACCTTCAGGAAAAGCAAGACCTGACGAGTTCTTTGCAGCAGTTCAAAGAGGCTGTAGAAGAAAAGCTGAAACCAGCCGAACACCACTCCTTTGCTGACATGGTGAAAAAAAGCACAAACAATTTTGTCCGCCCAAACAATTTGAGCTCTCTTGCCATCTACCCTAACGACAAGAACAAAAGTAGTGACGAAACGAAGTCCCTTGTCCAAAAAATTATATCTCCTGAAGAGATGAAATTACATGTTCGTGCTGTGAGAAAAGTGAGGAATGGGGGCGTTATAATTAGCACGGAGTCAAAAGGAGACATCGAAAAGCTCAGGAAGTCAGAGAAACTTGTCTCGTCTGGCTTGACCGTCGAAGAACCTACTAAACGCCGCCCTAGAATAGCTGTAGTTGGAGTTCCCGATACTCTAACGGAAAAAGAAGTATTTGAGTGCATTTACGAGCAAAACATAGCCGACAAGTTTCCGAACTCTACACGTGAGTCCTTTATGAAAGCTGTGAAATTGAGCCACAAAGCCGGTAAGAAAAATATGCCCACCTGTACCTATGTCCTAGAAGTAGCCGCTAACATCAGAAAATGCCTCATTAACCAAGGTCGTATTTATATTAATTGGACGTCATGCCCGGTTAAAGACTTCACCTTTGTGACTAGGTGCTTTAATTGCCAACAGTTTGGTCACGCAGCCAAATATTGCCGTGAAACTAGTCCCACATGTCATCATTGTGGAGAGCTTGGCCACTCTTTTAAGGAATGTAACAGCAAAACTTCACCTCCTAAGTGTGCTACTTGTAAACGCTTCAAGAGGAAATGTGATCACCAAACGGGAGAAATAGGTTGCCCGGCACGTAAATATGCAGAGGACAATTATATTAATAGCATAGACTATGAGGGCGCCTAAGAGCGTCACTGTTAAAGTTTATTAATAGGCACTTAAAACTAGTTTATATTTTCTTACTTATTTATAAGGTATTTTATTATAACTATGGACAATCAAGTACTTATTGATATAGATAATTACTGTGTATCAAATAGTATGACTTGTAAAATAGAGGAATGCAAAAGTCTACTACCCGCGTCTGATAAAAATTTAGTTATAATGACACAGAACATCCGAAGTATTTATAAGAATATAGACGCCCTAGAATTACTCCTACAGACCATTAATATAAACTGTGACGTAATTGTTCTAACCGAATGCTGGCTGTCTAAGCGGGCGTTCTGCTTACCATCTTTAGATGGCTATAACTCACACTCAACTGAGAACATAATTAACCAAAATGATGGTGTAGTGGTCTATACAAAAAAACACTTAAATGTAATTGTTGCAAAGCCACAAATCCAGGACTGTAATTGTCTACTTATTACAATTAATTCAGACACTGCTATTTTAGGAGTGTACAGACCTCCTTCACAAAGTACTGACACATTTTTGCGATCTCTCCATTTAGAATTAAGTAAGTTATCAGCATATAAGAATATTGTAATTACGGGTGACATAAACATAAATATTCTGTCCGGAAAATGTAACCTTCAAGGACAAGACTATCTAAATATTTGTGCTTTCCATGGTCTTCTGCCGGCGCACACCTTCCCTACACATGAAAGTGGATCATGCCTGGATCATTTCATTGTTAAAACTAAACAGCCATCTACCACTTTAGTTACTAACTCAACTATCACAGACCACCAAGCCATATTACTAACACTAAAATTATCATGTGGAAAACTTAATAGCGTACCTAGCTATACAAAAGTAAACATGGCAGGCCTTGAAAAAAGCATTCGTAATACAAATTTTGCCCCAGTTTACTTTTGTGCCGACGTTAACGAATCAATATCTTACGTCATAGCTTCCATACAGTACGCAATTAGCAAAAACACATACACAGTAACATTGTCGCGAAAATATATGAATATAAAGCCATGGATTACTCCGGGTCTTCTCCGCTGTATTAGACACAGAGATAATTTACACATGAAAGCTAAAAAGGCACCTGAAAATGAGATTCTAGCTATAACATATAAGAGATATAGAAACTTTTGCAATAAACTTCTTAAAAAACTAAAGGTCGAGTACGATACATCTCAGTTGAATAAAGCAGGTAACAACACTAAACTAGTATGGAAATTCTTAAAAAAACGATCATTTACTGCAAAATCATTTGAACAACCCTTGGATTTGCTCAAAAACCGATCAAATCCTACAGCAGCACTAGATGAAATCAACACATTCTTTTCCGACGTTGGCAAAAATCTAGCAGACAGAATCTCTTTTTCCGATCATTCATCTACTAACTATGCTTCGAATACCTCACCCATTTCCAGGCTTAAATCTTTTGTTATGCTGGATACCGATATAGACGAAGTTATTCAAGTCATTACTGGGTTAAAAGATACTTCTGCGCTGGGATGGGATAACATCCCCACAAACATAATTAAAAGGTTTAAGCACATTCTTGCACCGCCACTAACACACATATTCCAAATTTGTATGTCTGAAGGAATATTTCCAAAATGCTTAAAAAAGGCTATTGTGATACCTATCCACAAAGCAGGCGACAAGAGCTGTGTTAATAATTATCGCCCCATTTCTATATTACCAGTGCTATCTAAGATATTAGAGAAAATAATAAACAATCGACTAATAAAATATCTTGAAACCAACAACATTCTTTCAGACAGGCAATTTGGTTTTCGGCCTCACAGGTCAACAAGCCAGGCAGTTGAGCAACTCACTGACCACATTACAACTAATTTAGATAGTGGACAGCATGCTATTGGGATATTTCTAGACCTTGCTAAAGCTTTTGACTATGTGTCGTCTTCTATACTGCTTAAGAAACTTGAATCTGTCGGTATAAGAGGTAAACAGTTAGCACTGTTCACTGATTACCTCTCTGACAGGTATCAATGTGTAAGAATAGGCAACAACATAAGTAACGATGTCCCTAACACTACATTTGGTGTACCCCAAGGAAGTATATTAGGAGCTACCCTGTTCTTGATATATATAAACGACCTTTGCAACCTAAAACTTCAAAATGGTGTCATTATGTCATATGCAGACGATACAGCACTTATTTTTACTGCAAAGTCGCTCGATGAGGTATATGAACTGGCTCAACTTGGCTTCAACACCGTAAACACTTGGCTATTTAAAAATTTGTTGACCCTAAATGCACATAAAACAAAGTACATTCATTTTACAATGAAAAACAATAGCAGACACATCTCATCTAACAGTTTAGTGGCTCACAACAAGCTTCACTCACATGCTGACACTGCATGCGCTTGCCCTACTTTAGAAAAAACTGATTATATTAAATATCTAGGAATTACGCTTGACACTAATCTGAACTTCCGCAAACATATCGAATTATTGTGTAAAAGAGTGCGGAAACTAATTTCCATATTTAAAAATATACGCGATGTTGTAAACTTAAAATTGTTAAGACAGGTTTACACTGCACTATGTGAATCCATCATCTCATATTGTATAACCGCATGGGGAGGGGCAGCTAAAACGATCCTACTGCCTTTAGAACGGGCTCAAAGAGCTATCTTAAAGGTAGCAACCCTTCGCCCTTTCATTTTTCCCACTTACGAGTTATATCAGTCCACCGGTGTTCTAACTGTGCGCCAATTATTTATTCTACGCACCATCCTAAAACAACACACCCTTCTTCCTTATACACCAATCCCATCAGGCAAAAGACGGAAAGATCTAGTCTGCACCAAACCTATAGGTAAACATGTTTATGTAAATAGATTCTTTGCTTTCCTCGGACCTTTCCTATATAATAAATTAAATAAAACCTTAGATTTATATAGCATAAGTTATAAGCAGTGTCATCTTGTTGTTACAAAACACCTAATGACAATGACCTACTCTGATACAGAGAATTTGCTTACAGTAATAAAATAGTGTGTAAGTACCTACGCTAAGTTACAACAAATCATAATATTAAGTCTACTTTCTATTACATATTGGCAGTTCATGATTATTATTATGTTAAAATATAGCCCTTTATTATTATTATTTAAGATTTTTTTCCTGAAACACAGGTGTTAAAGCCTAGTTCAGGTAAACATTAAAATAGCTATATTTACCAAATATAATGTATTACCGTAATAAATAAAGTAAGTACGCATCAATGTACCACAATTTAACAAAGGCACTTATCGCATACATTATACTGAATTATAAAATTTAATTTAATTATTTTTACTGTAATATTTTTCTTATATGTAACATGTGACGTTTATTTTATTGAATAAACTTATTATTATTATTATTATTAACACTTTTGGCCGACCTGGGAATCGAACCCGGGACCTCCGATCAGCAGTCGCATACGCTATCCACTGGACCACGGAGGCAGTAGAAAAAAGTCTAGTAGGGCAGATTTATTAGTTGGCTGGTTAGAGGTAACCATGGTACAGGCTCTGCCTAATTTAAGATCAGAAGACCGTGTGTGACTATTTCAGGGGTATATTGTGACATACAAGTGCAGCTCCGCATTTATAATATTAGTATTATACGATTTAAAAGGATACTCATTACTTAACAGGACAAACAGTATCTGTCTCTAAGACTGAGTGAGTTCGGTACTGCAATCGCGTCGCAATATCTAGTGAATATTATGATCTCAGCACTAAGTGTGCCATGTATGAGACGATGAGTCGTCGCCACACATATCCATGACATCACAGTCAGTCGGGAAAGTCCGATGTTTTAATCATAGATTGATTGATCATGTGTGGCTTGGCACTTTTTCCAAAGTCAAAATCATGTAATGACTGCACAAATACGAGTGGTTTAAGCGGCTGTGGTTGAAGTCGCTAGTGTTTTAGGATTATTATCACCTATCAATCTGCATAGACATATGTCGTTGTATACTCTCTTATATTCGCTCTTAGAGACAAATATATACCACAAACATTTAAACCCAATAATAATTACTCCATCTGTTACAATTCTTGTCTGAAGAAAGTATTACTTAGGTACTTATCGTGTCGATGCAGCACTTTAAATAGATTTGGCCCAAAACAAAGTAGAAATACAAGAAAGTATAGTATATACAATAACGTATTTAAATGTTTATAACAAAAACAGGAAATACGGCAAAAATTATGATTATATGCCTGTATAATCATAGCCTTATTGAGTAGGCTATATAATCATAATCTTTGCCGTTGTGCTTAGAAAATGGGCAATAAAATAGGAGAAAGAGTGTTATCTGTGCTTAAAAAAATTGAGGATTCTGTCATTAAGAATCCCCGTACGTTCAGGGCATACTAAATCTTTAAATAAGGCTTCGTACGCACTCCCAGCAGTCATGAATCTGGGTAATATTTCTGCTGACACTAGAGAATTTATAACCAATCTGTTTTCCAGAATACTTGCAGCTATCTTTTATACCAGCCAGAAGGAGTGGCACTCCTCTAATGCCTGTACCTGATGCTGGTCAGTGCCCTAATTGTTGTAGCATGGGTACTAATAAAATTAATCCAAACGATATTGAAAGTCTTTTGAAACCGAGTGTCGAGCCAGACAATATTCCACCGTTTTTATTAAACAATGTACTGAAAATTTTGTAAATATTGCATATAAATTACCTTAATATGAAATATTTCCTAGATCTATTGTGGAAGAAATCGTTCAAACTATTTGGAACTCCGTTATTGTGACACCAGTCCGCAAAAGAAGGGATATACCAAATATAAAAAAATACAGGTCAATTTCCAAACTTTGCATTTTTGATTTCTGAGTCGTAAGTCTACTTTTTTAATGATTTGTTAACATCGCATATGGACGTTGCACGTCAAGTGCATGCCGTGTATATCGAATTCAGCAAAGCATTTGATCGGATTGAGCGTTTTCTGCTGTAGGAGAAGTAAAATAAAGTTAGTAGGTATACACGGAGTCTTACTAAAGTGGATTTCTTCCTACAATACAAATGTCTCAAATCGGCGCAATTAATGCTTATACACTTCTGTCGATACATATCCCTTCAGGAGTCCCTCAGGGTTCTCTACTAGGCCCATTCCTTTTCATCATCTTCATTAATGACAATGGTTCATGTATTAAACATGACTTCTTTTTATCATAGGCTGATGACACATAAATAAAAATATTAATGGATATCAACAGTTCCTCCGATTGTGCGCTTTCAAAGATTGGTCGCAATAATTTTGAAGAGTATTGTGTTAATAAATTCTGCGTGAGATTGTTCCTGAACCAAGTGGTACAACAAAGTCATAGTTTTTTATTTGCCACCTTTCCTAATTTCCATTATATGATTTATATACTTGAATTTGTATATATTTTCGAAATAGTTATATAGTTATTATAATTCGGTTTTACTATTTGTATTTCACGCTATTGGTTTACCGAAAATAATAGTAAAAATAAAGAAGACAACAACTTTGTCACCCCCATATTGTTGTTTCGAGTGTTGATATGTTTCTGTTAATTGATGGTTTGTAAACTCTCCAAAGAAAGTAGGTATAAATCAGTTTAAAGACCAGAGTTACCCAACCTGTCCATTGTTGACCCCCAGACCATAAATCATAAGATTTGACCAATTATAAAATATCCCAAGTAGGTATACTACAAACTTGGCGGCATTATTTGTATTGTATTTGTACAGTACTAATGAAAAATAATCAGCTTGCATGAAAATGTTCGTTCTTTAGTGGATCCAACCAAATTCCATAATTTTTATTATTTTGAAATGTTTAACCTCTCCTACTACTACTATACTAGACTTCATCTTCTTTCATTGAAGAGCATAGCTCTTGTCGGTGGAACAGCTATTACTTTAGATTTCCTGCCATTACTTTGACCCCTTTCTGTACGAGACAGAGCGTCGGTGGAGCAATTGGCAATGCTTTCTGTTTCCTGCCTTATCTGTGACTGGTTGTTGTACTCGTCTAGATTGATATAAACTGATGTATGTATGTGTTTAATGCAGCTCCTCCCGCGCCGGGCACTGAGACGGCGGCGCCCTACCCGCAGCAACAATACGCCACCACTGGCTACCCCAGTGAGTATATACACTTTTAATATATTTTATGTAATTATTATTCAAGCATGTGAAGGTGATAATAATGTGGAAAGAAATGACTAAATGTTTTATTGCTCTTCATATGTTTTACTTCTATGCTGTTGCATACATAAATAGACCAAATATGGACCCTGACAGACATGGCAATGTTGAAAAAGAAGAAAGGAGGAAGCCAATAGCATGCTTAATTATTATTCAAAATTACAGTAACTGTTTACTTTAATTATTAGCAAGGAAATTATTCTGACATGTTCCTATTTCTACAGCACACACAGTGACGGTATCGTACCCAGTGGGTACAGCAACGCCGTATCCCACGGCGACGCCTTACCCCACGGCGACGCCTTATCCTACGGCGACACCTTACCCCGCCGCTACGCCGTATCCTACCGCTACGCCGTACCCCACCGCTACGCCGTATCCGACGGCGACGCCTTACCCCGCGGCGGGGTCTCACCCCGCAGGCGCGCCTTACCCCACGGCGGGGCCCTTCGCTCACGCACCCACTGCGCCTGACACTAGCGGTATGTACATACTTTGTTATAAACACACTACATACACACGAGATATTTTTTATTTATTTATTTATTTAATATACATCTGCTCACTACACTTACAGTAAGTTTTGTTTTGTGCTAAATACTAATTGTATTCAATCTCCTGTAATTTACCGTATGCCTTCTTTACACATAATAAATGTTTGCCTAGAATACTATGATAGAACTATTTTTTATACAGGTTTGTGATTACATAATGGCTTAGGTTAGGGGTTTGAAAAATATCTATAGGTTATGCTTAAATATCATGAGGATAAACAAAAGTAGGTATGCGGTGTTACATCTCTTAAATTTATATTTAGATGGACAATGGATGGTTTAGTAAATAGGACGTAATGACTCTAGCGTAACTCATTTTCTACCTATTTTAGAAATATATAATTTGGTCAGTACCACAACGTAAACATTGTCGCGAGACCCCTTCAGTGAAGTTTGAGTAACGCTGATTTAGCCTACAGAGTAACATTGTTTTATATCAGATTTGTGGAAAACCTGAGAAAAACTAATAAAATTACTTAAAAAATATTTGATAAACTAGTTTGTGAGGAGGGATGGAATTTGCTTTTCTCATTTTCGAAAAACATCTGAATAGATTCTGACGAAAACTTACAAGCGGGCGTAGCCGGGTAAAGTATTCCCAATATTGGCCTTCGAAAACCCTTTTTTCTACGACTGCTAAGAAGCTGAAATCTGGCATGTATGTTCCTTGGGGACCGTAATGGTGCAATAAGAATTTCCAGGGGATTTTCTGCTATTTGTACGGGATCGGCAAGAAACGGTAAAAATAAAATTAAATGTGTGTGCGTAGTTGTGGCCATAGCTAGTAAATATGATACATACTGTATGTCTCGGTAGTTTGTCACGTACCTAGGTAAGAGAGAGCACGTATGACGTAAAAGTAATTAGATAAATGAACGTCGATCGCTCTCTGCGGACAGAGCGCGTATCATACAAATGGTCAGGCACTCACGTAATAGCTTTGATAACACGGTCATGGGGAACTAGGCTGCGTAGTTTTGTAGGAAACGCGAGGGTTAATAGGGCAATAGGTCTTATTTAACCTGCTATTCTCAGCATTACAGCCTTTTGAAATATACTGCTGGCTATAGGCCTAGTTTGCGTTACAAAAGTATTGTGAGTCAATAGGAAGAGCTTTTAAGGCTAATTTCCCTTGGATTAATGCGAGTGCAAGTGGCTAGCGATTCGTGACTATTGTGAGTGATTAGCTAAACTTTATAGTGCTATCACCTGCGTTGATCACCTGCTCTTGCACTAATCAAAGTGGAATCAGCCTTAACTCATCCTACTACTATGATAAAAGCGAAAGTTTGTGAGGATGTAATTGTATTATTTGTGGAAGCTTGTAATTGGCATATATTAACTTATGTTCATACTCTGAACTAAACATAGCCGTAAGCTCCCCAAATAAAAATAAATTCTCTTTTACGCAATAACTACAAGGCGGATTTTGATATAGGTTATATCAAAATTCGCCTTGTAGTTATTGCTATATATACAGTAATATAGTTCAAATAGTTCTTGAAATGAGTATGAGGTAATGCTTTACATACCTTCTCGTGTACTGTCGGACGGATGTGTTTAAACCAGTGTTGATAGTGAGCGTTGTTATTTTACCAAATGTGGTTTATTCCCGTGTATTACTAATTGCATATGACTGCATTGATAAATGTAAAACGAAGCGTTTAAAGAGGACAATACGTGCACTATAAATAAATCCAGTCCGCGTGAGATTTTACAAACATACAACAATTTAATACATTTACAAGCAGCGATAGCCTTGTGAACAGACTTATGAGATCAACAGATGCTACGCAAAGAGTCTCGGGCTTAAAAGTATTCAAAACCACGATGCGGCTCACTGATTTGTCGAAGTTATACGCATATTAACATACATACATAGTCTCACGCCTATAACCCCGAAGAGGTAGGCAGAGGTGTATTTCTACACCCACTTTTCGCCAGATATACTTTAGTCCCATGTAATAAGGCATACGCATATTAAATTGTTAATTATCGCTTGCTAAACAGTGAAGGAAAACTGCACGTCTAAACGATCGGAACACGTGTAAATACAGTTCTAGAAATCACGCATCAAATTCGATAGAAATCAGTAACGGATGATGGAAGTAGTGCGTAATGTACCGCCCATAGATAGTTCTACGACTACACCACTACGTATTTTAACGGATTCCAATCGGGCGTAGGGTAAAATCACTCTTAATAATTATAGAGGACTCTCTGACATGCAGGCTTTTAAAAGCTTTTATTTAGCTTGCAATATATTCATTGGCGTATATAAGGTTATTTTTCAGGGTCTTCTTAAAACAATGCGAAGTTCTTATGTGTCCAACCTAGTAATCAAAATTCTGGGGTGGCCACTTAATCATACTACTATGTACACTACTGTTATATACACCTATGAATGCATGTAATTATGTATGTTACTATGTTCGTTACTGTGGAATCTTGCAACTTATTTTTGAAGCAGATACCTTCAACAGATTTGCAGAAATGTTTTATATGCGCATAGTTTGGATAGAGCGTTGTTTAACTGTGTGACGTCTTTCTAAATACAACATGGCGGAGTATCCAAGATGGCAGACTAGTTATATCACGATGTTTTCCTTCATCGTTTAACAAGCGATAATTTCAGTTATATACATATACATAGCTACCTAGCTATACATATGTCTGTAATGTAAGTAATGGTTTGTAATACATAGCTATGTACTTAGTTGTTTGACCAGCAACGAGTGTAGCCAACTACGCACATATAATCGCGCTGTCGATAACAGATTATCTGGTTTCCGCACCGTTAGCGAGTGCGACCAATCGTTCTGACGGCACAATGTGTGAATCATTGCCGCCTACACAAGTGCTTGTTAAATAGCTCTTGTATTACCAACTGGTATTACAAGGGCCTATGCACAGAGCACGGTGGTCTGTGGGCCTACGCCAGTATTCCAAGAAACCTGCATGTCTGGGAGTTCTACATAATGTTCTCGACAGACATGTGAAGTCTGCCAACCCGCACTTGGCCAGCGTGGTGGACTATGGGCTTACCCCTCTACCCTATCACTTATAATATAACTATAGTTTAGTGTGTTGTCTAAAACACCTAAGAAGTGGGTCTCAAGATTGGAATTTCTGTTTGGTGGGGCGGAGCTCAGAATACTTTGGGAATCACTGGCCTATGCTATTGTGACGTAAAAGCTATATTTTTGCAAAGTTTCATTAAAATCTGTTCAGTAGATTTGCGTGCAAGAGTCACAAAATACATATCCATCTACACGCACAAGAATTTGCGTTTAGTTAGTGCAGGTTCTGCTCGCAATGAACATGATAAACTGAGGTATAGCGAAATGATTAGCTGAAATATGTACCTACTAAACGTCATACAATATTATTTAGCGGCTCTTAGTCGCGATAATTGACTTATTTAAAGACATAAATACCTCTGTTATACTCCTACGTTTCTAGAATACCGGTAGAAACGGTCGTTGCAAGCCGATAGAAATCGTGAAAGTTTAAAAACCGATTATGTACTAAACGATTCTTCACACGATTTTTCGGCAATATCACCTCTATAACAGTAAATAATTAATGCTGAATATTAAATAGTATAAAGTCGAGATCGTGTTGAAAATTACGGATAAGACACAAAATGTAATATATTTATAATGAAGGAATGCGATTAAACAGTCCCAGCGGACACGTTCGATAAAAACTCAATGACAACTAACAAAAAGCGAGGCGATGAAAATGAGTGCAATAACAAAGACGATTAATGTTCTGATTCATTGAGCGTCCGTTCAATGGCAGATTGAGACGAACCGAAGGCGTTCACATCGTGTGATTGAAATATTTATTTATTTATTCAAGACAACACAATAATAACAGGTTTCACCTAATGCGATTGACATAGTTACAAACATATAAGTACAGGTACAAAGCAAATAATAATAATATAATAAGCCGCCAGAGTACAATAAAAAATATCAGTTTTACAGCTAATTTTATTAATAAGCTTTGTAGCTCTAGCAAGTGGCGCATATTTGGCTAAATTAGTGTGAGCTGTTGGGACCTCGAATAGCCTCTGTCTTGCACTAATTCGTAACCTAGTGTTCGGCACGACTAGCCTCAAGGAAGCCAATATTGTTGGGTTATTCATTTTGCCTCTGAAAACATCATAAACGTATTTTGCCAATGCTACGTCACGTCTAACTTCTAACTTATAATATCCTACCACACCTATGACAAATAGGGTTGGATACATAAGTGGATAGAATGGGTAGATAGAATATTGAAGTAAAGTGAAGATTTCGACCGAGTATAAATCTGTTCATGAACTTCTGTACTTATATATTTCTGGTGTTACTGACTGACTGACAGAAAATACACAGACAAAACTATTGGGCGTAGGTAGCTGAAATTTGGCATGTAAGTTCCTTGGGGGCCGTAGATGTGCACTAAGAAAGGATTACTGGAATTCCCACAGGATCAATAAGAAACGGTTAAATTCATATAAATGTGGCGTAACTGTCCTCTAGTATATTATAGAGTACTCACACTATCCTCTCCTAAAACATGCATCATAGACACGCGTCTGTTTCTACTATGGTAGGCAGAGACTATGGACCGCCATTTGCTACGATGCTGACACATCTCTGTTGCTCCGTTGACTCTCATCAAATGTTTCATGCACGCCCTACGGTTAAGGTTTTTAAGTTCATGCTTTTCCATCCTGATTTACGTCAAATAACATTTTGAGGCGATAGGAGGATTTGACCTACTATACCACGCTGGCCAGTCGGGTTGGCTATTTGGCATACATAAGTCAATTTTTGGTGTTCAGTTTTACGTGTGTGCCATAAGGTGCTATTTGTTTCGTGTATTTTTGTTAGTAGACTGCCTCGTTGGTCTCGCGGCATAAATGTGCGCGTGGGATTGGGAAGTCTCGAGTTCGATTCCCGGGTCGAGCAAAGTGTTATTGGGTTTTTCTGTTAGGAAATTCTAAGTAGCAGCACCGAGTCTGGTGATGTGTCCGGTAACGGCAATAAGCTCGCCCCCTATTACGTAGGACGGTGGGTGTAATATTACACCTCTGCTCACCCCTTCGGGGATACAGGCGTAAGTCTATAAATAAAATAAAAAATAATTTTCTTGCGCCTCTTACGACACCTACGGAATGAAATGAGGTCGAAAAATTTCGTATTCTTTATCTGTCACCACGTGTTTGATATACATAATATAATGTTGTTATAATTGCATATGTGTTAAAGGCACGGCGGTCACGTATTGTGTGTGTGTGTGTGTGTACCATGTATCTGTCTATGCACACATACATAAGTAGCTACACATGCAGGCTGTTATCACCGGAAGTGTAATAAGCGTAGTCTCCCACTGACGACAATTGTATCATAAACTATATTATATTTATTATTTGTTGCTCACTTGTTTATGTGTGCGATGGTAAAAACATGTAATGTATTTAACGTACCATACATAATCTCATCACGATGCTATCTCTTTAAGTCATTCAAATGTTACTGACGACGTTATTTTATCACGCTGTTGACATGCACGTTATAATATGTTGAATACGTGTGGCGTTCTGATCATTCCGTGTCTGTCAGACAGGCAGTAACGCAAGAGGCTATTTTAAATGTATGATGATGTATCAATCAGTATTAACTTTGATATAGCTAGGGCAAAAGCTTTGATCTATAAGTATTTAGTATACCTAGCATATTTATGGTTCTGAATTTCATACACATGCCAGGTGGCAATTCGTGTAGTATATTTTTGGGAATGTCGCTTTTATGTGAATAGCCAATAATTATTTCATTTAGATAACACAATAACTTTTATGATGTTATAATTGGGTTCGGATAGATCCATATGCCATTTTCATTTTGTCAATTTCAGGTATTACCTGAAGGCTAAATGATCTAATCGGGGGCTTTAACTAAATAAGACTGCTGCTAATGGCGGCTGTTGTTCAATTATGTTGTAGACTGTATGTCAACTAATGTCTCATTTAATGCTATTTGATGACACAGTTATACCTTGTATTATTCAATTCAAGATAATTATTTTTGACTTTTATTGCCCCGTATGTATGTAAAAAGGTGGTCGAAGCACCTATTATCAGTACAATGTGTAGATTTTAAGTTGCGACACATAAGATAACTTCACGCCTTTATCACCGAAGGGGTAGGCAGAGGTGTACTACACACCCACACTTCGACAGTTATGATGTTTCGGTCCCGCTGTAATAGGAGGTGAGCCTATTGCGCTCTACCTATTACCTGCTCTATCAGGTGCCTATTGCCATCTACTGAGCACATTATTAAGCAACAGATAATTAACATTCTTAACCCAGATAAACCTGAAACTATTTTTATCCTAGAATGTTGTGATTTTTTAATATATGCTTTAGATAGTCCCTAGTTTATCAGAAAAAACCGGTCAAGTGCGAGTCGGACTCGCACACCGAGGGTTCCGTACAAACCTGTAGGTATATAAGTAAAAGTTCACCAGTCATAGTTATGGTATTTTTATTGCGAAATGAAATCCATAACATTACAGTATGGAAAGCTGGAGGAGCATTAATTAAAGAAAAAGGGGTCTTTGTCGTTTGTAATCAGTCATCCTTTATTTTATATTAACATATATCGCTTATTTTATAATATAACTTAAATACCTATACCAGCCTTGCAGCAGCCTTGCAAAAGTCTGCTGATGAATGATGGTAAGATTTTTTATCAAAGTTATTGATTTACAAAGTTTTTACTATGACTATTAGAAATCTGTTACAAAAATCCTTATAAAGTACAGAATAATTAGCAAAAAGGTTTGAAGACTATGTAATTATTTGAAATCTCAATCTCAATCAGCCTATCGCAGTCAACAGCTGGACATAGGCCTCTTCCAACACGCACCACGGCACACGGTCCTCAGCCTTCCGCATCCTATATCTGGGCTATAAGAGGTTGCTTCGTATCAAATTTCAAGATTTTGAGTTCACGGAAAGAACCCTGTAGGTTTTGATTCCCTTGCGAGTAGTCGTGAGTTTAAAAATATGATTATATTGCTCTTTCTTTTGATTGCGTAGACATAGAAGTTTGATTTTGTTACAGCCTATCGGTGTAATATACCTGAGTATTTGCCATGAATTTCAATTTAACACCTCTACGCGTTCAAGAGTAAGGGGTAGTAACTTTAAATTTATTAAAAATATTTTTATTATATGATGTAACTAAAAATTTACGGTTTTCGCCACTTTTCCTTTATAAGTGATATTAGAAGTTGCTTCGTACCAAATTTCAAGATTTTGAGTTCACGGGAAGAACCCTGTAGGTTTTGATTCCCTTGCGAGTAGTCGCGAGTTTGAAATATGCTTATATTGCTCTTTCTTTTGATTGCGTTGACATAGAAGTTTGATTTTGTTGCAGCTTAACGGTGTTATATACTTGAGTATTTGATATGAATTTCAATTTAACACCCTCAACGCGTTCAAGAGAAAGGGGTAGTAACTTTAAATTTATTAAAAATATTTTTCTAATATGATGTAACAAAAATGTATGGTTTTCGCAATTTTTCCTTTATATATGCTATAAGGCTTTGCTTCGTACCAAATTTCAAGATTCTGAGCTCACGGAAAGTACCCTGTAGGTTTTGATTCACTTGCGAGTAGGTACGAGTTTAAAAATATGCTTATATTGCTCTTTCTTTTGATTGCGTTGACATAGAAGCTTGATTTTGTTGCAGCCTAATGGTGTTATATACTTGAGTATTTGATATGAATTTCAATTTAATACCTCTACGCGTTCAAGAGAAAGGGGTAGTAACTTTAAATTTATTAAAAATATTTTTTTATATGCTGTAACTAAAAATTTACGGTTTTCGCAATTTTTCCTTCATATGTGATATAAAACGTTACTTCGTACCAAATTTCAAGATTCTGAGTTCACGGGAAGTACCCTGTAGGTTTTGATTCACTTGCGAGTAGGCGCGTGTTTGAAAATATGCTTATATTGCTCTTTCTTTTGATTGCGTTGACATAGAAGCTTGATTTTGTTGCAACCTGACGGTGTTATATACCTTTTTTTTTTTTTTTTTTTTTTTGTTTTACGAGGTGGAAAATCCCTTCGGATCTCCGACTCTTGGGGGAAATAAGAGCCGGAGTATGTGGTGTTTCCACTAAAAACCACCTCGACTTCCGCCATGTACCCGTGTGTCGGAGGGTAGGGATTCGCATAAGCATTCATCGCTACCCCCCGACGGGTATTGGCCCGCCAGATGGTCAGGCGGGCCCCGCACAAAACCCCCTTGGCGGCGGATTAAGGTGTTGGGCTCCGCCGCCAAAACACTCAGCGGTCGCAGAGGATAGGGAGGACGGCAACGCAACACCGCATCTCCTCTTCCTCTGCAGCCCCACCGCGACGCATCGAATGGTGCGCCCCCATTTGGTCGCGGGCGGTAGGGCGCGCGGCAACGCAACACCGACACGCCTCTCCTCCCGCGACCGCACCCGACTGCGAGGGACAGACAAAACTGTCCCCCGCACCCGCACCGTTGGACGCATCCTGCGCAGGCCCCGTCAAGCCCACGCGGAGCGTCCCCTCCTGGATCCCTCTTAGCTTCACCGCGGGTTACCAATCCACGGTTACTGAGCCCCCCCACCACGACAAGGTGGAGATCCCACGGGGGGGACGGTGTTATATACCTGAGTATTTGATATGAATTTCAATTTTATACCTCCACGCGTTCAAGAGAAAGGTGTAGTAACTTTAAATTTATTAAAAATATTTTTTTATATGCTGTAACTAAAAATTTAAGGATTTCGCAATTTTTCCTTTATAAGTGATATAAGACGTTGCTTCGTACCAAATTTCAAGATTCTGAGTTCATGGGAAGTACCCTGTAGGTTTTGATTCCATTGCGAGTTTGAAAATATGCTGCAATTTGCAGCATATACGGCTGTATCTTTTGATTGCGTTGGATTAGAAGTTTGATTTTTTTACAGCTCTATGGAACCGTAGATTCGAGTATTTAGTATAAATTTCAGTTTGATACCTCCATGCATTCCTGAGAAAAAGGGTCTTGACAGACGGACGGACAACAAAGTGATCCTATAAGGGTTCCGTTTTTTCCTTTCGAGGTACGGAACCCTAAAAATAATTAAAAAAATTGGTCTCCTCCGGAAAACCTGGAAAATGACATCCCATATATGGGTCGGTCGGCATAACTATGCCTTTTTACTTCTATGCTTTGAAAAACACAAGGAAATATAAACAAACATTTTTTTATGGAACATACATATTTATTATTTCAACTGTTTAATAATTATGTATTATGTTTATAAATTTATTTTGGTAGTTAAAAAACATTCTTTAGGATGTAAATATATGTTACACTTCACGCAAATATAATTACAATTCTTTTTACAGATTTTGCATTTTAGAATTTTATTGACATAGTTTACTAGATGACCCAGTTGATCGTATCTTGAATCTTCAACATGACTTTTTGACACTGGACAAGGCCCACGTTTTTTACACCTTCTATAAGTCTCTAATAAGCTTCTTGTAACAGACCTGCGGAAACCTAGGTGATCAAGATCTCCACCGTCAAAACGATACAATTGCCACGCATTCTGCAGTGCCATATCAATACTATGACAGAATAAAGGAAAGTATAATTTCTTGCCTCTGATGCAGGTACGGTACAAGCCTATATTCTGATCGGAACGATCTACACCACCCATATTTTCGTTCTATATTTTTACGATATGCGGTTGATCGATGTTTATTTATTTTTTTAGATGTTGAGAGAAGCGTCTCGTTTTTAGTAATGGCTCAATTGTCTCCGCATTAGAGGCAACTGTTACAACACTGTTATCATTCCACTTGCAGACAAGTATCTGTTCTTCTAAACTTGCCTTGAAAGCAAAGCTACCGCGGTCAGTTTTCTTGAAAGCCTGGTTGGATGGCATAGGACATTTCGAGATACGGTTTTCACGAACTGTACCAGTAGCCTTCAAGTTTCTCATTTTTAGTTCGTGTAAAAGAGGAATGGAGGTGAAATAATTATCAAAGAAAAGATGGAAAATATTTTTGGGGTACAACATTTGAAGAACATTTGCATACTGTAATATAACACTACCACCTAGTCCAAATTTCTTGTATATAACTGGTATATGTGCAGAATGGCCTTGGTAAGGGTCAAACCAAATTAAATATCCTAGGCGTGTAGCTCCAACCCAATACTTGTATCCCCATCTAATTGGCTTACCCCTGATGAACTGCTTACAACTGTGACCGCCATAATAAGAAATCATAGCCTCATCAATACTGTGCATTTCTTCAACGGGTGCATTTTCTTGGAAAACAGTATTCAGGAAGGTAAATAAAGGTCTAATTTTAGCGAATTTGTCACTTTGGGTCTGAATCAGAGAGTTGTCACAACAATGTAAATGGTTCATTATACATATATGTAAATCTGTCACGAGAAAGAGATCGATTTACTAGAGAAAATTCACAATCAGATAAGTTTTCCCAATACATACGACGTCTTGGTAAGGATACGTATCCACTATAAAGTAGTATTCCAATGAAGCATTTCATTTCACTCGTAGTTACATTCCTTGGCATATTCTTCTGAGAAGCGTAAAGATTCGTGTATTCCACAAGTAAGTTTATAATAGTGTCGTTGAATAATTGCTCAAAATACTTTATTGGAGAACGTACCTTATTTTTGGGACCTTCCAAAGATTGAAAACGAGGGTACTCATTTGGTCTATGTCGATTTTTTCACTGATAGGTTTTGTTCTGCATAGTTGTAGAATGAATTAGGATATCTTCTCATACGGTAGATGTAGATGGCCTTGGCTGATGAATTGGCTGCTCAGTGCGAATTGGATGCTCTTTTGTAAATTAGCCAAAGGAAAATCATCTTCACTATCTGATTCAGAACTTGTCCTATTTCCATAGTTGGCCTCTGCAGGAGCACGTAAGATAGAACCTGGTAAGTTATGAATGGTGAAATTATCCTCTTCTCCAGAATATTCATCAGTAACAGCAGCATTTGTGTTCTCTGGTGGTTCGAATGTGATGCATTCTGGGACCGTATAATTAGTATTTTATAATTCGTTCAGTATTTCATTTAACGATAAAGGTTTTGATCTGAAATAACAAAAAAGAATTTAATTTACTATAAAATTAAAATGTGTTATACTTGTGCCGACAGGCCCATATATGGGTTCATAGAATATACGACTAAAAATAAGTCAAAAAAAGTTTAATTGTTATGATTTATTTAGCACTATAAATATTATAATGCTTCGTATCTTTTATTGCTACTTTTATATTTTTAGAATAAATACGATAATGTGATATAAACTTACCTTTTTGAAGACATGTTTCACAATTTGCAATTAAGATTTTTTCAATTGCCAATAAAATCTAGAAATAAATATAATCACTATGTTACTTGTAACTACAACTAACTGTTATTGACTAAAATTAAAAAAAAAATGTGTTACTTGTTAAAAATAAATCAAATAATTAGGGTAGTTTTTTTATTTCTTGAAACCCATGTATGGGTCGGTCGGTCTATCTGGGACAATCTGGGTTAAGACACACATAAGTTCGTAAAGTCAGAGGTGTGTGCCCGAGGTACCTGGCTTGGGATCGAACTCAAGACCATCGGCTCGACAGTCCGTTACATACCACACCGTTATATTTTGATATATGTACTTATATTAAAAAGAAATTTCTAATATTCAATTGAATATACTGACATTGCTGTTGTAAGCCATGGAATATCGCTATTTCTTTAGTTGCGGACGCCAGATGATAGAAATTGGGCTCCAAGGCAAAGATGCAACCGGGATAACATTATCGCGTTAGAATAGCGACGACGATGATGTATTATAGTCGAAGCTCGGTCGGATCGTTAGTATTTATAAACATATAGGGTGCATAGGGTTCCCACCAAGAACTTAGGGTCCCAAGCCAACCTCACCTGCAAGTGGTGCTGATCAACGGACGAGGCTCTGGCAAACAAAATATCCCGATAAGCGGCAATAGGCTCGCCACCTACTTACGTGAGATCAAAACACTATCGAAAAGTGAGCGTTTAATATGCCTCTGCCTACCCCTTCGGGGAAACAGGCGTGAGTCTATGTATGTATGTATGTATGTACAGTGGCTAGTAGGTATGTTTTGAACACATCCTGTTACGTAAGCGTAAGCACATTGTTGTCGGTTACCGCAGTATTGTAAAGCTATACCGAACATTCCTGACGCGTCAACTACAATAACTAAACCGCCACGTTTCACGTCTCAGTTTGATTTGATCGATGTACTTATTGTACTTACTTACGATGATGTTAATAATACTTGGTCAACAGTTAGTTAGGTGTAATGAAAACATATGTGACAGTTTTAGCCGTTGATACTGCCTAAAATCGAAGATTTTACCTGTTTTAATCCTTTATTTTATTTAAAATATAAGAGTAAAATAAAAGAAATAGTATTCACAATAGTTACTATTCTTTTACTTCACCGTTTTCTTTTGCTGAGAGGACAGTTTGACACTTATCACAGCTTATAGTAAATCCAATCCTGTGCTTAATTGGCTCGCATAATATATGGCGCCAGCCTTATTTTTGTAAAAAATATTAAACAAAAAGATACATATTTGAAAAAAATATTATTTCTAAGATAAGTTTATTTATTCAAGACAACACAATCATTACAGGTTTCACCCATTTTAAACTTTCGCGATTTGTATACATCATACAAAATAAATTAGCGGGTCTTAATCGCGTACAATTAATTTATTTAAGGTATAAATACCTATTTGTTTCCGACGTTTCGCTCGTCTTGCATCGAGCGTGGTCGCGGAGAGACTGATGAGAGCTCAGCGCCGTCTTGTGGAAGTGCGGGTTTCGGCACCATGAAGGGGAACCAGCAAAACGTGGAACAATTCGCAGACAAATTGAACTCCATACATCCAAACATCCGATTCACATACGAAATGGAGGTAGACGGATCGTTACCCTTTCTCGACGTTAAAGTGACAGTGAGAGATAATGGTACCCTTGGACACACTGTATATAGGAAACCGACACACACAAATAGGTATCTTAACGCGAACTCGCACCACCATCCGCGGCATTTGGATTCCGTTGTGTCATCGTTAGTGAACAGAGCGTATGACCTGTGTGACCCTGAACAATTAAATAGTGAACTGTCACATGTTCAGGAGGTACTTAGGCGCAACGGATACAAGAAGAAGATACTCCGTCTGAAGAGGAAAGATCGTAGACCTGAAGTGAGCAGAGTGCCGGCTTACATGCCGTATCTAAAGGGAGTAACGGACAAGGTTGGAACAGTACTCAAGAAATACTCCATCAAGACTGTATACAGTCCGTTCTCTAAGATAGCACATAATCTGCGTACCCCAAGGGATGTCATTCCTCTCCAAACACCTGGCGTCTACAAAGTCGATTGCAGCTGCGGTAGTTCATATATCGGGCAGACTAAGCGTACAATCGCTGAAAGAGGAAAGGAACATATCGCAGCTGTGAAAAACCGACATATTAATAAGTCGGCTATAGCTGCGCATTTGTCGGAGTCTGGATCAAACCACTGGATAGAACTGCATCAACCACAAGTCTTATCCACCGATCGTCACTATTACTCCAGGATAGTACGTGAAGCGGTAGAAATCAAGAAATATAACAATTTCAACCGGGAGGATGGATATAGATTATCGGCTACTTGGAATCCAGTCATCAGCAAATGTAAACACCGCCGCAGTGATAAATCTCAACAGTGTGTAGACGTCATTAGTGTAGTGTGTCGGAGTACCGATAGTGCGAACTTAAGGCGCTGTGTACAGTACACTGAGTTCAGCTGTTGCTGTCACTGTCGGATTGTATACATAAGAAAGAGAAGCGCGATGACGACGGGACGTTCAGAACGAGTTATTTATCATTAAATACATTAATCCTTACAAATATCTTATTCCAATCGATAAATAAAAACAACAGTTCCCTTTATTATTATATATTACATCACTGTTATTAATATTATCAAGATTTGTTTATAAATAATACACTTACAATTGCTACAATTTCAATTTAAATGGTTATTTTATGGTTTTTTTTATCGAGAAAATTTACCGAAAACGTGTTTTGAACACAATGGTCCCCCCATGAATATGATCAAGATTAACATATATTTTTTTAGCTGCTCTAAAATGTATACATTTGGCTAAAAAACTGTTTTGTGAAGCCTATTTTGACTAGGTACAGCGCCTTAAATAAAGACCAAGTGAGGGTAGGTGCCGAAACCCGCACTTCCACAAGACGGCGCTGAGCTCTCATCAGTCTCTCCGCGACCACGCTCGGTGCAAGACGAGCGAAACGTCGGAAACAAATAGGGATTTATACCTTAAATAAATTAATTGTACGCGATTAAGACCCGCTAAACTCAAACTCAAAACTCAAACTCAAAATCATTTATTCATTTAGGCCACAAAGTGACGCTTATGAACGTCAAAAGTTAAAGTTAATTACTAGATGATTCTAGATGATTCTACATTTACATTTACTGCCACGTTCGCAATGCAATAGGTAGAACCACGAGAAAGAACGGGCAATAAAACTCGTGGCCACTCTTTTTAACTGCCAGTATAATGGTTTTACATGTTATATTTGTAAGGAGCTGCAACTGTTTCACATTGTGAGTTATCTACTATTGCAAAAGTTAATAGTTATTGATATCATACTCAAGCAATAAATTATGTTCATTTATTAAGCCTCCCAAAGTGAATATGGTGAAACAGGAGCATCCACTTACGTCTTTTGATGTAAGCAACTCGCGAACATGACTGTTCTGATCTATGGTGGAACAGTATGTTCCGAAAAGTAATGCAGCAATTTACAATCTATTAGTTAGCAGTTCATGACCACGAGTTACCCTCACCTTACAAATCCAATAAATTATAATAAAAAGAGTAGAACAAGAATGCAAATGTAGCATAAAAAGAGAATACGGTAATTAACTACACTATAAAACTGCCTATTGACCTAATAATAAAAATAAATTGACCTAATAAAAGAATATTTATTTCCAAGCGTACTTGTCGTCAAAATACTCATTTAAACTATAATATGCCTTTAGTAAAAGATTATTTTTAACAATTGTCTGAAACGACCTTAAAGGCAAGTCTAAAATATTACTCGGTATTTTATTATAGATTCTTATACTAAGACCAATAAAAGAGCTATGCGTTTTGTGTAAACGGAAATATGGTACACATAATTTGTGCCTGTTCCTAGTATTAATATTGTGTATGTCACTATTCATTTTGTAAGAATTTATATGTAGTCGTACATGCATAACACTGGCATAAATATATTGTGATGCTACAGTAAGAATACCAATCGTTTTAAATTTTTCTTTAAGTGAGACTCTTGTCTTTAACTACTACTAATACTACTAATTTATTTTGTATGAGGTTTCACCCAATGCGATTGATATTGTTACAAACATATAAGCATATGTACAAAGCAAAATTAGAACAACAAGATAAAATATAAAGAACAACAAGCAAAATTAGAAATAAACAACAAGATAATGAAATATAAAATTTGTCTAATACAATTTTGTAAGTATCTTAATAGCTACATTTATAAATTCCGCCAGTGTACAATTAAAAATATCAATGTTACAGCAAATTTTATAAATAAGCTTTGTAGCTCTAGCAAGTGGCGCATATTTGACTAAATTAGTGCGAGCTGTTGGGACCTCGAATAGCCTCTGTCTTGCACTAATTCGTAACCTAGTGTTTGGCACGACCAACCTCAAAGCAGCCAATCTTGTTGGGTTATTCATTTTGCCTCAGAAAACATCATAAACGTATTTTGCCAATGCTACGTCACGTCCAACTTCTAACTTATAATATCCAACCATACCTATGACAAATAGGGTACAAGTTGGAACAGTGGTCAACTTAAAATAAATGTTTAGTTCAATAATTGATAATTTAAAAAATCTTTGTCAATGACTAAATCTAATATTATATTATTTAGTCCTTGTCCTTTTTTTTGTTCTGTAATGAGTCTTGTGTTCAAAGGCTTCTGAACCGGGCTACGTGGGTAATAAATACAGTAGTGGGAATGAGAAGAGAAAGCCACGGTGTATTGGTTATACGTACTAATATTATATACTGTATATCATCATTATTCATCATTATATAGTTGTCGCTACGTTGTGACAAGGAAAAGTTTGGGAGTAACCTCGCGCGCACTCTATGATGACGCACAAAACCTGTTGTTTCGATACAACACAACACTATATTATTTATATCTTTACTTGCATTTGCGTTTGTTAATGGCGGGTCCAGGATGAAATGTTTTCGGGAGATTACTCTCTTTGGATATCTCTTAACATTTTGCAAATTTGAGATTTGTATTTTACAATTCAGCCAGAATATTACGTACATACATACACATACATATCGTCACGCCTTTTATCCCCGAAGCGGTAGGCAGAGGTGTATTTCTACACCCACTTTTCGCCAGATATACTTTAGTCCCACGTAATAAGGGGCGAGCCTATTGCCGTACCGGGCACATTTCCAGACTCCGTGCTGCTACTGAGAATTTCGTGACCGAAAAACGCAATAACACTGGCCGGCCCAGGAATCGAACCCAGGACCTCCCGATCCCACGCGCACATTTATGCCACGAGACCAACGAGGCAGTCGTATAGAGTTTGATGTCGAGTTTTCCGTCTCTATGCAAAGATGGTATTTGCATCGTGTTATCCCTTAGTCGCCTCTTACGACACCCACGGGAAGATAGAGGGTGGTGACACTTGTATTCTATGCCGTCAACCACACATACAATAAATATTACGTACCTATTTAACAATAAACAAAATGGTCAATATAAAACTTAGTTACTAATTACTATCTATATTATATAATTAAGATGATCATTAAATATACAATATAATTGCGTGTCGAGCATTTTCCTGCACTTACACGCGAAATTTACAAAACTGTGTGTCAGCAGAATCGTGAATTATGTCAATGTTATTAACTGTTTAGGTGTAAATGTGTAACAGATAGGTAGACTTCGCATTTATTTATTTTTATTTATTTATTCTACCATATTCACACAACAACATCTAGTTCCAAACTAAGCTGAAGCTTGTACTATGGGTACTAGATAAGGGATAAACATACATTATATACTTTCTTTTTGTAAATACATACAATCATACATAGAAACACCCAGACAAAGACAAACATCCATGTTCATGCACAGAAATGTTTGACTTGAGCGGGAATCGAACTCTCGACCTTCGGCGTTGCAGTCGGTTACACTCCCGCGGCGCCAACCGGTCGCCGGTATTTATAATATTAGTATGGATGTGTTTATATTTCGGCCTGGTGCTATAACGGTTAACGACCCTGACTGCTCAGTCGGCGGTCATAGGTTCATTCCCACTCAGGGTAAGTCTTCGTACGATCAGCATCATGCTTTGTTCTGTTTCAGTGTTACTAGATGTCTGGTTGTATAGTTGCCATTATAGTTTGAACATATATGTATAACGGCCTCGTTGGTCTCGCGGCATAAATGTGCGCGTGGGATTGGGAGGTCTGCTTGTGACTATGTTATACAAATGTATAGTATACGGTACCTGTTATCTAGCGAAAGTAGTCAAACAGCTTTCATAGGTAATCTAACGATACTAGCATTAGGTATGTGGACCCACGTATTGACATCTAATACGTGTAATATCATTGTATTTGATAAAAGTGCTATCGACCTCGTCTAGCCATATTGACATGATCGTCAATGATGAATGGCAATTTTTCATATCATCCAATATCTCCTCGAGCATATAAACGCATATATCTCCCATAAAACGTTATTACAGTCTGTACATAAACCTGAATATTATGATAAATAACCATGACCTTCGAATATCGTTATCCGTTTTATGGTTGTTCCCAAAATTTGATCTAACCATGAATCTGTCTACTAAAGATACATATTTGAAATAATTATCTTGTATGGCGTTTCCCGATGGTCTCGGGTTCGATCCCCAGGTACCTCGGGCACACACCTCTGACTTTTCTCTCTCTTTGAAGTGATGTGTGCATTAAAAACGTTAATTATCGCTCGTTTAACAATGTGCCCGGTAGATGGCAATAGGCTCGCCACCTATTACATTGGGACCGAAACATAACTGGTGAATTGTGGGTGTGTAATACACCTCTGCCTACCCCTTCGGGGACAAAAGGCGTGAAGTTATGTAGGTATGTTATGTTAAATATGTATCACTAGTAGGCAAATCCGTGGATAGGATAGGGATCTAATATTGCGACCGGCCCGATAGAAGCGATTGATGCCAAACTGCGTACAGGGTTTTTCCCTATAGTAGAGCCTTGCTGATTTCAGCATGTATGGGCCGGCTCGACCGGGGAAGTACTACCCTCTCACAGAAAATCGTAGTAAAGTAACAGTACCTAAACTGTTGCGTTTCGTTTGGTGAGTGAGAGAGCCGGAGGCCCTATTCCCTATTCCTTCTCCCTCATCCCGCTTCTTATCCTATCCCTTTTCCCCACCCCAAGGGGCGGCAACGCACTTGTGACTCCTGTGGTGTTGCTTGTGTCCATGGGCGGCGGTAATTGCTTACCATCAGGGGATCCGTCTGCTCGTTTGCCGCCTTTAACTATAAAAAGGGTTACTTTAACCAAGTACAATGCAGAGTGCTTAGGTGAAATAATTCTGAACAACTTTTGTTCTGAGCCATTGACAAAAATCGGCTGCGGAAAGACCTAGGCGGACATTCTCTGACGAGACATCCTAAAAACAGGACAGGTTAGAAGTACCCTGAACAGAGGAGCATGCATGAGGAATCTGATGGGAGTGAATCACGAGTGAATGAAGCAAGAGAGATATGTCTGGATCGTTGCAAATGGCGTTCCGTAGTCTCTGCCTACTCCTCCGGGAAACAGGCGTGAGTCTATGTATGTATGTATGAGTACGAGTAAAATCACCCTTTTTGTATTGCACAATTATATCTACTAAGTTATAATAACGTTGTATTTGGCAGCCATATCTGTTTTAGCTTAGAGATTTAAATCAATAGATTTGTATTTATAACTTTAAAAGTCGATATTGCGAAACTAACGTTGGAAAAACACCAAAACCCATCGTCACAGCTGTGAATCATTTAATACAGGTTTTAACTTGTTGACGATGCTTTTTTATTTGCGGAAAATACCTACTGATTAAACATTAGTATTTATAACTTTGAAGTTGAATAAGTTTTAACGGTGTAGGCTATCGCGATAATAGCCTTTGTGATATTCTGCTGTATAAGCTACATATATTAGTGCAAAGTTTTATCATAATCTGTTCAGTAGTTTTGGTTGAAAGAGTAACAAACGTCCATACATCCATCCATCCTTACAATCTTTTGCGTTCATAAGACTAACCTCTGCCGGAGATTCCGCTCGCGTGGGTGTTACCTATGTGTTATTCTGATACATAATCTATATCACTGTAAAGTTTTGTCAAATTCAGTTCAGTAGTTTTTACGTCGAACAGTAACAAACATCAGTCCAAGCTCACAATCAGCTTCATTTATAACAGGAGCAGGATTAGTAGGAAGGAAGGGTACCTAATGTAATAGGATACCTACGTAACTGATTGTACCTACTTACCTATATTGTACAGAAATATTAATTTACGTGTTTTATCAAAGTTTTTGTAAATATAATGTTATTAAAAGTTAACATAATAGGATTGATTGGACTTTTACCTTATTCGCAAGCTGTATGTGTATTATATAAGCTAGGAAACGTATTTGGTATTCCCGCAGCGATAGAAAATACGGATATTGATAACGTTTACATTTAGTTGTTTATAGTAGTTATACTAGGTAGGTAGGTAGGTATGTACTAGGTGCATTATTAATAAAATAACGTTATGGTAATCCCATATTTGCCTGAGTTAGATACCTAAGGTAAAACATAGTTATTGTAATACATTCAACGTATAAATAGAAAATGAACTCATGTTCAAAAATGTCAGGAATGTTTGCTCCTGTAATAGGCACATGAGGGGTTTTAAAAGTCGTATTGTTACCTATATGGCTACTGCTGCTGCACCTAGCTCTACAGGGGATACAGCAATGAGATTGAGGTCTATCATAGCCTCAATGTATTAGTTGTATCAAAGCAATCCTGTTATGATGATGATTGCGTTTGTATATAATTCATTAGTTTCATCATCATCATCATTATCATCATCAGTCTGTTGTAGTCCACTGCTGGATATAGGCCTCTCCAATGGCACGCCATTAAGCTCAATTTTCGTCTTTCGTGTCCAGCCACTTTGCGTTACTCTTCACTCACATTCTATCATACACAAAACACCATCTTGTCCCAAACTTAGCAGAGCTGGTACTTTGGGTACTAGACAATGGATATACCTATACTTTCTTTTGTAAATATTTACATACTAAACAACGAAACACCCAGCCCAAGACAAACATTCATGTTAATGCACACAAATGTTTGACTTTAGCCTGAGCCCGGCAGCCGTCTTATACTACGTTTGCCAATTAATTACTTGCTACATACACATACATACATACATATCGTCACGCTTTTTATCCCCGAAGGGGTAGGCAAAGGTGTATTTCTACACCCACTTTTCGCCAGATATACTTTAGTCCCACGTAATAAGGGGCGAGCCTATTGCCGTACCGGGCACATTTCTAGACTCCGTGCTGCTACTGAGAATTTCGTGACAGAAAAACCCAATAACACTGCCCGACCCAGGAATCGAACCCGGGACCTCCCGATCCCACGCGCACATTTATGCCGCGAGACCAACGAGGCAGTCGTATAGGGTTTGATGTCGAGTTTTCCGTCTCTACGTAAAGATGGTATTTGCATCGTGTTATCCCTTAGTCGCCTCTTACGACACCCACGGGAAGATAGGGGGTGGTGACACTTGTATTCTATGCCGTCAACTACACGCTACTTGCTATTACTACATTAATTGTGTATGTACATAATGTGTTCATGATATTGCTTTAAACAAGTGTGTATAACAACCTTAGTATAGATTTCTGCGTATGTTGATAACATGTATATATACACACATCAACAAAGTCTAGGGATATCTTAATCCTAAATTATTTACGAGTTTATAGTTTAGAACCTTGTTAGTTTCCACAAAAAGTTTATATACAGATTAAAACCTCTTTTATTCTATTTTCAAAATTTGAACATGGAAAGAAAAAAAACAAAATAATAAACAAAATATGGCGGCAAATTTGCTAGTAATTCGTTACATTAAAGAAAGTTAAAACTGTTTTATTATAATTATTAATGAAAAGGGTTTTTAATTGTTTTTCTTTTTTAATTTAACGTGACGTACGAACTTTAAAAGTCATGTCACGTCGTCATTTGAGTCGAGATGAAATGTTACGAGCCGTGGGCATGTTAGAAAATGGTGCAATTCAACGCGTCGTTGCTGAGGCCCTACATACCAGTCAAAATGTGATATCAAGGTTGTGGTCACGTTATCGCAGTACTGGAGATGTGGCCGAACAGCACACAGGTAGATATCGTGTTACTACGCAGAGACAGGATCGATTTCTCCAAATGACCGCCAGAAGACAACCCAATATCACAGCGCTGCAACTAGTGCAAAGGCTCCAGGAGGACCACCAGCTGCTGGTAAGCGACCAAACCGTGCGAAGAAGGTTACATGAAGTTGATCTTCATGCTCGAAGACCATTGCGTGTTCCAGCATTGCGACGTGGCAATCGCGGTCGGCGGCTTTCGTGGGCTCGGGAGCATTTACCATGGAGTGACGAACAATGGTCTTTGGTGCTGTTCACCGATGAGTCCCGGTTTGGGTTTCACCCGGATTCACGAAGAACACGCGTTTGGAGAGCTCCAGGGAGAGTTAGCCGTCTACGGCACCCTCAGGAGGTCCACCCATACCAAGGCGGGACAATCATGGTGTGGGCAGGAATTCGTCTTGGCGGACGAACCCAACTCGTTTGGATCCAAGGCAGCATGACTGCACAAAAATACCACGAGGAGGTAGTAGAGCCCGTTATTGTCCCACACAGAACTCAAATAGGCCATGAATTTCTACTCATGCACGATAATGCTCCTTGCCATACGGCGCGGCTGGTATCGACCGCTCTCCGAGAGCACGATATTCAAGTTTTGGATTGGCCTGCACAGTCGCCCGACTTAAATCCTATCGAGCATGCCTGGGACATGTTACAACCAAAAGCTTTGAGAGATTTTCCACCAAATTTGACGACTGAACAACAACTTTACGAACACTTGCAAAGGACATGGGACCTCATACCGCAGCAAGACATTGACAATTTAATTTTAAGTATTAACAATCGATGTCGATGTGTAATCAATGTAAGAGGTGGCAACACTGATTATTAATGATTAGATTTTACAAGATTTTTTCCATTTTTATTAAAATTAATAGTTTTTTAAGAAGAAATGTTTGTTGTTATCATACTAATTTTCCATGATGATTAAAAAAAATATTTTTTTATTTAAAACAAAAAAAAACACGAAATGTTTTTTATTTTTATTAAAGACCTTAAAATAATCTATGAGTCTTCTATTTACTGTATCAGAAAATTCTTCATAGATTTTTAGATATTTGATGAAATATAAAATATCCCTAGACTTTGTTGATGTGTGTATATTGTGTCTAATTACTAAACTTGGTTATGTTGCGAAGCTTTCTATGGGATCGCGCCGGCCGGGTGGACGCCGCAAGGTGGGTGATGTAGAAGTAGTAGAACGCATGCTAGTAGCAACTTTTACAGTCATAGTAGTCATTGTAATAGTCATCATACAATCGCAGTCCACATATCCACAGCTGGACATAAGCGTCCCTTAATTTGCGTTACAATAGGCCCTTCTCTCACGAAGCGACTCTCAAACGATTTGTGTTTTTTACCCGTATCCTACGCGTTGCTTGTGAGTAGCCGCCATACATATTCAGCTAATTCCGCACACGGCAAGACGCTTCGACGACGCGTTTGATATCAGTCGCACGCTACCGTCTTGCTGGTCGCACGCTACCCGAGTCGTTTATGCGTTGCATTACAAAATGGCGGCGGAACAAACTTTAAATATTATTTTTGTGCAGGAGGTAGAAAATTATCCATGTTTGTATAATTATAAGCTCCCAAAGTACGTAAGAAAAGATTTTACATAAAACGCGTGGATTAAAATTTAGAAAAAAATATATAACAGGTCATTTATAGGTACTTATACATTAAATTTATACACAATAATTTTATTGCCAAGGAAGCGAAGCAGTGGGGTTATTATTTAGATAGTTGGCAAGATAATTTCTCAGATAAAGATTCAAATAATAATATGATTCTATTGACATTCTATAAAAATGACGAATCGTCCCTCGACAAATGCCCTACAATTGATATTTTTTTCGATATACGGGTGCACCCAGAATCTTCTTTTATATTTTCGTTTATTCTTGTAATATAAATACAGAAAAAATCGTCTTTATTGCTAGAGTCACTAGACATCGTCGTACGAATGTTGTTCTTCAAATGATAAAATATAGTCTCATTTGCGCCGCACCGTGTGCGGTAAAGAGTAGCATACCAGTATTCGATCATGGTTTGCATCTCAGTCCCGTAGCATTTGAATAGCTCCGTGAGAGAAGGGCCATAGGGTTGTGAGTCGCGATCGTTGTGAGCTAAACGGTTTGCTGTAGAGTTTGAGAGCGTGAGTTTTTCGGCTCTTCCCAAGGATGCTATTTGTTCCATGTATTTTCCTTAGTCGCCTCTTAAGACACACGGTATAAAGACCCATTGGCTCGTTTTCGCCATCCAGTCAATACCAGCCACCCTCTTTATGTCATCTGTCCATCAGGTTAGAGAGCGAACAACATTACGCTTAAAAATCTGAGGCTACAAATTTCTATAAAACTAAGAATGCCTAATGTAAGGCAAACGTATCTGTTAGTTTGTATCAGTAGCTGTATGGCAGTTTGCCAGATTAGTTAACGTTTTGTAAATGTAGTACCGTGTATATAATTCTAAGCTAGCCATAAAATGTATATTTATCCTGATACATAGGTCTAGTTGTATTCGTCAGTAGCAATAAAGTTTTTAGAATGCCAAGACTACTAGACAAAAAAAATTAATCCTTATATTTTTTATTCAAACTATTGAAATCCGTGTGGTGACGGATTAAGAATACGGAATGTCACCACCCCATATCATCCCATGGGTGTCGTAAGAGCCGACAGAGGAGCATATTATGCGGAGAATAGTACTGTAAGTGAAGGAATACTTGATACAAACCCTATACCAACCCGTTTGGCCAGCGTGGTGTTGTAGGTCAATTCCTCCTTTCAAAGGAGAGGCCTAGTCCAGCAGTGGACTATTAAAGGCTGATGATGATGATGATGATTGAATCTAGAAACATGAAATTTGGACAGTAGGTTTTTTTATGACATTTTCACCTACAAAGATAGTATTTTTAATATTTTATCCCTACCTTTCAACCTTTCAAGGTCGAAGTCAAATCATTTATTTGTTCATAGGTTCAAAAAAGTCATACATCTTTTAAATAAAGCTGGATGATTCCGGGTTTCCTACCTGACTGCCCAGCGAAGAAACATCCAAAACAAACTCAGAGGTCATTATACATATAACTTTTTACGCAGTCCACCTAGGTTCTACTGGTCTTAAGCCTCCTGCATCTCCTAACGTGCTTCACAGAAGCACTGAGTTAATAGGAAGCGATGACTTACTATACCCCATGGCCAGACAGGTCGATATTGAGTTTATCGTTTCTTCGGATCCTAAGATGGGATAATAGGGTCGAAAGTTTGGTTAACAGCTAGTTGGTATGAAGAAAATTGTCAACATATTCATATCTATGGCCTTAACGCTAGTGCATGATTGTAACTTATTATAGCAATATTATGTATATTGTAACATTTGTAACCTACTATACGTTATATTTCCGCCTGTATACATATCGGTTTATATGTAAAGTATATAAAGTAGTGTGTGTATTAGTATGTAATGTATGTACATATGTATCTAACGTTGTGTTTTGGTTGCGAAGGTTTCATTGGCATCGCGCCGCCCGGCTGGACGCCGCAAGGTGGGTCGCATTGTACAAACTGTAGACACACACGCATGTTAATTAAGACCATTATAATATATAAACGTAAGAGCTAGTTATAAAGTAGAGACTGCACGCCTGGAGGTTTATGCTAGGTTCTCTAGACTTCTCGAGACAATCGCCTTGGCACCCGGGGTCCGCTAAAGTTCCTTACGTTTTCATGTACATACTTACCCTACCTATAGCCTATCTATAAATAGGAGCACTGCAATCTTAGCTAGCTTATTAGTTACACATGGATTTTCCCATAAAATATTAGTTAAAGTTTAAACATTGAATAGCAGGCAATCAATTAAGAAATCATAAAAACAACCCTGAGGCAGATTGCACACCTAACCTCAACAAAAAGTGGTATTGGAATATACGTGGAGACTTCGAGATAGGGATGAAGCATAACATAATTGGTACCCAGTACCTTTTTTAAATAATATATCGAGCTATGTAGTGCGTTAACTAAAATATTTATGTATATATGTACGAGTATATGCGTCCATAAAGAATCGATGTTTCAAAATAGGCAAACAGTTTTCCTATTAGTGCTAGTTCATTGCTACTATTTATGAGTGCATTGTAAACACGGCCGTACTTCAAGTTCGCTAATAAAAGCTAATCTAAAGTGGCGACTATGGCCGATGACTACTCACGCAACTACTCATACAATGACGCATTTATAGAGCAGTGTGTTCACAGCAAACGGAGAAACAACTAAACTAATAGACCGTCATGACATTGGCTTCTGATAGGAACGGCTAAAGGGTTCTACACACAGTGCTGGTGACACGGCCGGCGGCATACAAACCCGCCGGCTTTGCCGCACGAAGGAGCCGCCGGCATGGCCGCCCGGGTAGGCCGCCGGCCGGCCGCGCGTTGCAACTTGCTACTTGTGTGTGGTCGTCCTATACAACATACAGCGGCAGTTGCCGGCGGCACCGACGCCCGACAAAAGCCGGGGGCACGTGTCGCGCGGCAAAAGGCACTGTGTGTAGCAGCCTTAAGAGCTGGTTCGCATTTGGTCAGACCGATAGTTTTATCGTGAGTCGGCTAACGTGTCTATCTAATATATAAAATTCTCGTGTCACAGTTTTCGTTCCCATACTCCTCCGAAACGGCTTGACCGATTTTGATGAAATTTTTTGTGCTTATCCGGTATCTATGAGAATCGGCCAACACCTATTTTTCAAAAAAAAAAAAATGTTGCAAAACAACGTTTGCCGGGTCAGCTAGTCTATGTGTATATCCATCATCATCATCATCAGCCTTTCACAGTCCAATGCTGGACTAGACCTCTCCTTTGAAAGGAGGAGGAATTGGCCTACTATACCACGCTGGCCAAACGGGTTGGTATAAGGTTTGGATCAAGTTTTCCGTTTCTTACAGTGCTGTTCTCTGCATAATATGCTCCCTCTGTCGGCTCTTACGACACCCATGGGATGATATGGGGTTTTCCGTATTCTTAATCCGTCACCACACGGACGATCTATATGTATATGTATATCCATCATCATAATTACCGTTGTGCCTATCAAATCTGTCCCACTTTTGCGGTCTGAGCAATCTTAACTATTAGAAGAATGATGAAGCCATAGTCCACTAAGCAGGCCAAGTACGAGTTGGCAGGCCTCGCATGTCGTTCGATTTCCTCACTATGTTTTCCTGCAACGTTTAGCAAGCATAATTATAGCATAATATATGATCAATTGTTCATATGATCACTGCTATCAAATACATATCAGATGCATATCTGACACATGAATTGTCGGTCCGATAAAACCGTCGGTCCGACCAGACCAAATGTGAACCAGGTCTTATACTCTGAATGGCTTGTTGACTATCCACGGGAGACATATTGAATGCCGAGCAATTTCACTTATTTATTATATTATATCTGCTAGTTTGATATAGCTAGTCTATATTTAGATGTGTGTGTAATGCCAGCGCGCACGTTTTTCTACGCCTATCTAATCTTGGATATTAAATATTGTAGTGTTTTCATGATAAATAGAAAAATGTAATGTGAGTTACATCCGAAAATATCGTGGTTTCAATGTCACTTGTAAGTGTCTTGTCTCGTGATATTATAGCATGTGCAACACAATATATGCAAGCTTATTATATCGTATATTATAAGACTAAGGGCGTTATCATACTAGCGGATTGCGAACGTCCTCAAAGCGGAGCTCACAACGAACACGCCGCGCATGCACAACGAATTCGTTGCGGACGCGCAAATTCGTCGATGCTTTCGTTTTCGTCTCCGGCGTCTTCGAAGTAATAAAGCCAACAGCAGTTTTTCCTCGTTGGAATCCATTTTATTACTGGATGTATTGTAGGTCGATATTTTGCTACAAACACGCGACGAAAACGTAACGTATTTGCCACGCGTCCGCGACGTCCTTGCTGCGCAGCCGCGGCGTGTTCGCGACGCATTCGCTGCGCGTCCGCCACGCCCCGCAACCGCTCCCAAACCGCTAGTATGATAACGCCCTTAGCTCGCCGCCTGCGCGAATTATACTCCAAAACTTCCTAAACCTTCCCCAGGAATCACACTCTCTATCCATTTTCTAAAAAAATATCTGTCGGAGCATTTTGAGTTTACGTGGGGTACGGCGGGATTTCATTTTATAATATTCTATATTATATTGCAAATCTCTTACGGAGTGATTGCACTCGTTATCATGCACAACTTTGTTTTTGGAACATTGCCGAAATCGCGAAAATAAGACAACTGTTCCACATATACATATATTGTCAAGGTTAACGTTCAAGTCTGTAAGGGGGAGCCGATTTCTTTCTATAGTATACGAGTACAAATATTTATCTTCCTCAATTAAATTATTTTTAATGTTCTCTTCCCTTCTTGTAAGATGATGCATATTTCTTAAAATGCACTTCATTTTTCCACTTTGTTATTTCGGTCGGCTAGCTGCATGTATCTCATTCGTTACGTTTACTACTTTGCTCGTGAACATTCGTAGACTCTTGTATGAATGTTCTCTCGTACTGGATTTAGGATTATTGTTCTCCAATAATTATCCTTAATTCGCCTCTCCTTTTAGCACAGGAAAGACTGAAAACTCACTTCTCTCCAATGCTTTTAACAGAAGCTAGATTCCCTTTACTCTTCTAAATGCGCCTCTTGTGTTGCTATACATACTAATGTTTGTCTGTTTGTGTTACAGCGTGCCCGCCGTCGTACGACCAAGTGATGCACCAGAACGAAAAGCAGCCGCCCTACAACCCGCACGCGCCGCCGCACTAAGACCCGCTACGAACCAGTGCTACGACCAAACACCATTAACTGTCTGCTACGAAATATATATCTTACGAAGACTTTCTATGCTAAAGCCTCTTTCTAAAAAGGAAATAGAAAAGAAAGACTTTCTATCCGCTACGCGTGAAAACTATCGTCTACGAGCGCGTCCTGCCTGTTATTTCGCTCTTTCTACGTTGAGTGCGTCGTATACGCTACGGGCGTGTTATATTTACCATGTGTGCGTACTGTCCGCTACGGGCGTAGACAATTTGACCACGAGTGCGTACTACGAACTAGTCAGTTATCGAGCGGTACCTGTATGATTGTTTTATATAAACGTTGTTGAGGCGAGGACGCTAGAGTAGGACAAGTGATATGACGTCATCCGAAGACCCCGGGCGGGAAACTAAACGTAGAGGCTCAATTTAAAGAATGATATTCTAGTGCAACGCAAACTTTGTCTTCAAACGTTCACGAACAATCTCGCCATCTTCCATCCTTTTTATAATTCATATATTTTTTTAGGTAATCAAAGAGATTATTTTCTTATGAGATTTTTTTTTGTAAACCTTTTATTAGTATTTTCTTATGCCGAATTATTTGACAGGGTCCACGATTTATTTTATCATTGTCTACTATCAGATTTATGTCTTTTTAATGTTCTTATATAGGTATCGATGTTAAAGTGATGTAGATCTCAGAGTATATAATAGTATGTGTTAAGAATAAAGTGATCGCGTACGTGTACGATTCTAAACTCGACTAAGTTGTTAGTAAGTTAGCTCCTTGTGGGCTAGCACCTCTTAGCTATGCTCGATTGATATACTGTCGATGGTGATACATTGTCTCAAATATATAAATAATCGACTATTACAATAGTCGATTAGTCGATAAATAAATCGTAGTTAGTCAAATATGTACGCAAATATATATTAATGTAAATGTTGTGTGATTGGATCTGATGAAGACTGAGGCGTAGCGATGGATAAGTCGAGTTCAATAATTCGAGTTACTCGGGTCATTTTTTCGACTCGAGTTGACTCGGTCGGTAAATTTATTTAAATTTATTAATTCTAAGTACTTTAGATGGTCGGATTTAGAAGATCATTGACCTTATGTAGTTCATTGACCAAGCTGTACCTATAAGTGAAAATGCATTATCATGTTGCAACCCAGTGATTCGGTTCATTAATAGAAAAAACAAGGTTATTTTCGACGATACTAAAGTCTCAACTCGGATCAAATGTATGAAAATTACAAATCGTGTAAACCGAGTAAAATATTGCCAACTCGCTCCATCGCTAAGGAGGGAAAGAGAGAACGTTACTTCGGGACTGGTTTCCATTATGTTATCATTTATTGGACAGATAATTATAATTAATCATAGTTCCAATTTTATTTTTGTAATCTACCAATTATTTAAGTATTTCAATTTTTTTATGTAATGTAAGTTCATTTTAATGAATGATGCATGTGATTTGAATTTCAGAAAAGGCTCTTAAATTATCTAATGCACGTTCTAAATAAAAAAAAAAATGTTATTCAGTAACTATTTTTAATAGTAAAGTTGTTTAATGTAGTAGTAATAAGTATAATTTGTGCTCATTTTTATAGAAGAGTACTATTTATTAAATATTGTCACAAAGTACAGGTAAGTAATGTCTGTACTTTATGTAAACTGAGTACAACTGTTTTGTGTGTGAATGTGTGTATGTGTCCTTGACGGAAATATCTATGGATTATACATTTAGATTTACATTTTGTGTGATCCAAACATTTTTGTTTTGAATGAGGTATCATTATCAGCCCTGTATTATTGTCCCACTGCTGGGCACGGGCCTCTTCTCACTATGAATGTGTCCGTTGATTGAATATATATTGAGTCCCCCGCGACGTGGTATTTGTTCTATAGTATGAGTAATGTTTTAGACAGATTTTCTGGTGCTTGTCTAATATGGTTCTACCCTAGATAATCTGGTTTTGGTAACAAATATAAACTAGCATTCAAATAAATGGTTACTTTAAGTAACATGCTACGAAGGTTGTAAGCAAATAAATAAAGGTTAGCAATATAATTAGGTATATTTTTATAACCTAATTAATGTTAAAATTACTTTAAATTGCTTGCACTAAGAGATTCCGAATAAGGTACAATTAGTAGAATTAATCAGAGTTAGTGTTTCTATCAGATAATTATACAATCTTATTATTAAAATATTATATTATGACTAAGCGGGGACTATATATCTCTTCAGAATCCACAGATGTTTTCGTCGACTAGCATGTGTGTGTGTGTGTGTGTGTGTGTTTGCCAAATATGACGTCATACTGTACGTTAGTGTGCGTGTACAACCGCGGTATCTTATTTAACCAAGTGTCAGCTCAGTTGTTACAACATCTTCCATTTTTATTGTATCGCTCATGTTTGTACAAGATAATGCACTGACTTCCTACCTTTGCTCGAATTTACGTTTTTTAACTAACTATTTTTTGTAGACGATCCAGAGAATTTAACTGTCAAATGTAAATGTTTAATGTAGCATTAGGAGTATATTTTAATCTTATTGTATACGGTGAGAAAAGCTGTTGTTTGTACATGATTGCTAATATCTACCTACGACTTTACCATTGGAAAAAAGTACATGAGTTGTTAGAAAAAAACATAAAAAAATAATTGTAATTTATGGAGGACTTTTAATGAGCGCCGATAGGTATCCTATGTGAAATAATTATATTCTACCACATTTACACAACACCATCTAGTCCCATACTAAGCAGAAGCTTGTACTATGGGTATTAGACAATGGATAAACATACATATATACTTGTTCTTTTTTGTAAATACATACATATTATACATAGAAACACCCAGACCAAGACAAACATCCATGCTCATGCACACAAATGTTTGACTTGAGCGGGAATCGAACCCGCGACCTTCGGCGTAGCAGTCGCTTACACTCCCGCTGCGCCAACCGGTCGTCAAATATATAATATAGCAACATCTTATAGATTCACAAGAACCCATTGTATGGATTTGTATTTGCACAGCCATTGGCTTTTCTTACCGTCTATGTGATATACCTGTATGTATCCGCGGTTGTACACCGCATATCATACTTCTACTCTAAGTATACAATGTGATAAGTATAATAAGGGTTGAGCTAAACCTATCAGCACCGCATCGCACTTTCCTATGCTTCTATCCTTTTCTGTCACTTAGGACCGTCATTTACTAGAGCGAGAAAGAGAGAGATCACGATCGATTCCGCGGCGTGCTGACGCGTTCCCTATCTTTCTCGCTCTAGTAAATGACGGTCCTAAGTGACAGAAAAGGATAGAAGCATAGGAAAGTGCGATGCGGTGCTGATAGGTGTAGCTCAATCAACCCTAACGATAATCTTCCAACAAACAACAGATAACTATTACATATTTACCGTGCAGTCTTACCGACCTGTTGTCCAAATATAATTTGAGCTTTATTCCGATACTGTTAAGGTGCATTTTGTTACGATACTGTGTCGACTAGCCCGTAAGTGTTCACCAAGTGTATTTTAATTTTAATACAAAATATAATAAAGTGCGTTATGCATTATTTGTTGTTTCATTTACTTCATATTGTATCCGTTTTCTCGAAAGAATGATGAGGAGATTTGCACACTAGAGGCTCCTTTTCATTGGTAACTTAGCTTCGCATTCGAAGTGAGAGGTTTTTGCTAATATATACAATATGAATCGCCCACGGAAACCTTTTTCTTTAATCGATAGCACTGAATACAGATTTACATAGAAGCGCATTTCTTAAGGATTTCGTGTGCCATTCCAAGTGGCGAGTTGGCGACTGTCGCCAGCGCCGCTGGCGTCGTTCTCCGTCTCTCTTGCTCTCGTAGTTGAGGTACACAGGAGGAACGTTCGTCTCTCTGGCGCTCGTAGAGAGCTGTCACAACGCGACTGCCACGCCGCCAAGCGGCAATATGGGTCACAGAAAGTTTGTCTTCAGAGCGCCCATAAGAAATGCGCCTCTATGTAAATATCTGAGCTCTTTGTCTAATTCGCGTCTAAGAACATTTTTGCAAACTTAATCTTCGCACACCGCTTTCTTTATACCAACCGATGAATTTAATTGGTCGCTATCCCTCATGCGACAGAGTTAGCTAACAGTGGAAATTAGCCTTAAATTTCGCATTCGAGTCTTTCGTCGATGGGAGCATATTTCTGATAACTTTGTCTCCATGGGTTCGATTCCCGGGTCGGGTAAAAGTGTTACTGAATTTTTCGAATTCTCAGTAGCAGCTCGGAGTCTGGAAATGTGCCTGATAACGGCAATAGGCTCGCCCCCTATTACGTGGGCCTAAAAATTCATAACAATGACATAGTGAAATGTAGATGTTATATTATCCTGTGCCTACCCCTTCGGGGATACAGGCGTGAGCCTATAGACATTTATTTTTCTAAAAGCGCCGCTGGCGGTAAGTGACTATCTATAGTGACTGCCTGCATGGAACACCACCGCTGAACAAGCCTATTTATAAATCTTAAGGCTCATAGACTTTTCCAAAATACCATCATCAGGTCCCGACAAAGCCGACTGCCTCCGTGGTCCAGTGGATAGCGTGTGCGCCTGCTAATCGGAGGTCCTGGGTTAGATTCCCGCGTCGGTCAAAAGTTTAAATAGGTTTTTCCGAATTCTCAGTAGCAGCAACCCAGATAGCTATAAACTTGCAGCAAGTTTAAATCAAACTTCCTAGTTTCACTTTGAAAAACTTGCATCAAACTTTCATGAAGTTTGTTTTCCAAAGGATTTCGATGACGACGAAGTTAGTGATCCGACAACAGCTGGTCGTCGAGCACCTCCTGCTGTATCTAGGAGGTCGACCGACCACCAACCTGTGCTCGTCGTCATCCAAATCCTTTGGAAAACAAACTTCATGCAAGTTTGTCACAGTGAAACTAGGAAGTTTGATTGAAACTTGCTGCAAGTTTGGAAAGTTGACATTGTTATCTGGGAAGGAGTTTGGCAATGTGCCCGGTAACGGTAACAGGCACTTCCCCTATTACGTGGGACCTTAAAACTCATATCATGGCGAAATGTGGGTGTAATATCTCACCTCTGCCTAACCCTTCGGGGATACCTACGGGCCTATAAAAAAATATTTTTATAAAAGTGCTGCAAGATAGGTACACCGCTGAACAAGCGTGTTTACATCATTTGAAGACTCATAGTTTCTTTTTATGGTGATAGGCAGCAAACGAGCAGATGTTGTGCCTGATGGTAAGCAATTACCGCCGCCCATGGACACAAGCGACACCACAGGAGTCACAAGTGCGTTGCCGCCCCATGGGGTTGGGAAAAGGGATAGGATGAGGTGTGGGCTCAGGGAGAAGGGATAGGGTATAGGGCCTCCGGCACTCTCACTCACCGAACGAAACGCAACAGTTTAGGTACTGTTACTTTACGTCGATTTTCTGTAAGAGGGTAGTACTTCCCCGGTCGAGCCGGCCCATTCATGCTGAAATTAGCAAGGCTCTACTACCTTGAAAAATATAGATTTTGCAAGATCCCATCATCAGATCCAGAGTCCATTCTATTAACGGTTTCTACTGACAGTTGTTATATAACTACCGTCTACCTAATCTTACTAACGTTAAAAAAATGAAAAATGAATGCAAATTGTTCCTATTGAGAAACGACTCCCAACCTGATCAAACCCAGACCGTAGCCCGACCGTGGTGACTACGAGACAACCTGCACAGAATGACCTTTCAAACAGAGAATAATGTTTTAAATGAATGGCATAAAAGATATAAATCCAGTAATTCTAAAAGTGACTATGATAAATTCTCATACTATCGTTCATTGGTGAAATGCGAAATCGACACTGCGTATGACAATTATCAAAAATGTATAGAGTCGCAATTTACCAAAGACCCTAAGTTCTGGGGATATATCAGTCAGAAGCGTTCAAAGCGAAGTAAAGTTCATTTAGTTAAAAACGGTAAACCGTTACCAGAGAGTGAGTGTGTACAGGAGTTTGCCGATTATTTCCATTCGGTCTACGGTAAGCAAACACCTTTTTTAAACGCAGAAGCCGCTGCACATATGGCATTTGAACGAGGGGCGCGCATTCACGTTGGCCAGTTATCACTGCTGATGTCCGTGGGGCACTTGCGCGCCTTAAGCCTAAGCGGTCGGTAGGTCCTGACGGTATACCTCCTTATCTAATAAAGGACTGCAGAATGGTGTTAGCACGGCCACTTCCATACCTCTTTAATATTTGCTTAAAGGAACGGTCATATCCCCGAGGGTGGAAATTAACCTGGGTAACGCCAGTACCCAAGGGTACTCCAGGCACAGATGTCAGTGGCTACAGACCTGTAGCAATATTATCAGCGCTAGCGAAGGTCTTTGAGATGTCTCTTTATTCAGTCATTGGTTCTCAAGTGACCGTATAATTAAGCGACAGCCAACATGGCTTTCGGGCGGGTCGTAGCACTAACTCAAACCTTATGAGTTTCATGAACACTGCAGCGCCGTTCCTCGATTCTAAGGCGGGGGCTCAGTTGGATGTATACATATTTCGACTTCCTGAAGGCCTTCGATAGTGTTGATAATGACGTGTTGCTGATGAAATTCGCAACGGCAGGGTTTACCCCGGACCTTTTACACTTTCAGTTTCTTCTTTCAGTTTCTTTCAGTCACTTTGTCAGCAGTATGTAGAATATGGTGGATTCATTTCGAACCCATTTCCTACCCTCACAGGCGTGAGTCAAGGTAGTAATTTGGGACCTTTGGAATTTATCATCATGATCAATGACTTGCCGGAAGTGGTCAAGCATGCAGAGTGTTTATTATTTGCTGATGATTTAAAATTATATCATCGAATTAACAGTGAACAGGACTGCGAACGCCTCCAGTACGATATTAACCAAGTAGTAGAGTGGAGCCATACAAACAAACTGGTTTTTAATGTGAGAAAATGCAACGTAATTTATTTCACGCGTGCGGTAGCGCCACTTCACTTCAACTATCAAATAGAGGGTGAGGTTATTCCTCGTGTTACACTCGTGCGTGATCTCGGGGTTTTATTCACTGCTGAATTAACATTCCGACAGTATATTATTAATATCTGCACAGCGGCTTTTAGGAATTTAGGATTTATCATACGGGACACGAAGAATTTCCAGAACACCAATGCCGTAAAATCACTGTACAACGCACTGGTAAGGAGTAGATTGGAGACGAGTGCTATTATCTGGAATCCCCATGAAACTAAATATAGTCTTATGGTGGAGAAGATGCAAAATAAATTTATGAGATACCTATATTTAAAGCAATATGGTGTATACCCCTTCTACCCGCTTATGTACCCAACACTATTTGTAATAGGGATGGTTGGGGACTATAAGCTGGAGGTAAGGCGCAATTTGGCTGTAGCAAAATATGTATTTCTAGTATTTCGTGGTAAATTAAATAATCCCCAGATCCTGGAAGCGTTGAGACTGCTTGTTCCTAACACCAGCTTACGACAGGAGCCACGGGGCAGTTTATTCGAAGTCCCACTATCCCGTACCAACCTTTTGAAGTATGCTCCTCTTGTGCGAGCAATAAATACAATTAACAGCGTCTCACAGAAAATTGATATTTTTATGTGCACATTGCCGGAATTTGTGAAGGTGACACTAGCATATTTGTCAAATTAGTTTTAAGATTTTTATGTACCTAAGTACTATATTGTTGCATTGGGTATTACCTGTAAAGACAATGTCATCATCATCATCAGCCTTAAACAGTCCACTGCTGGACTAGGCCTCTCCTTTGAAAGGAGGAATTGGCCTACTATACCACGCTGGCCAAACGGGTTGGTATAGGGTTTGTATCAAGTTTGCCTTCTCTTACAGTGCTGTTCTCTGCATAATATGCTCCCTCTGTCGGCTCTTACGACACCCATGGGATGATATGGGGTGGTGACATTTCGTATTCTTAATCCGTCACCACACGGATGACTATGTAAAGACAATGTATGTTATTATAAATAAATAAAAAAAAAATTGGTTCCAACGTATTTCGGTAATCAAGGAATAAATTAAGAAAATGTTTGTTTGGGTCGAATTGAGATCCTCTTCTTTCTTTAACCTGGTTAAGCAGGCTTCAGCCACGTGACACGGTCTGCTAATAGGTATCTTGGTCACGTGTATGATACACATGATGCAGGCAACATCGTTCAACCTTGTTTTGGTTACTTTAATTGTGTAAAAAGTATTATTTTGCTCCCACAAGTTGTTCATAACCACTTAGTTCTTTGATTGATAATTTTTTTGTGGTGTGCATGTTTTAGACAGTTTTTGAGGTCTTGTGTAATGCCAAATTATTATCCTTCTATAAATATCATAAAAGTTCATAGTTACAGTAATTCAAATACAATTATGAATCAATATCCCTACTTAATAAGTATGTCGTCTTCGATGGCATTAACATGGATTCTTGTGCGAGTTTGATCGAGTATCATTCGTAAATTCCTATTCGTTTCTCTACGCCTCTACGGAGTCTACAGGACAATTGCTGTATATTTTCTAAATGCGTCGCCTTACCGATACTATCCGATCGACTCTCAGAACAAAGCACAGGTGTTTTTAGGATTAGGTACCTTTTTGCAACAGATTAGTGAGTAGGTGGATACATAACTGCAAAACATAAAAAAAAAACCCATAGGCGTATATAGCATAGGTTGAGTGAGCCGTAACCTGGTGAACCGTGCCCACCCCACTATCGGCCATTTTCAATATTCGAACCATTCGAGATTCGCGTTTGACATATTTTATATGGAGCTTATGTCAAAAACGAATCTCAAATCTACAGATCTATCTATAGATCGAATATTGAATTCCGTAGTATATGGTGTAGTGCTCAGTCCAGAATTTTGGTTACGGATTCGTAGGAACACATTAGAAACTTTACACCATTGTGTTATGAAGACCCGGGCCAACCCCGGAAAATAACTCTAGATACGGCAATGAGCATAGTTGTTCTCGTTAGTTTACGTTATCGTTTAGTAGAGGAGGTTGGTACGTACCTACACGCGGCGACAGGATTATTTTTCAGGGTGGGCTAGGTCTTCAATATGCAATAAGTAGTGTGAAGTTTGTTAGGTTTACAGCCTAAAGCCAAAGCCAAAATTAGGGTGGGCACTAGACCATACTGGAGTGGGCACGGCACACTCGACTCCCCAGCTACCAGCTACTCGTACATAATACACCCATGGCGACAGCACAACATTTAGCTACCTACACGTGTTTACATTTGACAGAATATGGGTTTGCTGGCGCTCGTAAGTTTTGGTCTGTGCTGTATTACAGGTGTGTACAACAGAAGGTCATACATTTATAATACAGCCTTTCGTAGTCCATTGGCATTGCGTTGGAGGCGTCACAATAGCATTGTGAATCAAAAGGAGCATGTGGCATACTATACCGCGCTGGCCAGATAGGTTAGATGTCCAGTTTGCCGTCTCTTCCCAAAATACTATTTGCTTTGTGTATTTTCCTAAGTCGCCTCTTACGATACCAACGGAATGAAATGGAATCGTGACAAATGTATTCTGAATCCGCACCAAGGAAACCTCACATGTAATATATGTATATGGAGGAATTTTCAGCGCGATTCAATCAGTGTTTGATTCAATGTTTCTTTCAAAAGCAGCAGCGAACGTTAGTGGAGATATCAGCAGACTGCTACGTCGAGGGAGAGGGTCTAATCTTTGTGTGTAGAATAACGAGGCTGGAAGCAGCCATAGGCTACTTTTAACCGCAATAACCGACTTGCAGGCGGGCAGAGCCGCGGTCGAAGCCTAGTAGCTAGATGTGTGCGTAACATGTGGCTCACAGGATGTGGAGTCGCGAATATCTTGGGTTAGATGACCGATCTCCCGTGTCGCGTAGTGCGCACGCGCGACGTCGCGGCGACAGCGCGGCGCGACAACCGCTACTCATCACCGTTAGGGATGACACTAGCCTCGTCCTGATGGCATCTTTGTCATGTGTAGCCTTTTTGTGATCTCTTAAATATATGGCAACGTATGGAATTATGGATGGGCTCTATGAATAGTACTGAACATGAGCTGCATGCTGTATGGACGGCTTGTGTAATATTGGCGAGCAGTGGCGGGTTCTGGATTTTATGGGAAAACTAGATGATGCCTGCGGTTACACCCGCGTTGTTTAAGGCTACTGCTCCGCTCCCGTCACTCAAAGCGTGATGTTTTATAGCCTATAGCCTCCCTCGATAAATGGGCTATCTAACACTGAAAGATTTTTTTAAATTGCGCTTGTTTTATTAAATTTTAAAAAGACGCTTATAGATAACACCGTATTCTTAGGCATAACCTTAGATTCTAGGCTACAGTGGGGCCCACATATAGGTCAGTTGTCGAATAGACTTAGCTCTGCAGCGTACGCGGTTTATAAAATTCGTCAGTTAACTGATATAGATACAGCCAGATTAGTATATTTTAGTTATTTCCACAGCATAATGTCATATGGAATTTTATTATGGGGCAACGCAGCTGACATTCAAACTGTGTTTGTACTGCAGAAGCGGGCTATTCGTGCAATCTACAGTCTTGGTTCAAGGCATTCACTGAGGGAAAAATTTAAAGAAATTAAGATAATGACTGTCGCATCTCAATACATTTATGAGAACTTGTTATATGTCAGGAAAAATATAAATATGTTTTCTAAATTCAGCGACATTCATAAAATAAATACACGAAACAAAAACAAACTTGTTCTACCTTCAACTAGACTACAAAAAATAAGTAACTCATACAAGTGTCAAAGCATACGTTTTTATAACAAAATTCCAGGTAATATTCAGGAACTAAGTATTAATTAATTCAAAGTATTTATTAAACAGAGCTTGTGTTCAAAAGCTTATTACACAGTTAAAGATTATTTAGCAGACAAAAACGCCTGGAATTGAGTTTAAAAATTATGAATTGACATTAAGTTATGACTTATTGACATTATGAATTTTGACATTTTGAAATTAGTGACATAATATTTTTATTTACATTTGTAGTACTTATATCTTTACATTCTGACATTTTTGATTTGACATTTGTAATTTTATTTATTTTGTTTTGACATTGTTAATTTCTTTTGACATTTAAAATTACTTAATTAATATATTATTATTTAATTTTTTTGACATTCTTAAATTGACATACAATAATATTTTTTGACATTTAAATATATGACATTTTATTGTTTAAATTTTTATAATTTTACATATTGTTTACAACATGTATTTTACTATGTATTAGCATGTAAAGTTGAGAGTACGATGTGGGCATTATTAAACATATAAGCAAATAGTTGTGGCAACCTGTCTGATGGCTTAGGCTGACATGCTTATGCATACACCTTCTGATGGCGTGGAGGCATAGTGATACAGATCGTGCTGGCTCCCTCAATCAAGGTTGAGCCGTACGATTGCTGTTGAATGCGGGCCATCAGTGGGCCGAGTCAGTCAAAAGCGTCAGATGATTTCCTGCATTGTACTTGCATACTAAACCCTTTTTTTGTCTGGACTTTAAAAGATCAAGAAAAGACTAAAGAAATTGAAGTGACAAAAAAAATAATGACTCTGAGTTTGTTTCGGCTTTTCTTCTCAAGAAGTCATTTAGCTAGGAAAAGCCGGCCTCATCTAGAATAGGGTTTTGACATGTATAAGTGTTGTAAACAACCAAAATGCAGAAATAAATATGTCTTTATGTCTTTAAATCCGACCGATAGTTCTTGAGATTAGCGCGTTCAACCAAACAAACAAACAAACTCTTCAGCTTTATATATTATTAGTATATTAGGTTAGAAGAGCGCTGATATTGATTTTTGCTTGAACCAAACCTAATAAGTCATTTAGTTTTGGAAGAAAACAGATGATGTTGGAGAGGGCTCTCACCTCCTAGCCCCCACCCTTCGTTACGCCTCTGGTGGCTCATAAGTATGTGCTTAAATTAGCGGTACGTAGTTCAAAAATTAATATTGGTACCTAACTGTAAAGAAAATAATGAGGAGGTATAGAAAAGATGATGAGGGCGTTCAGACCGTAGCTTACTCTGCACACTGTAGGCCTGTGGTAACGAAATAGTTATTTGTGCAACAAGAGAGCAAAGTTGTTTTTTGTTTCGAGTGCTGATTTTGAGTCCCGAGCAAGCGAAGGATTCTATGATTGATTCACGAGCGTAGCGAGTGAATCAAAGTTAGAATCATGAGCGTGGTGAGGGACTCAACAGCACGAGATACAAAAAACTTTGCTCTCGTGTAGCACACATAACTTTTCACCACAGCAGTGAGAACACATATTACTTAGGAGACATAGAAATGAACAGGAATAGATTGAATTCTGCATAATCACTTGTTGATTTAACTCTTCTGGTGTTAAAGTACAGTCATCATCGCTAGTTTCACTCATCTTAATTAATTTTATATATTAATATAATTTAACACGTTGCGCTATACTTACTGTATCAGCATCAGCGAAATTTTTATTCCCGCTACTTTTTTAAATCGCGTTTTAATACCGCGTCCCTGATGTTTATTTTTCAAATGTATCATTGTTGTACTTCTTATACTATTAATTAGACTTATTTTTATTAAAATCCAATAATAAATTAAACATGTAAACAATAACATATAAAAAAAAAGTAATTTCTTTTTTACAAATATCTTTTTTTTTGCGTTGCCGTAGGTGTTTTCTTTGAGGTCGAATTCCATAATCGAATTTCGAATTCGAAGGGGTTTGTTTTTTCACTCACTTTTTATATGTATGTGAAAGAGACAGAGCACAGTAAAATTCGAATGTTTCAAATTTGTGGCTGAACAATGTCAATTCGTGGCACTGAAGATTGAAAAATTAAAAAGCTACTTTGCCTCACGCTCGAATCAAAATCGCGTTTTGTTCACTGTTGTCTCGCAGCAAAAGGGGCATGTTTGAGCTGCTGTGGTGAAAAAAGTTTTTGTTTGGTTGATTTCAAGCAAGTCATTTTCTTTCAATAACAAAAACACTGACTAGCTCATCATGGTCGTCCTACCGTTGCATCCAAGACTTACACGCCTTGAAGCCCAGAGACCGCTTACCAGTCCAACCAAATATGACAGAATATGAGCTTTTTCACAGAGCGACTGCCTATTGACCTCCGCAACCCAAAGGGAAACCAGCTTATCTGACTCCCGGTAACGACTGAAAGATATTCATGACAGCCAGGACCGACGCTTTAACAGCTCTCCAAGGCACGGGTTAAGCGATTGTTAAGTAATAAGTTAATAACTTTGAAAAGTTGGTATCTCCACTAGTCTTTCGCTGCTCCGATCCTCGAAGAACAATGACTAGATATAGGTACCTACTTTACTAATAATTGCTACGAAATGGTGTACGTTAAAAAGGGTGGACTGTGCCACCCCTGCACGTCTTTATTGTGTATGAGGCGCCGGAGTGTCGCCACACTTGTTGCGTCGCCGCGCCCCCAACAGCCGCCACAACCCCGTTCCAACTAGCAGACACACGCCACACCCTCCCATACAAATACCACACTAAACGAGACACAGTGTCGCTCTGTGCATCTCTGTGTCGGGCGTCAAACGATAGTTCCACGTCCATAGTTCAGTCTTAAGAGCAACGATGATCACTACACAGGACAACCTTGTGATCATTATTACTAATTTCTTTAATATTCACGCGTGTGATGGCTGACTTTAGAGGATGAAATGTTGACAGTGAAAAGACAATTTGGCCCGCGGGAAGCATGAAGCGTTCGGGCTAGGAAGCTGTGTCAGATTTTGACTTAGGTAAGTTCAATGACCTTGCTTTATTATGAAGGAGAAAATCATTGAAACATTGTGATTACATCAGCTGTAAGATAAGTTATCTCGTTCGGTGTTGACTTCATCGGAACGAGGAGAATATTTGCAGTGCGATTTGGCAGAATTATTTTGATAACCTTCGGAAAGAGCATACGTAGATCTTGAAAAAATGCCTCATTATATTTTTTTTATCTAAATATATTACAGCTAAAGTCTTACTAGAATGCGGTTATTAATTGTGGCGTTTTATAAGTAAAAACTTAGACTAGAGTCTAGACTATTCTAGATTACTGTGAATTCTTAGTATATGTGACAGTAATTGACGCATTGAGTTGGGGCTCAGATAGACTGACACACATGATGTTAAATATGAAACAAGGACCATCTTCTATACGTGGTGTAAGGGACGGTGTACCGAAAACCGATACCAGGGTATTTCTCAAATTACGACGTTTTGACAGTTTTTCGTGTGAGAACATAGCAGTACTTCATCTAATTAATTATTTGATGGTTATATTATGTTGCATTTTTTTATGCGCACCGAGGCCTGTTAATATTATTTTTTTATTAATAATGTAGCTCTTTATAGCTCAATCTAAATACCTCAAAAATAATTTATATGTCGTGTCCATTTAGCATCATTTACAAGAAAACGTCTCACAATGTCGTCTTCTTTCCAAAAAAATATAAGCAGATACATAAAATATCATAATTTATTAAGTATACAATCTAGTTTAGTAATTCATTGCATATTATAGTTAAATAGTTTCAAATATTATGAATTTGAAAAATGTCCCCAATTGTAACCCTAATTTATATGGCAAAACTTGTCGCGTTCATAAAATACTCATACGCCGACTTGCCGCGCGATAGAACTCGGCGGCAGCTTAATGATGTCAGTCGCCGACAAGGCAGCAGTGAGTGGACGTGAGTGTGCGACGAAGAGAGAAAAAGATCGAAATATTTCATGGTGTCTGGCGATCGTAAGGTGAGTTACATAATTTATATGTTCGTTATTTAAGAGTATTTCTTTGTATTTCTAATACTGTTTGTGCTTGGTTAAATTCGTTATGAGTAATAATGTGATATAATTTACAAAAACAATCTCTGTGTTTTAAATATAAAGTTTAAATTGCAAATTATTCACGAAATCTAATTACTCGGGCGCTAATTTATCTGGTTTTCTCTGGCGCATATAAGCCCAGATAAATGAGAACTATACAGAAAAATTATAACTATTTTAAGGGTGCATAGGGTTTGCACCAAGAACTTAGGGTCCCAAGCCAACCTCACCTGCAAGTGGTGCACCTGCCGATCAACGGACGAGGCTCTGGCAAACAAAATATCCCGATAAGCGGCAATAGGCTCGCCACCTATTACGTGGGATCAAAACACTGGCGAAAAGTGGGCGTTTATTATGCCTCTGCCTACCCCTTCGGGGAAACAGGCGTGAGTCTATGTATGTATTTTTATTGCTTTGATAAATTATAAATATATATTACATAGTGATAGTGTTAAGAAAATAGGGCGTGAATAAATATTGCCTCAGCTGGCGGGGAGAAGCTAGTTATGGACATTTGTTAACATACGATTGCATGTCGGGAATCATACTAACCCTCTTTGAGATGCATACAACATGATTTGTTTCTAAAACTATCTATGTATAACTTATTAATTTATTGGTATTGTTTCAGATAGTTAAAATGGCAAATAAAAAAAAGCAGTCTCGGGAGGATAGACTTTTAAAGAAAAGATTAGCAGAGAAAAAAAGATATGAACGTATAAAGAATAATGAACAACTATGGCAAGAAAAAAGAGAGAAAGACAAGCAAAGATACATCAGAAGGAAACAAGAAAAGAAGCAATTAAGTATCAACGAAATGACTCCTCGGCAGCAAAGAGCCCAACGAAAACAGTGGCGAAAAAATTTTAAAGCCCATTATTTAAGAAAAAAGCTAGCCATGAGAACTGTTCAAATGATGGCAGAAAGCACTCCTCCTGATAGCCCTCAATTATCTGAGTCTGAAGATATACACCAAGCACGTTACTTACGACCAAGACCAACAGGAAATGAAGAATCCACCAGCAGCAATAATCCTCTAAGGTCCCACGATGCTAGTCAAAATCAGTCTCCAGTTCCACTTGGAACTTCAGCAACTACTACAACTATATCTTCAAGATTGAGACAATTACGTTACAAAAAGGATAAGGAAATTCATTTATTAAAGCAAAAAATAATAAACTTAAAGAGACTCAATGATCGCTACCGCAAGCAGTTAGAACGTGCAAAAAAATCCCCTATGCTAATTACTAACACAAAACTTCCCAGAATTGAATCAATCCCTCAGCAACCCTTACTTATAAAGAGAAAGAAGATAAATAGTGTGAGCGTAACTGTTCGAAAAGACCTGGAGTTGTTTTTTGAAGAAGATGATAATAGTAGGCTTTGTGCTGGAAAAAAAGAATTCATCACAAGACACAAAGTACGGAAGCAAAAGAGGTATCTGACTGATACGTTAGCAAATCTTCATAGCAAGTATTTGAAAACCGGCAAGTATAAACTAAGTTATGCCACGTTCTGCAGAATGAGACCTTTTTGGGTTTTAATTCCCGATACCCGTTGTCGAGAGACATGTTCATGTAAGTTACATACAAATATTGAACTACTGATTCAAGCACTACGCAATAAGAAAATTATTGCGGCAAATAATTCTCAAGATTTATTGTCTTATTTGTGTTGTGACACTATGAATGTGGAATACCTAAATAGAAGTTGCTCTAATTGTAAGAACAAAGTTGTACCTTATTTAGAATTTGAAAATTCAAGAGAAATTTCATATTGGCAGTGGGTTACAAAATTAAAAAATGTAAGGCATGCTGAAAAAAGTATTAGAGTGACAGTAAAGGAAAAAATATTTAAAACTCCGTTGGACACAAAGAAATATAACCAAAGGCATAGAAGTAACACTAAATAACAACAGCGGTTGCTATGATTGATATCTTCTTTCTAATGGCACATGCAGTATGATAGAAAGAGCTGTCGATAGGTTTAGCAGCACACTCTTATAGCAGCATCGTGGTAGGCAAACAGTAGACAAAACATAGAGTTAGGAAACCGAGTGTTGTTCGTAACAGTGATGATTTATCGATAAATATTTTTGGTCAAATGTCTAACTTTAGTATGTGTCGATATATTTAAGCCGTAGAAGTAAACAACTAAAATATTGAAATTGTAGTTTTTGCTGTTGACGCCGTACAGTGCTCTGCAAAGACTTGCCAGACAGACAGTGCTAAAAAAATCACGTGTTTAATTGTTCGTTTTAGCCATAAAATCTATTGACAAAAAGTATTCATAAACTAATGAGCGATGCGTTGCGATGCGATGCTAAGAAAGTGACACTTAGATTATGTATTGTACGAATTATATCAGATTGGCTAATGCGACACGGCAGGCTTTGGCAATTTGTTTGCGTCGCATCATATCACGTTGCTTGCTAGAGTTGCAGGTAATCCGACTGCCACGCCGAAGCTTGCGGGTTTGATTCCCGCTCAAGTCAAACATTTGTGTGCATGAATATGGATGTTTGTCTAGGTCTGGATGGTACTATGTATAATATGTAATATATTTACAGAAAAGTATATATGCATGTTTATCGATTGTCTAGTACCCGTAGTACAAGTTATTCTTAGTTTGGGACCAGATAATGTTGTGTGAATGTGAAAGAATATTATATTTTATGGTAGAATATTATGTAGCGGACTACAAGGCAAGACGTCTTTGATCAGTCAAGATAGCACTAATATGATAAATAATATAGAAGTAGGTAGATTAATTGAAATCGTTGTAATTATTATATTTTATTAATATGTTCAAACTCAAATTACACACTTTTTGCTTAGCTTTGGATAAATAATTCTACCGGGTGTGCAATGTCCGGGCATAAATGTAATGTAGGCACAGCTTTCGGTTTTAAACGACGCCAGGTGCTTTCTGTCTTTAAAAAACAGTCTTTCTCAAAATGACGTGAACAAAAACGATGGTACTTCTGCTAAATCAAACTAGGCCGTCCAACGGCATTTATCCAAAGTTTTCTTGTGACGTCATTAATAGGCAACCTGTAATAAAAAACACCTTCTTAATAATAAAAAATGCTACTCACATCCCTAATCCATCTACTATTTTATAGATGCAAAAATGTAAGCCTACACACGCGTGCGTACACTGGAACACTTGGCTTTAGATTAACCCTTTCGCGAGCAACGGCAAAATAATTGCCAAACCACTTTTTTTTTAATTCCGCCATAATTTAAAAGGTTATTGATATTGTGTAACTATAGACAGCTAACGCTATCTCTTAGGATACTGTTACAATAATTTGAAATCCCGTCAATCAAGCTGACAGTAAAAATATTTGACAGATTGGTCACACGGCGCAAAATGTGAGGTATTTTTTCGGTGTTCTTACCAAAATCGCTTATAAACAAGAAAATTACCGTGTGAAATGTAAGAAACCTTATGTGTTTTTGTAGCTAATGATCTGATTTATTAAATAAATGTAATATTACGTTATATTATCCATTTTTAATACGTTTATCGATATGGAAAAAACTAACGGCAAAATAGTTGCCTATGCTCGATATCGATTATTTGTTATGAACAAATAGTTGCCAATGCCCGATTTTATATTTTCTTTTAGATGCCGCTGCGAAGAATCCAACGTCAAAAACCTCTAAGAACAAACGAAATTGTTGAGTTAGTAAATATCCCTGATGGATATGAATCAGAAGATGATTTAGAGGACATTGAGTCAGAAGAGGAAGATGTCGAAAATTCATCAACTTCTTCCTCAGTCTCAGTAATACCGAATCCGTCAACTAGCAGCAAATAGTGTTTTTATTTTTATAATAATCGAAAAAAGCAATGTACCTACATAGGTAATTGGGTGACAACAAGGCATTGGCAACAAAAAATTAATACATTCAAACTGGGCATTGGCAATTACTTTGCCACATTTAATGTCAAAAACGGGCATTGGCAAATATATTGCCATAGCCCTTAAAAAAAGGGGGGCGTAAGCAAGGGGGAGAAATTGATTAGTATAATTTTAAAATGTTATTTTACAATGTTTTGAATAGATAAAAACAAAATCGGAGCTATATTTAGTATTGCCCGCGAAAGGGTTAATAGACGCTACTTTTAAGGTAGGTATCTAAGTAAATTATGTACATTGTACATTAAACTGCGCTTACTATCAAACGCGCGATAGAAAATTAGACCGCTGGACGTTTTTGTTTATTGCCAACTTAGCAACCGCGGCTACCCGCTGTCGCTTCCAGCTACAGTCTTATATTCATGTCCGATAGTTAGTTTCCGTATTTATCCCTCATTTAAAAACATCGATATCTCCTTTCACTGCCAAATCCCATCACTAAGGCTATTAAATAAATAAATGTACAAAATAACAATTTGTGAGTTAAATTCATAACACATACGTATGCAAGCTGTTCCCTTGATTTGCAATACAATGATATTGTGTAAACTTAACACTCATTATAGCATTAATACGAGAAAAGTAAATAAATTTGTTGGAAAATTCCGACTCACTGCTTGAAGATAAAGTTTCTCCTGTTATTTCCGTTCCGAGAATAGCGGCATCCACATCCCGATATCACATACACGATGTGTATTAATTAATGAGTACACTATTTAATTATTATAAGCTTACTTACTATTTAAATGCAAAAAAGTTATTAAAAATGTATACACAAACGTCCAGCAAATTTTACACTGATGACAGATCACAGCACGGCTATTTAGAGAATGTAGTCAAAGATATGAGTATGTAAAGAGTCTATGCCTCTTTAAATGAGACGCGTAATTTGACGTTATGATTAACCAACTAAGACCAACTGACATTACATGTTGCACGTTCGGTATAAGGAAATTTATAGGGCATGTTCTCTCTAGTCTAAACGTAGTCCAATCTCTTTGGTTGGACATAATCAAAGATTTTGAATCGATGCTTAATGATTTTTTTATTCATTGTGGAACTATAGTTGGCCAGTATAAGGCTATTAAGTATTTGAAAACTAATCTTCTGCAAGGTGAATGTATAGTACATCTAGATTTTAGCGAAAACTATTCGGTAAAATGTCACGAAGAAGTGCAATCGTATCATTTTGGCTGTAGTCGTATACAGATTACACTACATACTTCAGTTATTTATTTTCTTGATGAAGATGGAATACTAAAACACCAATCTTTCTGTACTGTAAGCGATTGCTGCAGACATGACGTCTCTGCAGTTTGGGCACACATCATACCAATTTTGGAATATATTGTTAAAATTTGCCCATTTCTCCATTCCATACATTTTCTATCAGATTCACCATCAAGCCAGTACAGAAACAAAAAGATATTTCATGTAATAGAATCTTTACATCGTTATGCGAACACTATTAGCACTGTAACATGGAATTTTAGTGAGTCTGGACATGGCAAAGGTGCTCCAGATGGTGTTGGGGCTACACTTAAACGAACAGCCGATCAAGTTGTGTCGCGAGGCAGAGATATATCTAATTTGAACGATTTTTTAGAGGTGGTTGCCCAGCACGTGAAAAACGTTGAAATACGGACTGTGTCAGAGTACGACATATATGAAAAAGATTTGCTTTTTCCTCAAGAGATTGCCAGTTTTGCAGGCTGCATGAAGATTCACCAAATAGTTTGGTCCCTTAATTCGACATCTATTGCAGTACGAAAGTTAAGTTGTTTTGACGATTTGTGCAAGGTTTCCGTTATTTGTCCACATAGTAATAATCATCTCGGTTTTTATAATTTACCGAAAACATCTAGTTCCAGTGTACAAGATATTTATGTTAAACCTTTGGCTCAGTCAACAAGAGAAATTGAGCTGTTGCAGGGGGCAAAATGGCTTGAGAGTCAAGAAACACTAAGCAAATCGAGGCCTGAAATCATTGCAAACAAACCAGTAATTTTATCTAATATACTGATCAAGCCAGCTAATCACGTGTTGAAAAATAAAAACGTGTATAGTGACATGCAAATTAAAAAGGAAACTGCGAGCAGTTCAAAAGAAAATCGAGCTACTACATCTACAACTACATCTAGAGATCTCATTAGGTTTATAGAAGAGGAAAATATTATACAACAGTATGATTCGGACTCTGATTCAGATTTAAACATATTTTAAACGACGACTAAAACAGATACATTATATTCGATTACAATTAAGCTGTTAGCATTATGCAAGGTTGGTAGGTTTTTTAGGTATGTAATTCTAACATATTTACCAAATTAACATCGTTTTTAGTTAATCAAGGGGAAAATGTTTATTTTTGTTGAATTTCAAAATTTTAACATTTAAATACGTACCAATTTAATGTTCAGCGTTATGTCAGTTGATAATTATCACAATCAAGAGAAATATTTTTGTTTAATTTCAAAAGAAATTAGTTTTTGTTTCGAGTTTTTACATCATAATATAAAAAGTTTCAGCGTTGTTCCGGTTAATAATTATTATAAGTCAAGAAGTTTAGTTATTTTATTTTCAGGTTGATTTCTAAAGGAGTAGTAAGACTGATTAATTACGCATTAGGTTTAATTAATTTTAAGTACAAAATGTTAAATAATAAGTAAATCCCTAAAATTTGTAATTGTTACATTCTGATATTCCAGTTGATTTCGTTATCATTGTGATCACTGATTATAAAGAATAAGATTATTGTAATTTAAGTGAATTGATTAATAAAAAATGCCAATACTTAAGCAATATCTCATTTATTTGCCATCACCTAATTATTTTGTCAAGCAATCTCATTCATCTGCAAAAAAGTATAATTTACCTGGCTTTAAATATTTTAAGACCTCATATCTCTTGAACCGTTCGATGCAGCTGCACGCCTTAGACATATATGTGTTTAAAACATACTAATTTATTAGAAAAAACGCTCAAAGCCATTATATAGATAAAAAAAATATGCGCCAGAAAAATTATAAACATTCATCGTATTTCTGAGAAATACCCACCAGTGATTCAGTACAGGATACTGAGGCCATACGTGGTCGAATTTTCCGGCAAGTTTTCATGAATTTTCCAATTTTCTTTTGCATTTTTTGCCATATAATGTAATGAAATAATAACCATAGTCGACCCGCATTAATACTTTTGTAAAATTCTAAGAATTAAACATGTACATGGTGCGTTTACTCTGACGTGACATTGGCCGCGGCGCACGGCCGCAGCACAGTAAGCGCACCAGTAAGTACATCGTAATCACTGCCGCTACCACCCGCCGCTGTAGGGCCGTATCAGTTAATAGTGCGAGTTTGCGTGTTCCTATTTACATCGCAATTTTTTTTTAAATTGTCGAGTTCTTAGATTTTTTTCGGGATATTCGACCGCCAAGGGTCTCAGTATAATGTACTGAATCACTGGTATCAGTTTTCGGTACACCGTCCCTTACACCCAGTATATGATTATGCATTGTTTAATTGTCTTTCGTCGCACGTTGTAATGCGAAAGACGAATCGAGTGACGAAGATGTTGACGCTATCGTTACTTTTTATTTTATTTTTCGTCTTATCTATAAATATTGGTACATTAGCGAAAAATTAACAAGCCAGTATAGCCTTAATATTGATTAGGGTTGTATTAAATCGAAGTTACTCTCATCGCTGAATATAAAAACACAGGTGTAGAATAGAATCGTTCTTTCAAGTCATCAATGAGTCTGCTAACTTGCCTCTGTTTAGTCCAGTCGAAAACCTTACTCTTTGTATAACTAAAGTTAAACGAATTTATAATTATTTTTATTTACTTATTTAACTTTGACTTCGTTATTAAAGTGCTGGCTGCGAGCATCCACAACATTGTGTTCGGAGACCACGTGCTCTTTATTCCTCGCATCCATTTATTGAACATATGGTATCTACATGATACAGAACCATTTTGCCGGGCACTTCTTTGTCTTTTAATAAGTGTAGAGTCAGTTTAAGCGTGAGTATCCATTCTGTGGTATGCTATTTATGTAATGGGTCTCAGTACTCTCAGTCGTGTAATCTTCATAATAAATCTTCGGTAATTCGAAAAACAAAACGGTGAAACAACGTACACCAAAGTGATAGTTTATAGGAGATCCCGAGAGAAGATACCCAAGGATATAAAGCCGCGCATATGTTCATCCCAGACAGGCGCTCTGTAGAATAGAGTCTAAAACGCTGATCCTGGACTCCAAGGTTTGGATGCAACTGGGAAAACGCTAGGACGATGTTGACTTTACAGCAGCCGGGGTCGCAAAATGACGTCAGTTTAACGGCTGTCCCGTTACCATGCCTGGGTAGAAGGTACTTCACTTTTCATTATTTCAGTCTAAAGACTTCCATTGCTGGTTATAGGCCTCTCCCATAATCTTCACACAGAAAACCCTGCTTCCTCCGGCCCTCTATTTTCATTATTTCTTTTGAAACATATTAGTAGGTGCATATACACAGATCGCTAAACTGTGTTGTTACCTGTTCCAGTGTCAGGGTGTAGGTGAGGATGGGCGTGCAAGGCACAGGTGGCGTGGGCGGCGGCATGCCGCGCGGCCGTCCCAGTCACATGGCGTACTACGTGGCGCTCGCCGCAATCCTCGTGCTCCTGGCGCTGCTGCTGCTTTACTTCTTCTACTTCTTCTTCAGGAAGGTTAAGAGTAAGTAGCCAATCTTCAACGCCGGTACAAGCATTTTCAGGTGAATGACTGCACGGTTGGCGTAGTTTAAGCGGCGCCTCGTCGCTTGACACTGCCCCGAGTGTCGACAATACTTCGTGTGTTACATAAATTATTGTTTCAAGTCTGGGTGTTCATTGTATCCGTTAGTTGTATCTTTGTAAAGTCCTACACGACAGCGAATTTAGTTCTAGTGCGGAAGATGTCTTTTTAAAATCGAAAAGAGAAGTGGACACAGGTAGAAATTAATACCTAGAAGGGAGAGATGACTAGTTCAACCTTGCACCCTCTTCCTTTGTGGCAAGCATTTGATTGCGTTTTACATGAAACATTGATCAGAGAAATCACATCACTATGGAGTTCAAAACACTTCTTTGGATCTCCTTATTTCGTAATTAAGTTTTCGAATACTGAAAGTTGATGTGAATGATAAACACTATAGATTCGGTGGTCACAATAAGAGTGCCGCAAGGTTCAATTTTTGGTCCATTATTTTTCTTTATATATTAATGATTTGCCATACATTACGGAAAATAATAAAGAGATAGTATTATTTGCTGATCATACATCACTTATATTTAAACTTCGACGACATCAATCAAACTATGACGATGTAAATAACGCTCTAAGCAAAGCTGTTCAATGGTTTAGTGCTAACAATTTACTTTTAGATGAGAGAAAAACAAACATGTATAAGTCGTGGCCACGGAACTGGAACATGACTGATACATAATTTATCAAAGTGTCTGCGGAAATAACTATAATTAAGTCAACAGTTTGTTAGAGAATTTGATCAAGGCGCTATTCAGTTAAATGAGAGCATCGATTACTGTTGAGTTTTAAGATATTTTCATAGATTATATCGTTACTTTTATATTTTTAGATACCTAACAGGATAATATAATTTTACCAATAACATTGCGACGGCCACTTTCATTTCTCAAACGCAGAGGAGATAAAACGGACAAAATGTTTATGCAGCTAAAAACTTATTTTTCTGAATGGTTAAATATATGACTCCTTCTATGAACTCTGGGGTAGAGAACATGATTGAGTTTTGAGAGACTTGACACTGCTGGCAGGTCATTAATTTGTCATCGGAGGCATCAGATGCTTTTGTTAACCATATAAGTAAAGCCAGAGTAACACCTTTAACTTACTACATCATGATCATTGTCATAGCGTTATCCCGGTTGTAGCTAGGACTTATTGTCTTTGAGTCCGAGATCCACTTACAGGCCAGTCTAACCAGATTTGATAGAAGATTAGCTTACTGCACGTGGGTCATTAGTATGGTCTACCACTATCACACTTCATCACTTCAGCCTAGAGACGCTGGATTTAGGCCTCCCCCAAGGCTCGCTACATAGACTGATCTCCGAACCGCATTGTTACCACACTTACTACTGCAATGGTTAGTACGTAATATTAAGGCCATTTATCGTTCGACTTTGAAGACTATTGAATTAGGTGACATCTAACGGACACGACAGAACTAAAGTCCTGAATCGCGCAGGCGAAGTTCTCACATGCGAGTACTATATCAAATCCTAAAGTACTTCCGTCACACTGCAGTCCACTAGCCACGACCACCTATCCTGGTCACAAGATCTTCCCCGTAGTTGAAGGAACACCACGCCTTATTCCTCTTCCACAGTTTTATAAAAATGTCGTGATGATGATGTATGTATTTCAGAGCTGAGCCGAGTGGACACTCCGACGCTGATCTCTCCGACCTGCCGACCGCCGGCCGCCACCGCCGCGTACGCCGTGCAACCTGGTACGATTCTCTTCATCGCTAGACTTTATCTTCGTCTCCACGCTTAAAAATCTGTAGTTAGTATTGTATAACCTTAGATAAAGGATTGGTCTCGCTGCGCTCTACTAGATACCGCCCAATCAAAGAAAAATAGATTCATAAATGCAGCAACTAATTTATTCGGTGCTCGTCACTGTTCGTCTGTCCAACACTCGTTTGTGTAGCGTCGGCCACGCCGATCGGCGTAGTTGTTACCGCATTTTACAAGTACACCGGCTCTATCTAGTAGAGCGCAGCGAGACCAATCATTTATCTGAGTGTATAACCATCCAAGAGCCCATTGAATTATACCTACACACTAAAGGTCATGCGAATTGGTCCAGCCGTCCAGGTGATGCTGGGTGACAAACACACAAACAGAAGATTAAATACCTATGTTAAGAAAATGACTATTGCAATGCCTATGCCTGTTCATAAAAAAATCATGCGTTCTAATGGGCAAATCAGAGTTTTCTCCTAAAATAAAGATCTAGATCAGGCTGTTAAGATAATGGAGGAGGAGTAAGGAGTTACTAAGTTTTATTTGTTTGCATTTCAGTGGTCCGCGAGAGTGCGAGTGAGATGGCGAAGTTGTGCAAGCAGCTACCCCCTCCAGGCAAAGGAGGCACCGTGTTCCCTACGTCCACGTCTCCCGCGGCGATCCGCACCGACCACGGGGAAGGGCCCGCTGAGCCCACAATACCCGTAGCACCGCCTCTCCCTAGCGCACCTGTACCGCCGGGTCCTATAGTCCCTGGCGCCCCAGCGGGCCCTACAGAGCCTGTGAGTCTGAAGACAGCGCCCCCGGTCGCGGCTGTACCTATCATCACTGTTACGGCGCAGTAGTGATCACTGAAGGACTAAAGGTCATCGCACTTTATGTACGCAACGCAACGGCACCGCACCAGCCCAGCCAGTTTACGAAAAATAAGAATACAAAAGTGGGAAAAATATTTTCGACTACGAACTATCATTCTTAAAGAGGTGAAACTAATTTTATCAGCCATAGGTATCTTATGAAAGTGACTTTATCGCGTGAAAATGTTAACGCATTATGAATCAAGGACACTGTGTGAGAATATAGTAGTTAGTACATCGCTCAAATCATATATTATGATTATGAAATGTTATGGTTTTTAAACTATTATGGGTAAGGCTTATTTGGAGAGGCTTTGAGGAAACAAAGTCATTCAAGGAAAATGCCTTAATTCAGCGTTTCATGAAAACCAGTTTTTTTATCTTAAGGAGCTCTGCAATACGCCTCATTTTATGTGTTTGTATATATCTGGAAGACGTCCAGAGAAGTGAATGGTTTGTGAGTGAGACTACAGTCTCATGTATTTCAATATCTGCCTATAGTGAAAACTTTAGTCTACCTCAGAATAAGCCTTTGCATTCTGCAAACGTTTTTTTAACACTTTCCCTTTTTATACTGTATAAATGATAGTTAAGTGCCAAAAGTACTTAGTCGTATAATGTTGTTATGTGATGTTAAATGTTACTTTAGTCAAGTTTTATTCGGACTTTGGATGTGGACTTGAAATACATGTCAAACGAAAGTGCTGAATTCTGGTACGGTATGTGATTGTTATGACTCATACAATTTACTAGCCAAACTTTGAAGCATTATTGAACTGCTAGATGAATGCTTATATGTTCTGCGGTTAAATATATCAATAATCATAGCTTACAGTGGTATCCAGACAAACTTAAGTATATAAAGAAGTGTGCGATTAGTGCTTGGGATAAATTATCTCTGGGTTTACCAATTTTGTTTTTATGGTAATAGGCGGCAAACGAGCAGATGGATCACCTGATGGTGCACAATTACCGCCACCCATGGACACAAGCAACACCACAGGAGTCACAAGTGCGTTGCCACCCCTTGGGGTTGGGAAAGGGATAGGATGAGGAGTGGGATGAGGGAGACGGAATAGGGGATGGGGCCTACCAATAATTAGTCTGTGTCGTTGTCTGTGCAATAGTTCAATAGTTTGAGCATGTAGTACGGACATAATTATATTGTAAGGGGTGCACTGCCAAAAGATTTTATAATCTCGGTTAGGAACGGATCGAATCAGTCAGTGATTGCGTGTATTTCAAGCCAGACATAGTTCGTCACGACGTCGGCCGTCCATTGCGTTCCTTATGAGACTACGAGCGAATGTTGTGTTAAATCTCTGTTATTTATATTTAGATTTTATACTTATCAATGTGTAATTTATATACCTGTGCTTGAGTCAATGGGTATAATTAAATAGGTAATAATGATTATAATGGTCTCACTTTACGACAATTCAAATTATTAAAGAGGTTTGGAGTGACTGCCTGCCAACCGTTTTTGTATGTTGTAGACGAGAATGACATATATTTTAAAACTAACCCAATCAATACACAAAAAAATATATAACTTAACGGATCATAACCGCGTGATTTCGAAATTATGATGAAATACTAGGAAGTGGTCGAAAATGAAGGAATCATTCATTTTCGAATAAAGACGCGGTTTAGACCAGTTAGATTATTGTTAATGTGAAAATTTTACAAAAAGCAAGTAAGATGTGTCGATGTATGATTATTGTCATGTACTCGAATTTTACTCGTTTTACAATTCGCTTTACATAATAAACAATAATTAAATATTTAAGCTCTTTCTATGATGTTAAATATATCATAAAATATGTCTTTTAAAGTTTGTATCTAGTCTGTATGAGAAACAAGCTATATCTTAGCTTAGCCAAACAATGTGCCAACATTTATTAAATTTATACTTATTATATAAAACAATACCTACTCTTGTACTTTTGTATAGAACCAAGTGTATAATCTTAGCGTAAGTAAAACAGTTTTGAATTGCTTTTTATAAAGCTTGTCTTGATGTCTATAACCATTTGTACCTGTTTCAAATAAATATTCTACAATTATATAATATACACTGATGGGGCTATGTCTTATTTGGTTAGATATATTTACATACATACATACACATACATAGTCTCACGCCTATAACCCCGAAGAGGTAGGCAGAGGTGTAATTCTGCACCCACTTTTCGCCAGATATACTTTAGTCCCACGTAATAAGGGGCGTAGATATATTTATTTTCCTTTAAGCACCGAAAACAAATTCATACCTATTCTAATAGTTTATCTAGGTATATCAGATGACAACCGGCATTTTATGTAGTATCTAAACAAATGTCTGGCCATACCGCCTCCATAGGGCTCTGGTAAACGGGGTAGACCTAAGAAATGCTGGCTTGACATCGTAAGCGATGATATTTGTGCCAATCGCCTAACCACTAGGGATGCCGAAAACCGGGTGAAGTGCAGGAAGACTACCCTGTTGCGACCTAAGACTCTCGATTTTGGGTCGCAAAATAGATAGCGTGATGATGATTGAGTTGATGATCAGGGCAATTAGATTCAGGCCAAAGTATATATTATTTAACAATTCCTTTTATAATCTTGTAAAATGGTGGAAACAACCATCGTGGTCTAGTAATTTTTTTATATACTTACGCCTGTATCTCCGAAAGGGTAGGCAGAGGTGTAATATTACAGCCACATTTCGCTATGAATTTTTAGGTCCCACGTAATTGGGGGCGAGCCTATTGCCGTACCGGGCACATTACCAGACTCCGTGCTGCAACTGAGAATTTCCTAACGGAAAAACCCAATAACACTTTACCCGACCCAGGAATCGAACCCGAGACCTCCCAGTCCCACGCGCACATTTATGCCGCGAGACCAACGAGGCATGGTCTACTTATATCTCAGTATATTAACTATAATCGTATCCAAGTAATTATATGCCAAAAACGCAGTGCAGCGTCGATGTCTTTTGTTCGAGCGTTTGTAACAACTTAGTATTTGCTTATTACGGCTCTATCTGCTAGGGACTTTTGGACCCCATAAGGGATGAATTACCAAAGACACTTTCTAAGTGCTTTCTTACACTTCCTAAAGAATATAGATGCTAATTTTGAGCTTCTTGCGCCCCGTTGTTTCGGATGTGCGTTATCTATCAGACTGTCAATCACTTAGTAACGATAGAGTTTGATTGAAATAAAAACACATGATACCATCTAATATGCTAAACTTCATTATTGACATAACATAACTTCACGATAAACAATGTTCTCGAATAATGCTTATTTGTTGAAGGAATTTATAGGATGTAATATTCTTTATTATTTATTTATAGACTCACGCCTGTATCCCCGAATCCTCTGTAAAATTGACGTTAAGTCTTTCTGCTTCCGTTAAGGGCGGTTTCAGATTATCGTATTTTTCTGCGCGTATACGGTCGTTTCAGCATACGCGCTTACACGCGCGCTGCATTAAGTACGCGCTTCAAATAACTGGACTCGCGTAAGCGGGCATATTTCGGCGTGTTTGCTCGAAACGGTAGTGACAACATGTCAATCAGTGTCAATATGGATTCTGACGGCTCGCCCATAAACGAGCTTAGAAGCGCGTCAACGCTGCGCGTGTGCCAAAAGGCGCTCCTATACGGGCCTACATGCGCTTCCAGAAACAAGCTTGTACGCGCGTATAAAACGCTAATCTGAAACCACCCTAAATCTCGCCGTATCGCGAATTGAATTGTGTGAAACCTTGTAAAATTGCCGCTATTTGATTTGCCTGGCACGGTTCAGTGAGCCCTTGATAAGTTTGAGATATTGTATTGAATTTTGACATTTTGTGAAAATTTTGAAATCGCACCTCGTGCAGTGTGGCTACGGAGACGTCGCGTTGGAATCTGGTATAGATATCTCACTCAATCTTTTGTGGCCACTTTAGTTCTGTGTGTGTTTATCTAGCTAGCTCCAGGCCTGACACCAGTGAAGATCCAGGTAACTGGATATTGTATTTGATTGTTAGCGCTGAGAAACTCAGCCCATATATGTCAGACTCTTCTTGCGTTGCCCTGGTCATGTGGATGTATGTAAACTAGTTTCCACTGCGCACTCTGCAAAAATTCCCACCTGCCTAGGGCAACTTTTGGAACAATATCTAATACTAATCTAATCTATCTTTATATATATATTTCTTGTGTGCGTGTGTATGTCACTGAACTCCTCCTAAACGACTGGACCAATCTTGATGAAATTTTTTGTCTGTGTTCAAGGGGACTTGAGAATGGTTTAGATTCACAATTTCATCATCATCAGCCTTTAACAGTCCACTGCTGGACTAGGCCTCTCCTTTGAAAGGAGGAATTGGCCTACTATACCACGCTGGCCAAACGGGTTGGTATAGGGTTTGTATCAAGTTTTCCTTCTCTTACAGTGCTGTTCTCTGCATAATATGCTCCCTCTGTCGGCTCTTACGACACTCATGGGATGATATGGGGTGGTGACATTCCGTATTCTTAATCCGTCACCACACGGACAATTTAGTCCACTGGAAAATGTTTTTTTACTTAATTTTTAATTTGTAAGTAGTTGTGGATTTTTGAATGTTTCACATTGGAACCGACGGACTGCACTGCTATCGCAGTGTCAAATCATATAATAATGATTTCGTCAAGGAGTACATCGAAACCTTACCTGAATAATAAAACATTAAAAAATAAAGATATCGAGTCGACAACATATATCCGCAAAATTTGGATTGTCGAGTATTTTGTTAAATTCTAATGGTTCTGACAGACAAATCACAGTCGCCATATTAGCCGATCTAGCGAAACGTCACAGATACCGGATAACACAGTCTTTACACACACAAATCACACATACAAACTACTTAGAGTTTGTATGTGTAAATACTTTTTGCAGTTATATTTCTTAAACAGTTGCCTACATGTAAAATATTTAGTTAATTTTAAGTTTAATTTAGGTAGGGTAAGAGTATAATGATTGGCACCCTAAGCGGTTTCTACTACTAAGTAACAAATTCTCAGGAAAATACAAATTCAATAATATTTTCTATGGTTTTGTCGGAATTGTGTTTACATGGGCATTAATAAAAATAAAACATCGTATTTAATAAAGCCGTTTTATTGGCATAAAAATGTGCTCAAACTTATTTCTTAAGAAAAGTACAATCATTGGCACCCTGGTATAGTTATTGGCAGTACCCAAAAGGTACAATCATTGGCACTGTTGGCCTAAGGCCGTGATACCCAGACAGTCTTAAGACTTGATATCTGGATCTTTATACATGTATCCTATGTTATCAAAATATATATTTATGTAAACTTCTAATATTTCTAACATAAGTCTAAATTTGAGAGAAGTTTAGTTCATTTACCACGTTTTATATCTTTCTTTCGGCATATTTTTCTAATGTAGCTCATTTTGTCTCTTAGATACATTGTAGCAAATGAGCCCTGTTTCAGTTTCTCACAAGCATTTTGTTCGTAATATTTTTGTCTATACTAAGTTTTTTGTTTTAAGCGATATCTGTCCTGATTTCTGGGTACTTTGTATAGAAAGGTTGCTATCTCTGTACGACCGTACCATAGTAAGTTGGGTGTAAATGTGAAGAAATATACAATCTCAAGTTTTTTGTATGCGAATTTGACGGAAAACAAACAAAAATCTTAAAAAAATTAGATTCTAAAATGTGCCAATGACTATGTTGTTGAACAATTTTTAAGTATAGTCATTGGCACAATCGAAAAAGACGATCCATCTATTTAAAAGCGCAAAACTAACGTTTTTTAAGCTTTAATGAAGATAACAGATACAAATAAATAGGTACTTTTGTGTAAAATTAATTAAAAATATATTTTTTCGCTTCGGAAAGTAACTACCTAACCTAAACATTTCATTAATTTTTTAGGTAATTTTCCTAACATTTTTTTAAAAATAATTGTTCAAGAAAAATGGTTCATAGTTAAGATTTAAATATTGGTTCTGTGTATAAAAAATAGGTTAATCCTGCTTATGAATGTATTTCTGTGACATAATAATATAAGATTTTCCTAATATTCAGGATAATTTAGCAGAGTGCCAATCATTGGGGGGGTGCCAACATTACTATAGTTTACCCTACCTTAATTTAAACAGTCCCTTACCATGCCGTGGCAACTTGTAAGTGGAACAACACTTAGCATGCAATTGTAAACATGTTTGTGAATTTTATATTAGTGTATGTTTTGTTAGTTGTCCAAAAAAAAAAAACAGTTAAAACGACAACTATGGAAGTATCCGCCCAATAAATGAGATTTGTTTCAAATATAAAAAAAATATATATTAAAATATCTTTACTAATATAATAAAGCGGAAGAGTTTGTTTGTTTGAACGCGCTATTCTCAGAAACTACCGGTCGCATCTGAAATAGTTATTTGTGCAACAAGAGAGCAAAGTTGTTTTTTGTTTCGAGTGCTTATTTTGAGTCCCGAGCAAGCGAAGGATTCTATGATTGATTCACGAGCGTAGCGAGTTAATCAAAGTTAGAATCCTGAGCGTGGTGAGGGACTCAACAGCACGAGATACAAAAAACTTTGCTCTCGTGTAGCACACATAGCTTTTCACCACAGCAGTGAGAACACATATTACTTAGGAGACATAGAAATGAACAGGAATAGATTGAATTCTGCATAATCACTTGTTGATTTAACTCTTCTGGTGTTAAAGTACAGTCATCATCGCTAGTTTCACTCATCTGTTTAGATTATTTTATATATTATTATAATTTAACACGTTACGCTATAGGTACCTACTGTATCAGCATCAGCGAAATTTTTATTCCCGCTACTTTTTTAAATCGCGTTTTAATACCGCGTCCCTGATGTTTATTTTTCAAATGTATCATTGTTGTAATTCTAAATAAAAATGTATTGGTTAAATACTAATTTTATACTACTAATTAGACTTATTTTATTAAAATCCAAGAATAAATTAAACATGTAAACAATAACATATAAAAAAAAAACAATTAATATCTTTTTTTTGCGTTGCCGTAGGTGTTTTCTTTGAGGTCGAATTCCAAAATCGAATTTCGAATTCGAAGGGGTTTGTTTTTTCACTCACTTTTTATATGCATGTGAAAGAGATAGAGCACAGTAAAATTCGAATGTTTCAAATTTGTGGCTGAACAATGTCAATTCGTGGCACTGAAGATTGAAAAATTAAAAAGCTACTTTGCCTCACGCTCGAATCAAAATCGCGTTTTGTTCACTGTGGTCTCGCAGCAAAAGCGGCATGTTTGAGCTGCTGTGGTGAAAAATTATTTTTGTATACGATAGCCCAGTTATTCCGGAAGGCTAATAGGCTATACGTAGGCATAACGCTTCGACCCTTTGGGGCTGGCCAAAAGGCTAAAAAGGCTAAAAGATAATGTCGGCTAATCTCAGGAACTAGTAGTCGGATTTTAAAAATTGTTATTGCCGATGATAGCCCAATTATTCCTAAAGGCTACAGGCTATATAAAATTACGCCACAACTTTTAGAGGCCAGACAAAAATAATAAAATGGTCAAACGAGAAGGGGGAGGATTGGGTCAAAGGCAAAAAAAGGCTAAGCCAATAGGATACAATCTATATGGGTATCGTTTTCGAGATTTTCAGGACGCTGATTAATAATATGAAATTTATTTAGTGATCCAAGATGGCGGACGGGAAATCAAAGATGGCGGATGAGAAAATTAGAAAAATCAATATGGGTATCGCCTTCGATATTTTAAGGGGTGGGGAATAGAAATACAACATCTATTTCGTGATCAAAGATGGCGGATGGGAAATCAAAGATGGCGGATGGGAAATTTTAAAAAAAAGTCAATATTGGTATCGTCTGCGATGTTAAAAGGGATGGGGAATCCAAATAGAACATCTGTTTCCTGATTCAAGATGGTGGATGGGAAATCAAAGATGGCGGATAGGAAAAATTTTAAAAATCAATATGGTTATCGTCTCTGATGATTTAAGGGATGGAGAATCCAAATACAACATCTATTTCGTGATCAAAGATGGCGGATAGGAAATCAAAGATGGTGGACGGGATTTTTTTAAAGTCGATATGGGTATAGTCTACGATATTTTAAGGAATGGGGAATTCAAAAACACCATCTATTTCGTGATCAAAGATGGCGGATGGGAAATTAAAAAAAAAATCAATATGGGTATCGTCTCCGATGTTTAAAGGGATGGGAAATCCAAATACAACATCTATTTCGTGATTCAAGATGGTGGATAGGAAATCAAAGATGGTGGATGGAAAAATTTAAAAAATCAATATGGGTATCGTCTCCGATGATTTAAGGGATGGTGAATCCAAATACAACATCTATTTCGTGATCAAAGATGGCGAATGGGAAATCAAAGATGGCGGACGGGATGTTTTTAAAGTCGATATGGGTATCGTCTCCGATATTTTAAGGAATGGGGAATTCAAAAACACCATCTATTTCGTGATCAATGATGGCGGATGGGAATTTTTAAAAAAGTCGATATGGGTATCGTCTCCGTGTTTAAAGGGATGGGGAATCCAAATACAACATCTATTTCGTGATTCAAGATGGCGGATGGGAAATCAAAGATGGCGGATGGGAAAAAATTTAAAAATCAATATCGGTATCGTCTCTGATGATTTAAGGGATGGTGAATCCAAATACAACATTTATTTCGTGATCAAAGATGGCGGATAGGAAATCAAAGATGGCGGACGGGATTTTTTTTAAAGTCAATATGGGTATTGTCTCCGATATTTTAAGGAATGGGGAATTCAATATTATATAAAAATCTATGTTTGTTTGTTCATCATTTATAGACTCTGAAATGATAAGATATTAAGCGCTTAGTCAATGGTAACTTTGGAAAAGGGGCTTGGAAAAAAGGGAATTAAATAAAAACTCATAAAAAGGCGATACGGAGTTCGCTGGGTCAGCTAGTACTAATATATAAAGCTGAAGAGTTTGTTTGGTTGAACGCGCTAATCTCAGGAACATCTGGTCCGATTTGAAAAATTCTTTCAGTGGTATTTTGCCCATTTATCGAGCAAGGCTATAGGAGCCTCCGCTAGTCTTATATAACGTGGGTGTAAGCGCGGGCTCATCTACATAGTTTGATATATTTTGTATGCAGCTTGTATCAAATATGTAATATCACTAGCAGCCTCATTCATGAATAGATCAAATATTTAGACCGACCGTTAGTCTACTTACAACTTATTTATATTCTGGCAACAAAGGTGTGTTGTAATTGTTCCACAAATAAAGGTAGACAAAAGGTACATAGGTAATAGAGCCTTGCTGATTTCAGCGTGAATGGGCCGGCTCGACCGGTGAAGTACTACCCTCTCACAGAAAATCGACGTAAGGTAACAGTACCTAAACTGTTGCGTTTCGTTCGGTGAGTGAGAGTGCCGGAGGCCCCATCCCCTATTCCTTCTCCCTCATCCCACTCCTCCTCCCATCCCTTTTCCTAACCCAATAAAGGGCGGCAACGCAATTGTGACTCTTCAGGTGTTGTTTGTGTCCGTGGGCGACGGTAATTGTTTACCATTAGGCGATCCGTCTGCTCGTTTGCCGCTTATGACTTAAAAAAAAATACATACTGTGTAAGGATGGTAAAGTTGAAATGAAACTAACTTATATTTGTAACATAAACTTTATTAACACCAAACGATTGACTAGAGTTGTCCCGAACACTGAGTTCAATGTTTAATATTATGTACAAGTAAGCAGTCCACTGCGCTTGCTGTCCCGTGCTGACTGTTGTCCAACGGTGGACAATGCGCCCACAACTGGACATAATTGACAGGTACTAAGTGTAATATTTTTGTTAGAGAAAGGGCGGTGGCTAACGCACGGTAACCCATCCAATTCCAGACCTTCAACAACGGCACTTAACCTTAAACTTACTCTCACTACATGTCATACACATATAAAATATAACTTTGAAAAATATTTATATTTTTAACTCTTATCGTAATTACAATAAGAAAATGTATTTTTTTTTTCACATTAATATATTCACTTATAATATTATATTTGTAGAAAGCTTACGATTTGACGCGAAGCAGAACGCTAAGCACAAAATATAATATTCACAAATATAAAAGATTCACAAATAGTTTCATTTGACTAGAGATAGCAACTTTGGCAAACTTGTCATAGGAAAGTCTTCTAAAATTTAACAATATTTGTATGAAGAAAAATAATTAAAAATGTTCCTCAATTACAATATCGATTCAGATATTTTAAGAATCGATTAGGTTAGAAAGTCATAGTACCTATTTTCAATTATTTCGTAAAATCGCCACTGTTTAAGAATATTGACTTCGTTTATTGCCTGTTTGGGCTTCATTTTCTGAACATTAACATGAGCCATGATTGTGTTATAATTATGTGGAATTGTGGAGAGGAGGAGGGGATCCAAAGGAGAATAAGGAGCTTAACCCTCTCTTTTCAAAAGCATCTGGCTTAGGTGATGCTTGAGATCTGGCTTCAAGGATCCCAAGACAGAAATGACGTTTTAAATTGGCAAGTAGTCTTTGATAAAACCTACGCTCTCGCCAGGGTCACGAAACTCCTCTTTCCAAACCTTACGGTAAGGCTGTCTCGTGAGTTTGAATCGAATCAGAGGTTGGCGCAGAGAAAGAGAGAGTTATGAGGTATTATAAGGCTGTTCTCTTGTGATCGTGAGGGGTGCAGTGTGCCTGCAGCTCTAGGTCTCAGAGGGATTGTTATGTGTGCTAAGGAGTATTATATGGCGGTCTCCTTGTGATCGTGAGGGGTGTAGTGATGCAGTTCGTCGTAGGCAGGCGGGCGCTCCTCGCTTTCCTCCAGCTCCAGGTCCAGGTCACTCTCTGGAACACGACACACATACATGTTACACATATCACATCAAGTTAGTAGGTATAGTAACCACTAACTAGTAGGTTCATGATCTGTGAATATGACACCACAAAACTGAATATGTCACAAAGTGCCAAATCACTTTTGAAAACTTTCTTTATAATCGATCTTAATGCTGAAAGATGAAATACGTAAATATGTACTTATAAAATTGAGATGTTGATGATGATGAATGATCATATTTTGGTGGAACTGGAGACTAAATGATCGTACTTCTTTCTTTTATGGTGCTGGTGCTTTGCAACAATTGGTTCAAACTCAAACTAATGAAAAAGAATGTGAGATTTCTTTCAACGAAGTTTCTGGCCCGTGATGAGCAAGTGACAGGTCTACTCCAGTTAAATATCACCTGAGAACGCTCCAGACTCAGGTCTATGCGGAGGCGCGAGGATGTCTCCGTCACTGGCGTGGCGGGCCCTCATGGCGCCGAAGACTGCAGGCCTCCCGGAGGCCGGGGGCCTGGCCCGGAGCTCCGCCACAGTCCCTTCCTCCGCGAGGTAGCACGCGCCGCCGTCGTAGCCCACCGGCTCTGCGGCCACATGCAGCCAAACACACACGTGCCACATATCGCACACTAAGCATTGGCTCTGATCTGTGAAAGCTTGGAACGTGCACACAAGTAGTGACAGAAAGCGGACTCGTATTGCTTTGGGGAAGCTAATTCTTGTAGAAAATGGTAAACAATTGCAGAAAAATGCTTATTTTTTAAATGCTCATTTACTGTTTGTCTTGGAACAGCGTTCGTGGCCTTTATTTATAGAAAGTATAAGTAAAAAGTGTGTTCAATTGAGCCGCATTGATGATGTTCAACACTATAATAGCATGCTGTTTTAATATGGTTGAAGTATGCGGTATAATTATACACCGCTATTTTTTAATTAGTACAAAAAATTTAACAGGGCACTAAGTATCTTTAACTGATCATAATTATGTAGTTGAAAAATAAAAACACTAAGTCCCAAAACTGTCTCAAAACTGTCCACAAAAATACGTGATAATTGGTAAATGCAATACTAATACTATGACCGACCCGTGTACTATCATACCATTGATAAATTACCCCCCTCCTCCGCCCCTCTGCGCCTGCGCCACGCCCCGACGATGCGACAACAGTACTAAATTAGTAGCGAAAGTCAGCGTATCTAATTTCGTTGCAAAACTTAATTGTTTGTCTACGTTTGCCCGACGCGATGGCCTATCATATCAGTTCATATCACGGGAGTATGTAGCTATGCTTCATGCGTACTTTTTGAGTGGAAAAATCGCGAGTGCAGCTGTGTACCGATGGACATCGTATTGTGAGTGTACAAAAGTGACCGGGTCAGTGTCAAACAATTAAAACAGTGCATATTAGATGCTTTTGACAACGGTGGTGGACATTTCGAAGGACAATGGAAATACTTGTAAGTTTAGTAAATAATACGTACTTAAGTAAATAATAATTTGACGCAGGCGCCTCAAAATCGGTCTGTGTTCTCCACACACCTTGAGGAAGGCCTATGTCCAACAGTGGACGTCTCTAGGCTGACATGATGACGATAAAATAATTTGTAAATAGCAGATGATTCTAACTTCATAAATACGCCAAAATTACTCTTTTCTTTTAGTCCAGAACACCATCTTTTATTTTGATATTTGTTTGCTTTCTAATTACATACCTCCGTATTTAATTACTTGTTAAACGATAAATTTTACCGGTCCTACGCCCAAATGAAGTATGAAGGAGAGGGTAGAACTAACAAAATTAAAAAATAACTACCTACATTTATTATTTTTCTTCATTTTATTTTCTATTGCTACCTACATCATAAGTGCGACAGAGAGAATGCGAATGAGCAGGATGGAATATTATCAATAAATTAGTGAATGGATTGTAAAATATGACTATAATTTAAGTGAGATTTTCTACAATAAACAAATGATAATAACTTTGCTCTTTATTGATATTATGAAATTCTTACGTCACATATATGATAATAATATCTTCGCTAATCTGTCCTTAAAGTTTTTGTACTAATTAAAAAATAGCGGTGTATATGTAAATCTGAGATTTACCTGGGAGAATTAAATCATGCGGTAATAGAGAAGTATGTAGGTAAAAAGGCTAATAAAAATTTAATAAATGCAGTATTTGAGCTTGCAGTATCATAGCTCCAGATCAGACTGACAAAATGACAATCATCGAGACATCACAAAACGCAGGCAAGGACGCTTATAAGTTGCATGAACTTACCGACAGATGGTGGCGGAAACATGTGCCTGTTAATGCTGACCCTTGATTCAATGGAGTGATGCTCCGCACCTGAACGATCTAGAGTATCTAACTGCTCTATCACATCGTCCAGGCTGAAGCCAAGCGTGTAAGTAAGTGTTTCGTCCACGGGAGCCAACGAACCTCTTGGCCGCTCCTTAGACCTGATCGACTCGTTAAAAGACTGTTTCGCTTCTTTAGCCTTGTAAATCGACTTAGTATGCACCTCCTCAGCCTTAACTTCATTGTTTTTTATAACAGTTTCTTCCTCGTGAGTATCTCCGATGTAAAAGCTGGATTCTGTCGCATCAGCGTCTTTAATATCTGTGGATTGCTTTTCTTTTCTGCCGCGGGAAGATTTGATGTTGGTGTGGTGCTTTTTGCAGGGTTTAGCGGCAATATGCTCGTTGCTCTTAGCTTCTATTGACGAAGACTCTGGTTCGGCGTGTGGAGCTCTATCAGGACTCTCGCTGGAGTTGGAATCAAGGTCCTCTTCCACATTGACTTCGGGTTTGAGGGGGATGTAGAGGTCCTTGCTGGATCTCTCCCAGTCTCTTCGATGGAGGACTTCGTCGATGACGCTGGGTGCGGAGTGATACCTCGTCTCTTGCTCAGTACTGTCATGGTTCGACTTGCGACGGTTACCAATCTCTTCGTGGCTGCGGTGGGCTGCTAGAGGTTTCTTGTAACCTGATGAATATTAGTTACATTACAATATTACGTATGAAGAATCCTCAGTTACTAATCTTATTAGGCATATAGATCTAGTATAATGAGCATATAAGCCTAAACAATTTCAGCTAATAAAAAATCGATAAAGTAAGTTTCATTGGTTTTGTTTAACCCTAGATCACTAACCTTATTTTTCGACACTTATTACTAACCTTCGTACTTTAGACTACGGTATTTAATAAAGGGGATAATAGGTTTTATTTGAATTAAACATGCATATTTTTTATTTTTATTATAAATTTATTATATTCTTCTTATTAATTAATGAATTTACATAAACCAAAACGGCTTATTTATTAAAAAATCTGCCTTATAAATGAGATCGTAGGTTTTATGGCAAATTAACAATGGTAACATTTTAAAAGATTTTTTTAAAGTATTATTTTAAAGTAAATGTGAAAAATAATTTTCAAATATTAGAAATAAAATAAAGTAGTGAAACAAAAATTTTGGTAAAAATCTATCAAGTAATATATTTGTGACAAACGTCAAGTTTGTGCTCCCCGCACAACGATTTATTGCTCTGGGTGCAACTACTTTTAGTCATCCTTCGCTTTGCGGAGGGACACAAGGCTTATATTTTCCTATTTTAGGTAGGAGGTACATCAGTCGCATTATTTTCGCAAATAAAATAAATAAACAAAACAAAAAAAAATCGCAAAAGTTCACCCACTAAATAATACAAAATGTTACGTTAATACTAAACTTCGTCAATGCGACGAGCCATGGTTGCTGGAACGGCGCTTACGGTGCCCCCCCACTCAAAACACTACCGTCAGTCGGGGGGCCAACGGATCGACTGAGATTAGCTAAAGTGTGGAAGCAGTGCGATCGCGCGCGCATAAGTTAGCACGATTTAAACAAACCCGCGTAGTCGAATCGACGAAGGTTAGTAATCTAGGGTTAATAATTCTCAGTATTAGCACCATGTGCAGTACCCGGTATCTGTTAAGTCTATAAACTCTCTGCCGACTCTCCCTGAAAGGTATCTTATATAAATCGCCAGGTTTGCTCACGTTATAACTACTAACTTCTTTAATTAGACTTAATGTTAGATTAATACGAATACGATACGTAATAAGTAATACGAGAGCGATGTGGCGTGAAAGAAGATGTCGTGACAAGGATTGAGAAAGGAATGCTGAAATGGTTTGGACATGTGGAGGAGCGATGTGGCCTGAAAGAAGATGTCGTGACAAGGATTGAGAAAGGAATACTGAAATAGTTTGGACATGTGGAGCGAAAGAGTGAAGAAAGATTGACGAATCTAATATATATGGCAGAGGTGTATGGGCAAGCCGGTTGCGGCAGACCTCGTAAGACGTTCGTCGACCAAATTGGGGACGTCTTGAAAAACGGAAAAGTTCGAAGCACCCGCACAACCGGCGAGCATGTATGAAAAGAGTAATGAATGTAGAGGAAGCGCGTGAGGTTTGCAAGGATAGAAGCAAGTGTTGTCTCTGCCTACCCCGACGGGAAAAAGGCTTGAGCATATGTATGTATGTATGTGTAATGTTAGATTATAATCTTAATATATAAAATCCTTGCGTTACTGACTGACTGACAGACACGCTACAGCCGAAACTATTGGGCGCAGGAAGCTAAAATTTGGCATGTATGTTCCTTGGGGACCGTAGGGGTGCACTAAGAAGGGATTTCCCGAAATTCCCGCGGGATCGGCCAAAACGGGTAAATTTAAAAAAAATGCAGGCGTAGCTGCTGGCGTCCTCTAGTCTACTATAAATTAGTAGTTCAAGTTTCGTATACTTATCGTAGTGACAAATTGCCGAAAATATTTTTCATTTCAATTCGTTATATTTGACCTATTGTTAATAAGGTCGTCTGCGATAGGTATGTGCTCCCATAAGCTATAATCGTTGGCTCAGCATCAAATAGGTCAAGGCGCGAATGTCCTGACTGAATAGAGGTCGTTGACGCGATGAGTTTGCTAAATCTCAGAAGTCATTGAACTCAATATCATGGCGTATTGAATGTGTTTTTCTTGTTGGGATGATCAGCATTTTATTCAATTGTCTGACATTGAGAGCGAAAAGATATAATACAACATTCATCTGTGGATTAATTTATCTCTACTGTTTAGGATAAGCTATTCTAATAGCATCCTCGTTTTCAGTACTGAATCACCATCCATATCCAGGTTCAACAGCTGTGACCATTAAAAACATCAAGTTCCGACATTCGTGACGGTCCGCGACAAGTTAAACTGTTTTGGATCCCACAGGGAATTAGAAGTCATTATGAGGAATCGGAAAACAAAAAATCCATTGCCCTCCTTACTAAAGAGGGAAACAGGTGATGATCAGACAGATATTTATTGATCATCATTAATTTCATCATCAGCTTGCCATAGTCCACTGCTGGATATAGATCTCTCCAATGTTATGTTGTCCGTGTGGTGACGGATTAAGAATACGGAATGTCACCACTCCATATCATCCCATGGGTGTCGTAAGAGCCGACAGAGTGACCATATTGTGCAGAGAACAACACTGTAAGAGAAGGAAAACTTAATACAAACCCTATATAATCTTCTTTCTCTTAGCGTTATCCCAGTTTCAATCTGGGGTCCGCTTTCTAGTCTAACCGGATTTGACTGAATATTAGCTTTTCCACGGAGCGACTGCCTGTCTGACCTCCGCAACCCGAAGGGATAGCGATATTCCATGGTTTAGACTAGTGTCAGTTTTATTTAGAAGGTACTGACGCCCTGTAACGATTGTCAAAGATCTTCATGACAACCGGGACCGACGGCTTAACGTGCTCTCCGAGGCACGGGACAAGCGATAATTAACAATTCAATACGCACATAACTCCGAAAAGTCATTGGTGCGCGCCGTGGATTCGAACCCGATACCCTCTGCATGGCAGTCTGTTGGTATATCCACTCGGCTATCGCCGCCTTTTACCCCCTAAATAAAAAACCCTATATAATATAATATAATAATAATATTTTATTGCCAAGTAAATCATTGTAGTACATTACATGTTAAGTAGTTACAGTATCAAGTAGTTTACTTACTGTTTTCCTAGCTAGGTTATGAAATAGCCTGTATTAAGGAAAAACAGCTCCAAACCCGCATTAATACAAAATACATAATATTTAACGACACTAGTTGCAATATAAAAGAAGGTATGTAAACTACAGTTTTAACACTTTTTGTATAACATGCATTATTAAGACAATAGGTGGAGATATTATGCAAAAATTTATAAGTTGGTGTGTGTGAGTGTGTATGTGTGTGTGTGTGTGTGTGTGTGTGTGTGTGTGTGTGTGGGTGTGTGTGCGCGCGTATGTATGTGAGTGTATGCAACCGTATCCAAAAAGGCAAATAGAAGCTATATATCAGGACAAAGCGATTAGCATATTTTCTGTCTCATCGTAATTTTTATGCAATAGGTAATTTAGGACGGCCGACTTACAATCATGACTAGGTAAGTTATATATATAAATGTGCCTGTTTATCTGGTTGTAGAGGTAAGGTCCCAGGTAATAGAAAAATCTTTTAATGAAAGAAAAATGCATTCTAGGTATAATACAGATGTTATCCCTGCGACGCTTGGAAGAATGTATGTATGGAGTCTTGCGATGTTGCAACATTACAGTGTGAAAAACGTAAATTTGTCGTACATTTAGAATGTTCCAGTTTCTATATAAATCGTCAGTCGGGTACAACATAGGACGAAACGTGGCTACTTTTAAAACTGCTCTATGAGCAATCTCCAATGATTTGAGAGTTGTTTTATGAGTACCTCCCCAGATAGAAATACAATAAGATATTATAGATTTGCAGAGGGCATAGTAAACACTACGTATGATTGTAATATTAGCGACGTAACGAAGCGATCTAAATATAAACATAAGCTTGCGAACTCTAGACGTCAGTGCTTCAACCTGAGGTTTATAGTTTAGGTATTTGTCTAAAATAACGCCGAGATACCTGATACTGTCAACAGAGCTTATGTGAGGACAATGACAATTTATTACAGAGTCATTCAAGCAACTATGAAATATTAAATCTAATGGGGTATTAGGCAGGGTGGTGGACGAGATAGAGTACGTTAAAAATTTTGTTTTTGCAACGTTCAGAGTTAGAGCATGAGAAGATAACCAATCCGCTACATTGTTTAAGCCGGCTTGGGACGTTTTTTGTAGCTCAGTCCAGGAATCAGAAACAAAGGTAATAGCCGTGTCATCAGCATATGAAGTGATTTTGGAATTAGGGATCTTCAAATTACAAAGGTCATTAATAAAAATTAGGAATAGAGATGGCCCGAGTATACTTCCTTGTGGAACACCAATGGATATAGGAAGCTCATCACTAGTGTAGTTACCTATCTTGACCATCTGTGTACGATCTGTGAGGTAACTTTTGAAGAATGCTAACTGTGGGCCTCTGACACCTATTCTTTCCAGCTTCAAAAGAAGAGTGGAAATGGGAACAGTGTCAAAGGCTTTGGCAAGGTCTAAGAAAATAGTCACCACCTTTTTACTGTCATTTAAATTAGTGACTATGTGTGCTGTCAATTCCTGGACGGCGTCTGAAGTAGACATGTTCTTCCGAAAACCGAATTGGTTGGCAGAGAGGATATTGAATTTGTCTAAGTAGCTAACTAGTCTAGTATTTACAACCCGCTCCAAGATCTTAGATAATCCGGTGAGTACAGCTATTGGACGATAGTTAGTTACTAAAGACCCGTCTCCACCCTTAAAGATGGGATGTATAATGGCCCTTTTCAGTGCTATGGGGAAAACTGATAAATCAATACATTTATTAAATATATGGCTGATAACTGGCGCAATAATATTAGAATACCTTTTTAAAAAAATTGTGGATATTTTATCCCACCCGGTTGCTGCATTTGATCTAAGAGCGTTTATTATATTTACTATCTCACACGGGCTTATTTCTTCAAAAACAAAAGAATTAAAATTTGGAAAAGTAGAGGTATAGTTAGTTACTGGGATATTCGACTTATAAGTAATTTTATCTGCAAGGCTCTTACCAATTTGAACAAAAAAATTATTAACCTTGTTACAAGCGTCGTTGGGTGATTGTGAAAGTGTAAGTAATTGCGAGGAAGACTGTTTTTGATGCTTTGTGTAAGTTATGTTTCTAATTATTTCCCATAAAGCCTTGGAATTTTGTCCTGCGTTTGTGAGTTGTTCAGAGTCATATTTACGTTTGGCTTTCTTTAATATTTTAGTACAAAAATTCCTATATCTTTTGTATGTGATGGAGAGAATCTGATTATTGGCTGAAAGTTTTGTTTGCCTATGCAAAGAGTCTCTATTACGGATACACCTTAAAAGTCCAGGTGTTATCCATGGCTTTATAATTCTCTTTTTGGCTGGCAATTTAGTGGAAGTTGAGTTATTGCTTATTGTTTCTGATATCAAAGTAATTAAAGAATCAATGGCAATGCTAGGGTTATCATAAGATAATAGTAAGCTGAAATCAATTTGTGTAACGGCACTATCTAAGGTCTCGTAATTAATTTTTGTTATAGATTTAGGTGTATTAATTTTATAATTTTTAGTTTTTAAACAAAGCAATGTGGAGCAGTGGTCAGTGATGGTCGTTTCTAATACAAAAGTCATTGCTTGCCTTTTCGTTTTCAAAAAAATGTGATCTAGGCAGTTATTTCCCCGAGTGGGAAAGCTGTGCGCTGGTAAAAACCCGTGAGAAGCCATGCAGTTAAGAAAGTCGAGAGCGCGATGGTCTGATAGATTTTTGATATCGAGATTAATGTCTCCACTTACAATAACTGTTTCAAATGATATTATAGTCGGCAAGATATTATTAAGACTGGAAAGAAATGTCACAATATTATCATTAGATGGCGATCGGTAAATACATAGTATTGCTATGTTTGAATTAAGTTTAACTACAAGCCCAGAGGCCGATTTAAGAAACTCTGGTTCTTCTATTGTAAAGGTTAAATTGGATTTTACATAAACAACAACCCCATCACTTTGATTAATGTGCTTAGATGATTTACAGACAGTGTAATTGTCCAAACTAGGTACCAAAGAATTATTTGAACAGTCTAACCAACACTCCGTGAGTAAAATAAGCTCACAGTCAAAAGATATCTGTGCAAGAAATGATTGTAGACTAAGGAAATTGCAATTTATTGACCGTATGTTTTGTGTGACTATTTTTAAGTGGTCATTAGGGTAATCGATCAATTCATTACATCTGTCAGGTGAGCATAAATATGATTTTGATACAGAGAGGTCGTCTACGTTATGCATAAGACTATTAATATCATCAATCATTTTTATAAGTTTTATGGAAGGGCAAAGATTTATGTTTAAAAAGGATATGTATATGTATCAAACCCGTTTGACCAGCGTGGTAAAGTAGGCCAATTCCTCCTTTCAAAGGAGAGGCCGAGTCCAGCAGTGGACTGTTAAAGGTTGATGATGATGAATGGTATGCCACTGAGCCCGATTTTGGCTTTTATACTGAGACAGGTATAGTATGGTACAATAATGTTTATTAATCGTAGTAGGAATAATGAGTCAGTGATGTGGGTATGTTACCTGATGTGCTGGGTAGGTGCAGTGACACAGCGCTGCTGCCGATGCGACGACCGAACAAGTCACTCGAGCGCCGACGAGAACCTGACTCTGGCGACAACAAAATTTGAATTATTTTTGTTGTCCCATGTTGGGCGCCAAGTATTTCGCATGCAAATTTTTATTAACCTATACATCGTTATCTAGCATAGATTTAAAGCTCATGGAAATGTTAACGAGATAGAGCTCAAACTTAACCATGTATAAATTCTCTAGATTTAATTTTAAAGTTAACTAGCTGAAATATAAGGCAGTTTTGAAACATTTGTTAAAATATATGTATATTTTAACACAAAACATGGTAATGACCGACGGGAGCGGGTAGAACAGTGTCAAAGGATGATTGAGAAGTGGGATATTGTTGTACATACCGTGAACATGAGCAAGCACCGGCCGCTGAGGGTGTTTGCCTGACGTGCTGTCTGCAATCACATCATTAAACATGTTATTTATCTATTGGAATAACACATGAATCTTATAAATGTTTTTACCATGCGTCAAATGGAATATGCCTGTTAGGAGCCTTGACCAATTATTATGAGTGGAATCTTGATCCCTCCATAGATGGTGATTGCAGAAGTATTAGCCGATTCTAGCTTGTATGTGTGTGATGGTTATTCTATAAGATTTTCGAAAAAAAAAACGCACATGCCTTTTTTTCACATACATCACGGGAACACCATATCTAAGATAACTTCAACATATTCCATCACCAATATTACGGCACTTGGCAGTTACACAGAAAAAGAAGTGGTAGTTGAGAGTAAGACCTGAGCTGGCATCGTCAGGCCAGCAACACAGCCAGCACAGCAGCAGTAGTGGCGCACACACTTCAGCCCCCAGTACTCCACTCGCGAGGCCCGATGCCGCACCGCCCGCACCCATTATGCTTCACCAACCACCTGGCGATGGAACAGAAGAAATTGGTTCACAAATGACGGAAAAATCGAGGGGTATACGCCGAAAAAAATATAGGCGAATTGTGAGCTTCCTGCTTTTTGAAGTTGCTTAAAAGTAAACATCCTAATTTGTATATATTTCAAGAGTCAAAGCGAGAGGGAAGGCCTCCCTCAAAGCAACTGAGTTCACCCATTACAAATGACTTGCTATTATTTCCCCAGATAAAATCTACTCTCACCAAGGCTAAGGTCAGAGAAACCATAATCATGGATAAGCACCTACTGCCTGCTTTTGTGTCGCTGCTCGACATTAGTTCGTGTCATGCAAGAACGATCATAAAATAAAGACAAACAACCCTAAGGAAAAGTTGCCACTAGCTATCAACAACAAGAACGTTGTTGTTGATACCAATGTTAGAAGACAGCATTTAAAAATGTTGACAACTACTTCATTGTAAACATGAAAAGGAAAGGACTTGCGCTGAAAGTTAAAACGATATAAACTGCAGAATTGGGTCAAGGTGAAGATGTTATTGCAGTTGAAATAACAGGCTACTGTGCTAGTTTAGAATCCATTTGGAACGTGGATTTGTCGAAAGAACCTTCAACAATTAGATGAACGAGAGTATCAATGTAGCTCCATGAAATGAAATCTCTTTTTAGTCCGTGTAAACGTTTTTGGATGATTAAGAAATGTAAAATTTTATTCTTCCACCAGTTCAGGAGGTTGGTCTAGTGGTTAAAAACCCTGAGCTGGTGATCGTGGACACGATTATTGCTCATCCAGTGCAAGTCATTGCGCACGATGTATAAGTTATTATCTATAAGCTCTGCCTAATTTGGTATCACATGGTCGTCTGTGAGTTGTCACAGTATATACAGGGTGCGATATTTAACAGAGATTTCCAGATCTGATTCCGTGTCGGTGACACTTGTTTTATTGTCGATGTTTATGCTCAGACAGACGCTAGATCATTACGGAAACATTCGCCATCATGTTAAAAGCTAAACAAGGTAATATAATCCTCGGGACATCGATGAGGTCATCTGATTCAGTATTTTTATGAGTTCAGTGATTGCCTCGAAAACATAAGAGTTTTAGGACACTGCGAATAGTGTCTGGTTCGAATTAATAAATATTTGTTTGTATATGATCTAAACCACTATACAAATCGATTCCTTTCCCTCTTCTTAATATAAATAATTTCATTCAGAACGAGATATCGAGACTGTCAGCTGATTGCGACGTCCGTTTAATTACACTTAGCTCACTGAATATACAATTTATATATATTAGCACTCATCCTCCTCCTAGCGTTATCCCCGTTTAAACCTGGGGTCCGCTTACTAGTCTAACCGAATTGGGCTGAATATTAGCTTTTCCACGGAGCGACTGCCTGTCTGACCGCCGCAATCCAAAGGGATAGCGATATTCCATGGTTTAGACTAGTGTCAGTTTTATTTAGAGATACTGACGCCCTATAACGACTGTCAACGATCATCATGACAGGCGGGACCGACGACTTAACGTGCTCTCCGAGGCACGGGACAAGCGATAATTGATAATTCAATACGCACATAACTCCGAAAAGTCATTGGTGCGTGCCGTGGACTCGAAACCGGATCCCCTCTGGATGGCAGTCTGTTGGTATTTTCACTAGGCTATCGCTGCCTGTTTGTATAATAATATAATGTAATGTTTTTTAGCACTCTGTAATATATATATATTAGCTGTAATATCTTATACTAATATATAAAGCTGAAGAGTTTGTTTGTTTGGTTGAACGCGCTAATCTCAGGAAATTCTGGTCCGATTTGAAAAAATATTTCAGGGTTAAGTAGCCTATTTACCGATGAAGGCTATAGGCTACATAACATCACGCTATGAGCGACTGGAGCAGAGAAGTAGCCTTAAAATACGCGGGTGTAACCGCGGGCATCGTCTAGTATATAAATAAAGCTCAAACATAAAATTATTGCCCGCTTGCTCCGTGGCTTGGAGAGCATGCTAAGCCGTAGTTTCCATCTATCATGCAGATTTTTATCAGTCACTGACACTAGACAGTGTTACTGACACTGGTCTAAGGCTTCTAAACTACTTACTGAATACAGCTGTTACTATGGTTTGCCGAGCTCATACGACAGGCGCTCTGTGGCAAAACTGATTATCTGTCAAATGTGATTCGATTAGTACGCGGACTCCGGTTTCTAACTGGAATAACACTAGAAGGATAATGATCATGTATAGTTATGAAAGCAAATTTAAAAAAAACAATGATATTGCGGGTAATGGTAACAACTCTAAATGATATTACAGAAATTATACTTAGTCAATACAAGATTATCAATGTTATTCACAGCAAGCAGTAACAACCGCAATACCGTGTCAAGATAATAATCAAGATCACACACGACGACACTTAATTTTGGTCATTCAATAGCTGAAATATAGCTTTTATTACTATTAGACTACAAATCAATATTGATTGTAAGTATATTCACAAAATGAATAAAATCTAGAAACACTCTACGGGGATAAAGATTTATTGTTATCATAACTGAATGCGTTAGCTAATCAGTAGGTATGTCCACTGAACATCATCATCATCATCAGCCTTTAACAGTCCACTGCTGGACTAGGCCTCTCCTTTGAAAGGAGGCATTGGCCTACTATACCACGCTGGCCAAACGGGTTGGTATAGGGCTTGTATCAAGTTTTCCTTCTCTTACAGTGCTGTTCTCTGCATAATATGCTCCCTCTGTCGGCTCTTACGATACCCATGGGATGATATGGGGTGATGACATTGCATATTCTTAATCCGTCACCACACTGAACATAGCCATACTAAATGCTAGTAGTCTCTTAAATATCAATAAGTATTTTACAGTGAAAGATTTTTAACCAGAAGGTCAAACAAATAATAATAATAATATTCTACCACATTCACACAACACCATCTAGTCCCAAACTAAGCAGAGCTTGTACTATGGGTACTAGATATTGGATAAACATACATTTATACTTTTTTTTGTAAATACATACATATTATACATAGAAACTATATGTCACAAACAAGCGATAAATACATAGGTACATAGTTACATACCGGCAATCCGCAACGAAAACTTTCCCCACGAGCTTGAATGTTTTACATAATCACTTTATGAAGCACTTAGTTCATGAAGTCTCCTTTAAAGCGATAAAGATGTCGTATATGACAATGTGGTAAGATGATAATAATGGCTGAAGAACTGATGTCCTTGATGTATTTGACAGTGTGCTGTTGTATATTGGTGATGATGTTTATGGGAAACCACTGATTAAGGGACGTGTATGGGAATGTCTGTTAATGTTGGCGATTTAACTGATGTATGGGAATGTGTATGGGTTGTATGGGACAGTGTATGGGTTGTATGGTTGTTTGTTGATGGTGGTGCGAGCGCGACTGGCCTCCTCGCCGCCAAAACTCTCGGCGAGAGAGTATCACTGATGCTGCGGAGACACACCGAGATTATGTGCGTGGCGGATTTGATAAAATGTCGATTAAGATTTACTCTAAAGATAAATTAATTTCCTTGAAGATATTTTATTAGATAATAATATTGATAGGAATGGAAGATAAAGTAGAGAATAACGTGGATATTATAATATGTTTTGGTATTTAATTCTGGTTTTATTTAGTTTTGAGGATGTGTGTCGGTAGCTGTGGCCTGTGTTGCTATTTGACTATCGACTATTATTTGTAAACTGATGAAAGAATAAAGATATAAATTTAAAGTGAAGTAGAAAATGTTTATGGTAGACATAAGTTAACACCTTAGATCGAACGTCTGAGACGTTACGAGCTTATCAAATAATTCACTCTATCATTGAGTCAAGCATTAGATATAAGTGTAGATCCGTAAATAAAACCGAATTCAGAGTGTTTGTTAGATTTTTCATCCTGTAATTATTTTATTATATACAACAAAATTAAATTAATTTTAACATAAAACAATTATAACTACTTAAATACTACTTACTACTAAAATTAAATTAAAATATTAAAATACAATACAAAAAGAAAACAAAAACAAAAAAAAAAACAAAGGGCGTCGTGAAAGTCCTTCACATCGCCGTCTATTGGGAACGTGCCCAGAAGACTGGCAGCATTGCCACGTTGTATGGTAATGCAAATTTTTTGAGCTAGATACATACCAGCCTTCTGGTCACGCCAGGCGTCGAAAAGTCTCTTCGCAAGCTCTCTATATAGAGATCTAGCACTTGGGCCCCATGACCCCAACGTTTCAACTCCAAACGGCTCAAATACGTAATCTCCTACGAGATTTACGTATTTGCGCGGTTTTAGAGTCTCCTCTGCTGCTGCCACAGGTCAAGCTATTTTTTTGTAACGGTAATTGGAGTTTATGAGCCTTTTTCTCAGTCAAAGGATCGCATTTTTTCCTTTTTGGTGATCAACGATAATATAAACAAGCAAAATAGCCTATTCGAAGAACACATAGGCTTCCGAAGAAAGTAAAGAGATAAAAATATTTTATTACCTTCTTGGCGGCATAGAACTTTGCCACTGAAATCCGGTTCGATATGAAAGCACGAAATACCTAAAATAATTGCGCTTTGTATTAGTTTGATGATGCTATGGATACAAGTCTATCTCTTCACCCAGTTGGAATATAATACCGACCTGTAGGAAATAAATAACTATTTTCTTTACAAATCGAAATCTATACTTATGTAGAGTCCAAAATAATGATATCCATTGTGAATGTATTTTCTTTTGTTTGACACTAAAGATAAATAAAAAACATATAAAAATAATCATTTTTATTTGCTTTTAATTTTTAATACATTTTTTTTATTACAAGTGATATTAGGAGTCTCCCCCGGTGTGTCAGTGTGTGTTGAGCGTCGGGCGCCAGAGTGTCGGGGCCGGCATCGATCCCGCACCGCTCACGCCACAACTAGGCCACCGGCTTTACTACATCTCCAATACGTATCGATGATACGCAGGGTTTGATTCCCGACTCAACAAAATTATAATTGGACCTGTGCCTGCCTGCTCAGGTGGGATCCAGCAATTTTATTAATTTGTGTAACACAATAATAAATTAAGATGGGTACCGGTCCTGGGTACAACAGGTCTTAAAATGTAAAATAGTTACCAAACTAAGCAGTTTTTTCGCAATTTAGAATTAAGTTACTAATTTATTGATAGGGTGACGACATACTCAAAGTCTCTGGCCACGAAGAGGCGAAACTGGCGCTTATTTAAAACGACCAATTTGGGTTTAGGTCTGGTCGTTCGACTGAGAGTGCAATATTAGTTCTGAAGCTAACCGTCAAATTCTACACGGATCGCAAAACGCCGTTATATCCCGCCTTTCTGAACCTCACTCTCGATCGGGTCCAATATAGGATACTATGGGATAAACTGCGGAATATAGGACACCTGACCAAATAATTAACATGTTTAAGTACTGGTGCAATCATCAAACCAACTATGTCAAGTGGTCGGGCTCTTTTTCGGATCCTTATCCATTGGAGTGTGGAGTTAGACAGGGCGGATGGAGCTAAAGAAAGAAAGAAAGATATAATTTATTCAGACCGCACAAAGAACACAAACAACAACAAATTAAAATCTTAATATATAAAATCCTTGCGTTACTGACTGACTGACAGACACGCTACAGCCGAAACTAGTGGGCGCAGGAAGCTGAAATTTGGCATGTATGTTCCTTGGGGACCGTAGGGGTGCACTAAGAAGGGATTTCCCGAAATTCCCACGGGATCGGCCAAAACGGGTAAATTTAAAAATATTGCAAGCGTAGCTGCTGGCGTCCTCTAGTAGGTACATAAAACAACACTTGGGTAATATTAAAATAATGAGATTCAATGCATTTTGCCTAGAAAAGCCAAAGCATTCCTAGGCGACTGATTTTCTACACTCTTTAATATTTATGTGAATGGGCTGATCCGTGAGCTTAACAGCACCAAGATAGGATGCTCAATAGATGGTAAAATATTCAACAATATTAGTTACGCTGATGGCATGGTGCTGTTGAGCCCATCGATCAGCGCTTTAAGGAAATTAATACGCGTGTGTGAGATATATGCAGATGCACATGGCTTAATGTACAATGTTAAAAAGAGTGAACTGCTGGTGTTTAGGGCGGGGTGTAAGAGTCCCTCTTACGTACCGCCTGTGACACTATCAGGAGCTGTACATTGTCATGTCGTTAACAAGGATCTGACAGATGAACTAGACACGGAGAGGGAGCGTAGGGGGCTGACGATCCGTTGTAATATGCATGCAGACTTGCCCGATGCTCCAAAGCTATAAAGACGACACTGTATAGGGCATATTGTCAATCTCTTTATATATGTAGTTTGTGGACTAGCTATGCGCAGCGGGTCGTCAGTGCCCTGCGGATTCAATATAACAATGCTTTCAGGTTGCTGATGGGGTTGCCTCGCCACTGTAGTGCATCGGCGATGTTTGCTGAAGCACGAGTGGATGGTTTTCATGTCATTTTACGTAAAAGAGCACCATCGCTGATGCGAAGGGTGAGGGACAGTCCCAACAGCTACCTGAGAGTCATTGCAGAATACATCCATACTTCATAGTCCAATCCAATGGAGGCATTGGATAAAGATACATAATTATATCGTAGGATGGTACTTGTATTGTTTCTTTTTCCTTTCTTGTTTGTGTGATGTATGTATGTATATAAGTTACTAACATAGTTTTAAGTTATATCGATGTACTACTAACATTTTATGGACTGAAAACTATGAAATAAATTATTTGAATTGAATTGAATTGACGTGCAAAGAGGCTTATATTGACAGTGGCAGCTTGGCAGTGGACTGTGACATGCTGATGATGACATGTGTAACAAAAGTTCGTGGCTAAATAAACTGACAATAATATTTCACATGCGTCTAGGCTTGTAAGCAATCATGACATGTTAACATGACAAAATGAAACATTGACTAGGTTCATGATGAACTTATAAGTAGGTACTTCATAATCTAGGTGTAATTTGACTGCACAGTTGGCGTAGTGGTTTAGGCGGCCGCCTCGCTGCTTGACACTGCGCCGAAGTGTTGTGGCTTCGATTCCAACACGAGACAACACTTTGTGTGATTCATAAATTGTTGTTTCATTGTGTCCGTTAGTTGTATGTTTGTAAAGTCCCCCGCGACACAGGATTTAGTCCTAGTGCGGGAGTTGTCTTTTTAAAGATAAAGAATTCCCATCTTCGGATGGATTTTACTAACAAGTACACCCAAGGCTCACAACAATAATTCATGGATCAAGTATCGTCAGAAGTAGTTCAAGTTCAATCATCATAGTCTTAGGTCCTAGCGATATCTTGGTGGCATCGTAGACATCCACCTCAGAGGTCAGGGTCTGCGCATTACTCTAACCAAACATGCCTGACTATTAGCATTTCCACAAAGTTACTGCCGTCTAACTTCCGCAAACTAAAAAGGAAGCGATATCCATGACTTTGACCTGAGCTTAACGTGCTCTCCGAGGTACGGGATAAGCAATAATTTAACCTGTCAGATTAATACGCACATGACTTGGAAAAATTAGGCGTACACGCCGTGTGATTTGAACGTGATGCCTTCAGTTTGTAAGTGTATTAGTATCTTCACTAGGCTATCACTGCCTTTATGTAGAGTAACATATGTACCGTTCGTCTCTTGTTTCCGTAGCGGCCGTAGCATGTTCGTAGCACACCGTAGATATTGACATAAAAAAGTACTTATTACTTTTGAATAAAATCATTTAAAGTTGTTAAGCTTGGCTTAGATTTTCATCATCATCATGTCAGCCTAGAGACGTCCACTGCTGGACATAGGCCTCCCCCAAGGGCTTAGAGATTACTTTTATCATAAACAAAAGCAATGCCAAGAAAAGTCAATAATATTACTATAGCAAACTCCATGAACACAAAAAATGTTTGTAGATATATGTATGTATATCGTTTTATTTAAGTTTTTAAGTAAAGAACATCAAGTTTAAAAAATATTGCAGAAAATGTGTTCATTGCGTATTAATTTGAAATTATATATAATCTTCTCCAATCACCTGAAACGTGGACACTCACGGTCTCGCGTGTCCATGGATTTAAGGTTCCTCAGCGAACCAAGTAACGAGCTGAGCATAGCTCGAATCCCTCTAAACCGGGTCATCCGGAAGAGAACTGGTGCTACCGACATAGCTCGCCGTATAAGCAGGCTGAAGTGGCGACGGGCTGGTCACATCTGCCGAAGGACCGACAACCGATGGAGCAGACGAGTCTTAGAGTTTTCGTTTGACGATGGAGCAGACGAGTCTTAGAGTACGTTTCGGCTAACGAAATGTGGTAGAGGTACCCCACTAGGTGGTCCGACAACATGAAAAAGATGGCTGGGGCGGGCTGGATGCGGAAGGCAGAGGAGCGGTCGTTGTGGCGCATGTTGCGAGAGGCCTATGTCCAGTTGTGGACTGCAATAGGTTTGTAGCGACTGCTGATGCTACACATTATCTATACATATAATAAAATGGTAGGAAAGTCAAAACTGTACATTGAATATTTTTTTTAAAGAATACTTGGGGTGTGATGTACTATCGATACCGAGGCCAACAATATAGTTTTTAGAATTTTTGTCTGTTTGTCTGTTTGTCTGTTTATCTGTTTGTCCTTATATCCGGGATAAAGTAAAAAAGTACTGCATGGATTTACTTCAAATTTGGCACAAATATTATTAAAAAGTCGGGTCACCACATAGGCTACATATTATCACGCTATGACCTACAGGGAATGAGCAGAGAACCTTTATTTCTTCAACGCATTCTGTAACAACGTGTAATGTAACAATGCATATTTGAATGTTGTTATTATGTTAACTATGCTATAAGCTAGCTTCACACTATAAAAATCACGCAATATAAGTAACTTAGGCTGATAAACATAATTAATTGAATATAAGTAGAATCAAGACAATTTTAATGCAGCGCCATCTAAAAGAGTTCAAAAACATCAAGTCGAATTACATGTGTAAGCCCTTATTGGATATAAATAATTTAAATTTGAACATGTTGGCGACGTTAATAGTTGTTTTCAAAAGTCATAGATGGAGTTGTACATTTTCTTCTTAAAAATTGTATTTTTAATTCGTTTCAGAGATGAACAAGGCTATTAGTTGAAGTTATTTAATTAATTAACTACACCATCGCCACACTTGATTGCTTACATCATTTCTGTCAGAATAAATAGTTAATAGAGTTAGTACAAAATAAACATTTTGGTCACATTGGTGTATTTGGTGTAATTATTGCTTCTTAATTAATATATTTTCATGTCGCATGTAAACTTGCTTTAAATTGTCTTCCGGGATATACATATGTATAGCACGTACCTTTGTTTAGATTAACTGTATATAAACATTAGTGAGATGTGGAACTAGCTAGATTATTTTTACTCACACACAGCCATTTATTTATTGTTACGTCTGAAGCGGTTTGGCGGATACTGGTGTTCTCTATACATGAGAAGCATCCTACCGTAATGCATTTACACGACCACCTAGAGAACGGCCAGCGCATATATTTTGATCCCGACAACGTTGCTGAGCACTTGGAAAATCCGCTTCAAACAACTCTCTTGGCATTTTTCAGGCTCTGTAAAATCGATCAGTTTGGGAGGTCCCTTACGTATGACGAGATGCCTTCATATACGTACGACAAGCAAAAGGGTGTATTTAACCGACGTTGACGAGGAGGTCCTGTGGAAGGTTTTCTGGGAAGTTTCAAGCACACCGCATTTTGTAGAGTTTATACCGTACACACAAATAATGTCGAATGCTATTTTCTGCGGTTGTTATTTCACACGGTCCGAGGCCCAACGTCTTTCGCCTTTCTGAGGACATTTGATGGCTTGGAGTATCCCACTTACCGCACAGCCTGCGTAGTACGTCACTTTCTCGACGGTGACCAATACTGGGATGACAACCTCGCGGAGGCGAGCGTCAGTGACAGTCCCAGCCGCATGCGTCATCTTGGTGTTTTGTGGAGTCGCGAACGCGGTACCTTTCTGGGAGAAGTAGGTATCTCCATCATCTGTCTGAAGATTTTCTACGAGCTTTGAGGCGTGTTACTAGAGACGAAGTCGAAGTAACTGATGACCGCGTGCTGAACACCTGTCTCAGTTCACTTCAAGACGTGGTCATTTCTATCAGCGGCAATCCACTGGTCAAATATTTGTTGCCAGCTTCCCAATCATCACCGCATCAAGACCGTGAAAATTGGGAGTATAACTCTGAGACAATTTGAAATGACCACCTTACGAATTTTACGACACCGTCCTTGAAAGCGTTGGGCAAAGCCAGGCTAAAATGTTTTTCTTGGATGCTCCTGGTGGAACAGGAAAAACATTTGTTACTACTGGCATACTTGCAGAGGTCAGGAGGCAAGGCAAAATTGTCATTGTTGTAGCGTCGCCGGCAATCGCTGCCACACTGCTTCCGGGTGGCAAGACAGCACATACCATGTTTAAATTTCCCATCGATTTAGAGAGCGCCGTAATACCCGTTTGTGGTGTGTCACGTAACAGTGATAAGGGACACGTGCTCAAGGATTGCTCTCTGATCGTATGGGATGAGCGTACGATGACTAATAGGAAGGCAGTTCAGGCCATGGACAGAACCCTGCAGGACATCCGCAGGAACGAGCAATTAACGGATGGTCACAGTTCTGTTCAGTGACGATTCCCGACAAACGCTTCCCGTAGTGACGCGAGGATCAAGGGCTGACGAGGTGAGTCATCATCATCATCAGCCTTTAACAGTCCACTGCTGGACTAGGCCTCGCCTTTGAAAGGAGGAATTGGCCTACTATACCACGCTGGCCAAACGGGTTCGTATAGGGTTTGTATCAAGTTTTCCTTCTCTTACAGTGCTGTTCTTGCTCCCTCTGTCGGCTCTTACGACACCCATGGGATGTTATGGGGTGGTGAGATTCCGTATTCTTAATCCGTCACCACACGGACAAGGTGAGTGCTTCGTTGAAATTATCTTTGTTGTGGTCACGAGTTCGTATGCTGCGCTTGACCATTAATATGAGAGCTCAGCTTGGCGTCAATGCACGTGCTCAACAATTCTAAGATGTCTTTCTAAGTGTTGGCGAAGACACTCTACCAGAGGAGAGAGGTGGACAGGTGGTGCTTCCAGAGTCTCTCAGTAGAGCTGTATCCAGCTTAGAATTATACAGCTGTATACCGTAATAGCAGAATTCGTGAGTGTGTGAGTGGCCTATTTTGACGCCCAAAAATGATCAGGCTGTAGCAATTAACGAATGCATTCTCTCGGAAATTGATAGGAATGAAGTGGTCTACACCTCTTTAAACACTGTCGTCGAGCAAGAAAACGCCACACATTATCCCGTGGAATTTCTGAACTCCCAGTCAGCAAGTGAACTTCCAGCGCATAGCATCAAGCTGAAGGTCGGTGTCCCGATTATGCTTCTTCGGAACCTATCTCCTCCGAAGTTGTGTAACGTGACCCGCCTGAAAGTCATCTCGCTCCATTTAGAAAATTCTTACGGGTTGTGGCGTCAGCGAGGCAGTATTTATACCACGCATTCCTCTCATACCTCATAATTCAAGCGCATACAGTTCCCCGTGAGTGTTTGCTTCGCGATGACCATCAATAAGTCGCAGAGGCAGACATTGAGGGCAGCGGGTGTCCTGTATGTCGCTTGCTCCCGTGTCACCAGTCCTCTCTTTACATTTTGGCTGCGGAGAGCCAAACCACTAATGTTGTATATCGAGAAGTCCTATAAGTATGTATTTTACCCAGTTATGTATTCCTTATTTTCTCCATCTGCTTCAGTCACAACTTATGACTTAATTCAGCAGAATCACCATAAAGTCATTTATTCAAAGCAGGCTGAAAATCAGCACTTTTTGAAGGTCAATTTTACAAAAGACAGTCTCCCTCTGTTACTACACTTTCTGCAGGTATGAAATATAAAGAAGAAACGGGTAAATGAATGTTATTTTTAAAGGTATATCTTCTCATATCTTCCCGCCTTTTATCCCCGAAGGGGTAGGCAGAGGTGTATTACACACCCACACTTCGCCAGATATGTTTCGGTCCCAATGTAATAGGGGGCGAGCCTATTGCCATCTACCGGGCACATTGTTAAGCGAGCGATAATTAATTAATATTTTTTAATACACACATAACTTCGAAAAGTCATAGGTGTGTGCCCGGGGTAGCTGGGGATTGAACCCAAGACCATCGTCTCGGCAGTCCGTTACATACACCACTGGGCTATCGCCGCCGCGTATTTTTTAAAAGGTATAATCGTAGGTATTTATTTAATAGTTAGGTGCTGTATAGCGTTCACGTAGACGACGTCGCGGGCAGCAGCTAGTATATAATGAGATTATACATGTACCAAAGGTTGATTGATTGATTGAAACCAAGCAGAAAATGACAATTAAAATTTTCAATTTCTATATTATCTTATCTTATAAAAATCTGGGTGTTCATTGTGTCCGTTAGTCCTCCGCGACACACGATTTAGTTCTAATCCGGGAGTTGTCTTTTTTGATAATAATAAAAAAAAATCGGGCAAGTGCGAGTCTGACCCACGCACACGGGTTCCGTACGCATTGCATCGTGTATCAAGATGAATTTTGCCCGTTTTTTATGTCGAGTGCCGTTATAGAATATTGCTAAAATAAGTATAAGAAAAGCTTTTCTACTGTTAACATGAATGACCTCCTTAACTTTAGCAGTAATCGCGAAAATATTTAAGTACATTTCTATCTACAAAAACGTTCTTGGAGTTATTCTTGTCTTCATACTGTAAGACCTTGCTTCTTGCAATATTACAGTACACTAAGTCCACATTCTAATTACGCTAGTCCTCTAAATCTGTATGAGCGCCCATACAACTTAGAGGACTATCTTAAATGGAATCTACTATGTACGAGTATGTATGGGAACACCCTTAAATTTTCCACTTTTTTATTTTTTGTAATTTTTCCTTTATTTGTGCTGTAAGACCCTGCTTTTGGCCAAATTTCGTGATTCTAGTTCAACGGGAACTAGCATATAGGTTTTCGACCCAAAACCTATAGGGTACTTACGGTTGACCTAGAATTGTCAATTTTGGTTAAAACCAAAGTCTTACAGCACAAGTAAAGGAAAAATTCCAAAATTAAAAAAAGATGAAAATTGAAGTTAAGTTTGGTACTTACAAGTTTTCGCAAAAATCTAATTTTGACCATATTATCTTTTTATCGGGTTGATCCAGGACTTTGATTTTTATACATCTAATAGGAACCATAGACCTCAGTATCTGGTATAACTTTCAATTTGCTAGGTCAGGTCGGACAGACAGACGGACAAGAAAGTGATCTTATAAGGGTTCTTTTTTTTACCTTGTGAGGTACAGAACACTAAAACAATTATACCTACTTTCAACTTCACCTGTTTCCTTTTAATGAAGAAATGGAAAATTCGATACCAAACCCTTTACCAACCCGTCTGGTCAGCGCAGTATAATGAGTCAAATCCTCCTAATGACTCATAATAAATCAGGCATATGTCCAGCAGCCCACTATGATATGACACCGGTTCGACACTCGTTCAGCAGGCCTATTGTACAAGTTATTCTGCTCAATGATTCATAAACTGTAACACTATTAATCAGTGGTTATGTAAACACAGTACTTACAAGTGTAACTAGAACAATACACGTCGTGCCAGCTGGTGCGTGCACCTTGTTTTATTCTGTTTGCTTTGTAGCAAGCCATGTAACTCGATTTTATGTCACTACTAGAGGACGCCAGCAGCTACGACTGCATTTTTTTTAATTTACCCGTTTTGGCCGATCCCGTGGGAATTTCGGGAAATCCCTTCTTAGTGCACCCGTACGGTCCCCAAGGAACATACATGCCAAATTTCAGCTTCATGCGCCCAATAGTTTCGGCTGTAGCGTGTCTGTCAGTAACGCAAGGATTTTATATATTAAGATCATACTTCTTTTTCGTGTTAGTGTGTGTCAGACTCTGGTGTCGCAGTTTAAAGGAAGCCCGAAGGACTCCTACATGGCGTAATAATGAATGGATGAATCTTGTACGCAGACGACCGGGGCCGACGATTTTAAGATCCGTCTGAAGGACGGTAGCGGTCTGATGAAAATGCTATACGTGGTCATCAATTCTCGTCCTTCCATCTCATTGTACCTTTAATCTGAGTTAACTGCACCGTTGGCGTAGTGGTTTAAACGGCCGCCTCCCCGTTTGACACTGCACCGAGGTTTGTGGGTTCGATCCCCACACGAGACAACACTTTGTGTGATTCAATAAATTGTTGTCTCGAGTCTGGGTGCTCATTGTGTCGTTTTTGTATGTTTGTAAAGTACCCCGCGGGACAGGATCTAGTCCTAGTGCGGGAGTTGTCTTTATTTAACAAAAAAGAAATCGTCTGTTTGCCATTACGCCAAGTTATTTCCTGCGAGCTGACAGCGCTGTAGTTGCGAAGTTTGCCTACTAAGTAATAATCATAATTTTGAAAACACGACCATGTCATCATCATTCTCATAAGCGTCATAGCGTAATCACAGTTGCATCCAAGACTTACATCTTGGAATCCGGGGGCCGCGCTAGCGCGCGCATAGTTCCAGGGTTGTTTTTCCATAATTCATAAATAATTGAACACTAGTACATGATTAACATGACATGAAAAAGTTGGTGGTGCTCGGCGAAGTCTGAACACGATACCCTCTGCATGGCAGTCTGTTGGTATCTCCACTTGGCTATCGCCGCCATAGTCTCTTCATCTTATCATACCATCACCTATCTGTTTGCCGCTTTAGTGTATGTACAGAGAGCTAGTACACTTAAGACCAGTGTAGCAGTTTGTTATGACTTCGGATGAGAGTTTTGCCATTACCAACTTGAGTATTGCTTTGAAAACACGACCATGTTTGTATATGTATTTACCCAGCTCTTCTAGAAGAACGTAATATAATCATATGTGTACAAATATACACATACTTATATAGTACGTAAACAAATTCGAACATCGACCATGCATAAATATTGACCGCTCCACAACAGCACATGTGTGAATTAATTGCACACAATATTTCATATTTGTTAATATTCTACGATAATATTTTAAAAATTAAGAGTCTGTTTGTTTGTTTGAACGCACCATTCTCAGGAACCGCTCATTCAACTCTGAAACTACTTATGTGACGAATAATGTTCTCGAAGAATGCTTATTTATTGAAGAAGGAATTTATAGGATGTAATAGATCAAGTTAAACATCGATTAATCTGTAATATATTTCAACTTCATATTTAGGCAGCGATAGCCTAGTGTGAAGACCATTAGACTGCTATACTGAGGGTATCCGGTTCAATTCCACGGCGCGCACCACTGACATTTCGATGTTATCGGTATTTAATAGTTAATTACTTACCATCTTATTACAAAACATGGACTAAAAATAAATCGAGGTTTACTCCTAAGTTTTACTGTGTAAAATTGATCATACGTGCAAAATTAACACGTTTTTGTAAAACTATTGCCACTAAAATTCGTTCTAACAAATGTCAAATTAAAATAAATAAATACTTTCGTCAAAAAGTCATTTTAAAAATTCTCCATCGATACCTAAACCTGGTTTTATGTTTAAACCATGTTTTGTAATAAGGCCCCTTGAGTTTAACGATAAAGGAAAAACATCGCATCATTCTCGAAAGACATAATCTCTACAAACATACAACCAATATTCTTAGAGTAGGTAATGGATAAAACAGTGCAATAGTTATCAAATTTAAATATTTTTTTTTTATAATAAAGTAAAACAATAGCATCCTTCCTCCTCTCTTTTACATTATTATATGTTGCCGTGCCGTGTAACTTATATTGTCATATTGTAATACCTTATGGAACTTATGGAGTGCAATAAAATATTGAGTAGGTATGGTTTTGGTCAGCGTGGTGTATTATGACTTTGCCCCCACAGTGAGTATAGACCTGTACTCAGCATTGGGACGGTTTAAAACAAGGTTAACGATGATGACCTATTAAGTACTATAAACAGAACTTATGGAAGGTTGGACCATGGTCTAAATATTCTCATGGTGAGAGCTCTGTGCCCAGCAGTGGGGCAGTTTAAGAACGTTCTGATATTTTTATTATTATTTGTTTCTCTTTCACGCGTATTTTTCTAACATATGGTGTTAAAAAAATTGGGCAAGTGCGAGTCGGACTCGCGCACGAAGGGCTCCGTACCATCTTAATATATAAAATCCTTGCGTTACTGACTGACTGACAGACACGCTACAGCCGAAACTATTAGGCGCAGGAAGCTGAAATTTGGCATGTATGTTCCTTGGGGACCGTAGGGGTGCACTAAGAAGGGATGTCCCGAAATTCCCACGGGATCGGCCAAAACGGGTAAATTAAAAAAAATACAAGCGTAGCTGCTGGCGTCCTCTAGTCATCTATAAAAGAAAACCACGTTCGTTGTGCCTATGTATACTTAAATACTTTTTAAGTTTCTACCTGTTTATTCAGATCCAGTAACAAATTGCTTAAAAATTACGTTTGTTGTATGGGAGCCCCCCTGTATTATTTAATTTTTTTTATTTAATTATTTATTTTGAAAGGTAATATACAACTACATATTCTATGAAAATTTAAAGCGTCTACCTGTTACAGTTAATAATTTTGAGCAAAAATACGAAAATAAACACGCTTTTTGTATGGGATCCCCCCTTAATATTTATTTTTTATTTTTAGTATTTGGTTGTTATAGCGGCAACCGATATACATAACTTGTGAAAATTTCAGCTTTCTAGCTATCACGGCTTATGAGATACAGCCTGGTGACAGACAGACAGACAGACAGATAGCGGAGGCTTAGTAATAGGGTCCCGTTTTTTACCTTTTTGGTACGGAACACTAAAAAGTACACGGCCCTTTGGCAGGCGTACACGGAGACATAGGTCCAACGTGCAAAGGCCCTTTGAGAGTTTTAATCTAGAATGCGATGGGACACCTACTGTGGAGTACCCATAACTGCATTATGTACACAGCCACGGATTAGCCGCAGCTGGTGTAGGACTATTGCTACTTGAATGGAAACTAATTACACTGGGCTATGGGTGATGGGTGTTCAATTGATGAGTGGATATGGAAACTGGATGAATGCTGGCGTCTGCCCTAAGTACTCTTAAAGTACGTCGAAAAGGGGCAGACGGTGACTCGCTATTATATTATTACTGAAGAAAGCTGAGGTTAACCATGCAAGTAAACCGTAATACCTACTGTTCCAAGAGCCTGATTTTTAAGTGGTAGTGTTTAGTTCTAACAGTATACTGATTGAGATTCAGCATAGCGAGTTAACATCTGCAATACAAAGAACGCTAATATTTTGATGCCAAAAGAGTGTAGAAGTATGTTTTCACGTTAAAACGCCTGAACTGAATTTAATGATGTTTTGTATAAAGATAGATCAATCTTTAGGGGAAGACATAGTGTAACTTTTATGGCGAAAATAAGACTTGAAAGAATTAAAATCGATGATGAAAGTTGGAATGGGGATAATAATTATCTTTTCAGTCAAGAGTTGGCCACTTGTAATTCGCAAGAAAAGGTAGTTAGAGATGAGAGAATATAATATCACCTTACATACACGTGCGAAGCTGCAGGCAAAAGCGACTGTAAATAAAACATCAGTACCTAATTGCTTAGTTAAAACTTTTGTTCTCTGAAAAAGAGTTATCTTTTCGATAAACTCATACCGGTATTATCCGATATTGCCTATATTTTATCATTGCGGTTACCGAGTGAGTTATGATTATGACAGATATGACGTGTACACTAGTACGCAGCCGCGGCGTCGCTCGCTCGCGCACGCGCAGTGAGAGCCGAGCCTCCGAACGCGACACACCCAGTGTTTACCTACCACTTTGCTACCAATTATCTATCAAAACGAACGTGAAATATTCCTCAATAAAACCACAATATAATAAACTATATTATAAAAGAAAAACCAGTGCAGTGTTATCAGTGAAATGTTTAATAGTGAGTGATAAGTTGATAACTTTAGTGAGTTACGAGAAAGGTTTGTGCATTTTATATTAAAGATTGATTGCAATTTCGCGTTGACCTTGGATGTGATCGACATAATAGTATGACAACAGATTGTTTACGATATAAATACACTTTCGTAAATTGTGTGGATATTAGAACTGAGTTTGCAACATTTGGTAAAAATCTCAAAAAAATTGCATTAATTTTTTTTATTCGCAGAGAATAAATGTTTGTCTGATCATCATGATGATTTATTCTGTGTGTGGGTGTATTTTATCTTCATTTATTTGTTTTTTTGTTAAGATATTTAAGTAAATTTCTCAGTTAATTAGTTGCTATGCAGACTTTGCCTATTTGGAAATCAGACGACCGTGTATGAATTATCTCCGGATATTATCAGAGGGTTGATCCTGTGGTCCTTGCTTTTTTATAACATCCGTGTGGTGACGGATAAAGAATACGGAATGTCACCACCCCATATCATCCCATGGGTGTCGTGAGAGCCGACAGAGGGAGCATATTATACAGAGAACAGCACTGTAAGAGAAGGAAAACTTGATACAAACTATACCAACCCGTTTGGCCAGCGTGGTATAGTAGGCCAATTCCTCCTTTCAAAGGAGAGGCCTAGTCCAGCAGTGGACTGTTAAAAGCTGATGATGTGTTATCAGAGGGTTGATCCTGTGTTCCTTGCTTTTTTATAACATAGACTTGCTAAATTTATTTCACCATTTTACGATAACTTGCTTAGTAACAGTACTAGTATTGTGTATAAACGTTCGCTTTTCTCAGTGACCTAAATGTTTATTTATGCAGTAACTAATTGGATTATAAATAGTCGATTTGCCGACAATGGTACGTTGAGTTTGTTTTTTATAATTCAATTCATAGTGACGGTATTTTTTATACTAATAAGGCGCAGCGTTTTTCTTTAATATCCTATTAAATATGGAATAATAGGTGATTGTGTGAATTTTTGTTACTCTTTCACGTAAAAATGACGAACATTAGAAAAATATAGGTATGTAGGGTAAACAGTATAATGATTGGCACCCTAAGCCGGTTTCTACTACTAAGTAACAAATTCTCAGGAAAATGCAAATTCAATAATATTTTCTATGGTTTTGTCGGAATTGTTTTTACATGAGCATTAATAAAAATAAAAAATCGTATTTAATAAAGCCGTTTTATTAGCATAAAAATGTGCTCAAACTTATTTCTTAAGAAAAGTACAATCATTGGCACCCTGGTATAGTTATTAGCAGTACCAAAAAGGTACAATCATTGGCACTGTTGGCCTAAGGCCGTGATACCCAGACAGTCTTAAGACTTGATATCCGGATCTTTATACACGTATTCTATGTAATCAAAATATATAATTATTTATGAATGTTTATGTAACCTTCTAATATTTCTAACATAAGTCTATATTTGAAAGAAGTTTAGTTCATTTACCACCTTTTATATCTTTCTTTCGGAATATTTTTCTAATGTAGCTCATCTTGTCTCTTAGATACATATTTGTAGCAAATGAGCCCTGTTTCAGTTTCTCACAAGCATTTTGTTCGTAATATTTTTGTCTATACTAAGTTCTTTGTTTTAAGTGATATCTGTCCTGATTTCTGAGTACTTTGTAGAGAAAGTTTTCCATCTCTGTACGACCGTGCCATAGTAAGTTGGGTGTAAAATGCGCAGAAATATACAATCTAATGTTGTTTGTATGCGAATTTGACGGAAAACAAACAAAAATCTGAAAAAGCTAAGATGAACTAAGATTGTAATTCGAGTGGAAAATTTGTCACTTCATTACGTTTTAAATGAACGCAAGGTGAAAATGTGCAGACGGCCGAAGTTTGGGGAGGGGCCGACGTATAGCGTATTTACCCTATAGTCATTGGCACTATCGGAAAAGACGATCCATCTATTTAATAGCGCAAAACTAACGTTTATTAAGCTTTAATGAAGATAACAGATACAAATAATAGGTACTTTTGTGTAAAATTAATTAAAAATATATTTTTTCGCTTCGGAAAGTAACTACCTAACCTAAACATTTCATAATTTTTTAGGCAATCTTCCTAACATTTTTTTAAAACAGTTGTTAAAGAAAAATGGTTCATAGTTAAGATTTAAATATTTGTTCTGTGTATAAGAAATAGGTTAATCCTGCTTATGAATGTATTTCTGTGACATAATAATGTAAGATTTTCCTAATATACAGGATAATTCATCAGAGTGCACATCATTGGGGGGGTGCCAACATTACTATAGTTTACCCTACCTACCTAAGTTACTTTTTGCCGCCATAACAATTGTTGGTGATCCAAATAAAGAAAAAAAAAATTACCGAAACATAAACGAGCCGAGCTATGGCAGAATCCAGTAAAATATATTAGGATTCAGTAGTTTAATGTTACTTACAAGTTTAAATCCAAATAGTACTCGATATCGATCCCGAAGAGAATTTAAATATTGTGTACATACCTACCTAGTTATCTTTTAGCTAGATCGTTTTAGGGGGAACACACCCCTCAAGTAATAATTTGTTTCACCCCATTAATTAATCAGATATTTTATGACGAGCATGTTTGGAAAATGTAATATTATTTTAGCATGCACTGACGGCGCTGGCGTAAAGATTTGAACAGCCTTTGCGGCGTTTGACACTGCGTCGAGTGTTGCGGGTTCCATGCCCACACGAGACAACCTTAAGCAACACTCAATATTTTATAGGAATTTAAACTTTCGTGGCCACTATCATAACTTTGTACTGTTCCTACGGGATATATACTACGTACGTTTGTTTTGAGTAACCGATATTTCGGCACTGTTGCAAGCGCCATGTTCACTGATGTACCGAAATATCGGTTACTCAACACAAAAGTACGTGGTATATATCCCGTAGGAACAGTAAAAACTCAATATTTTATTGCACTACATACCTACGTTGCATAAAGATGTTACAATATCACAGTAAGGGACACATTATGGACCCTGTAGGGTATCTACTATTATTATAAAGCTGAAGAGTAGGTTTGTTGTTTGGTGAACGCGTTAGGCAACGATAGCCGAGTGGTGAGACCGACAGACTGCTATGCAGAGGGTCTCGGGTTCGAATCCACGGCACGCACCAATGACTTTCGGAGTTAAGTGCGTATTAAATTGTTAATTATCGCTTGCTAATCGGTGAAGGAAAACATCGTGAGGAAACCTGCATGTCCGAGAGTTCTCCTTATAATGTTCTCGAAAGACATGTGAAGTTTGCCAACCCGCACTTGGCCAGCGTGGTGGACTATGGCCTTACCCTTCTCATGGTGAGAAGAGACCCGTGCCCAGCAGTGGGACAATATAAAGGGCTGATGATGATGATGAGGTCCAGCTTAAATAATTATGTTTGTGATTGTAGCCCATTTATTGAGAAAGGGTATAGGGAGTGGTACCTACTTTTATGCTATGAGCCTCGAAAGCGGGTAGTAGCCCTAAAAGCGCGGGTGCTATGATCCATATTGTCATACAATGTTGTTGGGTGTTTGTATGTGCGACTAGAGGACGCCAGCAGCTACGCCTGCATTTTTTTTTATTTTACCCGTTTTGGCAGAGCCCGTGGGAATTTCGAGAAAATTTCCCTTCTTAGTGCACCCCTACGGTCCCCAAGAAACATACATGCCAAATTTCAGCTTCCTGCACCCAATAGTTTCGGCTGTAGCGTGTCTGTCAGTCAGTCAGTAACGCAAGGATTTTATATATTAAGATTAAGATAATTGCATGTTCTAAAGTGTTCCGGTTGCTTCTTCTAATTAAAGGCAAGCTTTATTTAATAATAAACCGATTTCCATCCAGTGATAAAATGAATAAACATTAGCAAACCTCCAATGGAACTTTCAAGGCCTCTGCCATAGCCTGTTTATGTAAGTTTATGATGTAAGGTAAGTAAATACATATAGTGTTCTACGATTGAAGCCGCAATCTATCATTTGGAAGTTCTACCATCCTACTACCTACTAACATAAACGCGAAGGTTAGTAAGGACCTGTCTCTCTGTATGAGCACGATAAACTCAAAAACTGTCAAACGGATTTTTGTGCGATTTTCACTAGTAGGTAGTGCGAAGTCAAAGTCAAAGTCAAAATCATTTATTCATTTAGGCCACAAAATGACGCTTACGAACGTCAAAAATTAAAGTTAATTACTAGATGATTCTACATTTACATTTACTGCCACGTCCGCAATGCAATAGGTAGAACCACGAGAAAGAACGGGCAATAAAACTCGTGGCCACTCTTTTTAACTGCCAGTATAATTCTTTTACATGTTATATTTGTAAGGAACTGCAACTGTTTCACATTGTGAGTTATCTACTATTGCGAAATTTAATAGTTATTGATGTCATACTCAAGCAATAAATTATGTTCATTTAGTAAGCCTCCCAAAGTAAATATGGTGAAACAGGATCATCCACTTACGTCTTTTGATGTAGGCAACATTATTATGCTGCGCGTCCACCGGATCGGAATCGGAGCGTACGGAGCCGAAGGATTTGTTGCTTTGTATTAATTTCTATGAAACTGCGTGCACTGGATCGGCATTTCTGCGCCTGAGACCGGTATTTGTGCTGATGAAGTCATCCGCAGTGAACGCATCATACGGATTCCGAGCGTTTCAAGTTCTGACGTGTTTGCGAAGTTAAACTGTAGGCAAACATACTTATTCACGATGAACGACAATGTTTTAATTATGTTAGTGGAAAGGTATGAAGAACTTTATAATCTAAAACATGAACATTAACATAATCAACTTAGGAGAGACAGTATTTGGGACGAAATTGGGCAAATAAAATCTATTTTCATCTTCTAATAAATCAGAATATAATGTATGATATTCTCCGAAAATTAATCTAATTACAACAATATCCTCGTCACTGTCCTCCTGCTTTAAAAATACCTAAATTGCCGATGCTGAATCCGAATGCAGTGGACGCACCCCATCGGTATTTTGTAAATGACGACGCTCCGTCCGCTCCGTACGCTCCGATTCCGATCCTGTGGACGCACAGCTTTAATGTCGATTAGCGCGGGCGGGGTTCAGTTCCTTATATTATAAAACATACCTAAGTAGTTTTGAAGTCGCTGAAAATCCATGGCAATATTCTCATTTTGCCTCCATACGCAAAATGTGAATATTACCCGTTTCAAAAATATAAGTAGGTATATGTAAATATGGATGGTCTATGCGGTAGTCATGACAAAATAATTTCCGTACATATCTACCTCTAATTGGTATTTAATAACGTAGGAGCACTTGCCAATCACTTGCAACTATGTAGGTACCTATGTTGATCATTTATCTTATCGACGAATAGAACAACTTTGTATTGTCCAGACCACTTGAATTTGAGAAAATCGAGTGGTTATAGAAGCACATATCTAATAGGTTGATAATATCATATTAATTATGCATGCCTACTTGGTGGTTATCTACATAAGTATTCTAAATATTCTAAGTATATCGATGGATTTGACTACAAGAGATGAACTTTTGACATAAGCTTGATATAAAATATGTTCAATATTCTATCTCCAATAGCCAAATTCATCGATATATAGAATACTAGCCGTTTTCCACGGTTTCACCCGCGTCCTGAGGGAACTACTTCGCGTACCCGAAAAACCCAAATATCTTCCGGACTCCTACGTTTTCTAAAATAATATATAGCCTATTTTACTCGCAGATAATGTAGATTTCTAATGGTGAAAGATTTTTTTAAATCGGTCCGGTAGTTTTTGAGTTTATCCATTACAAACAAACAAACAAAAATACAAATTTTTCCTCTTTTTAATATTATTTTATTATAGTGTATAGTGTAGATTGAAAACGAGTGTATATCTCTGAAATACTTTTTTGACTGCCTCGTTGGTCTCGCGGCATAAATGTGCGCGTGGGATTGGGAGGTCTCGGGTCGGGCAAAGTGTTATTGGGTTTTTCTGTTAGGAAATTCTCAGTAGCAGCACGGAGTTTGGTAATGTACCCCTATTACGTGGGACCTAAAAATTCATGGCGAAAAGTGTGTGTAATACCTCTGCCTACTCCTTCGGGGATACAGGCGTGAGTCTATAAATAAATAAAAATAAACATTTATTTTTTGTGTTTTATTTAGCAGCGATTAGTCAGAATAACAATGATGTTTCACCAAACAAGTTTGGACGAGTAAGGTCTTATTTATAAATATATTTTGGATTGGCGACACATACCTAAACGAATATTTAAATTAGTATAGGTACAAAATATTAATCTAGAAACAAAAAACGAGAAGTTTTAGATAGCAACTACATAATATTATATATTATATTGATCCAAATCCTGATTTGATAATACTTATGACATCATTCGGTTTTATAAGTACTTCTTATTGAATATTTAATGAAGTTTATATGTATACATTGGGGTGCATAGGGTTTCCACCAAGAACTTAGGGTCCCAAGCCAATCTCCCCTGCAAGTGGTGCACCTGCCGATCAACGGACGAGGCTCTGGCAAACAAAATATCCCGATAAGCGGCAATAGGCCCGCCACCTATTACGTGGGATCAAAACACTGGCGAAAAGTGGGCGTTTAGTATGCCTCTGCCTACCCCTTCGGGGAAACAGGTGTGAGTCTATGTATGTGTATGTATGTATGTATACATCAAGTAGGTATACTGTAGTAATCACCACTCAATCAAAATTAAACAAAAGGTTTATTTTAGGCATTTAAACTTTCGTGGTCATTTAAACTTGATTTAAATTGTCTTCGGGATATATACCACGTACCTTTGTTTGGAGTAACCGATATTTCGGCACTGTTGCAAGCGCCAAGTTCACGAATGTACCTTTGTCGTTTATTGCCTAATTAACATTGTAGTCGCATTCATCATCATGTCAGACTCGAGACGTCCACTGCTGGACATAGGCCTTCCCCAAGGTTCTCCACACAGAGCGATCCTGAACCACCTCCATCATGCCCGCATCCATCCGCGCACCATATTTAGAAACATACATAATATAATTCATTACCTATTTTGTTATTTTTGTAGACTCGAGCGTGTATTCACGAGGGTTAAGCATGGGTGTAAAATTACACAAACTTTTCGCCATCTTTGTGAATTTGTAGGTTCCATGTAATAGGGAGCGTCTATTGCCGCTACCGGGCACTTTGCCAGACTCCGTGTTGCTACTGAACTGAGAATTTGAAAATCCCAGTAACACTTTTTACCAACCCAGGTATCGAACCCGGGACCTCCTAATCAGCAGACGCATACGCTATCCACTGGACCACGAAGGCATTACTTCATTATTTTGATAGAGGTCTCTATTGTCTACTTAAATGTTGCCGATTCCCAGCCTGGAGGCGTCCACTGCTGGACATAGGCCTTTCTAAGGCCCTCCGCATAGCCCGATCTTGAGCGGCAACAATAACTATGATTGGAAATATAAGTACATCTATACAAATAAATAAAATTGGAGTGTCTGTTTGTAATATTAAAATAACTGCTTTCTACTAAATGCATATGGATGTATACACGGTACATACACCGAAGTGATTTTTTTTTACATTTTTTTTCTGTCTGTCTGTTTGTTTGTTCTCGCTAATCTCTGGAACGGCTGGACCGATTTTACGGGACGTTCACTGGCGGATAGCTGATGTACCAAGGAGTAACATAGGCTATAAATTAACCGGGTACGCGAAGTAGTTCGCTCAGGAGGCGGGTGAAAACAGCTAATAATGATAAATAAAAACTTCATTATTTTGATAGAAGTCCCTATCGTCAGCATAGGTATTGATGACAAACTGAATCTGTAACGCATCTCATCGTAACAAAGGTGTAATCCTATACATTACGAAATGTTCAGAAAGTAGTAGAATGAGTGTTATCATTCGCAAGTATCTGCAGTAATGCGTCAGGTACCCAGTGAGTCGGTCAGTCGAGACTGTTATGTAGGTACTTAGGTATAACTGGAGCGGTGTGCTGACCGCATTGTTGATGCATTTCAACAATGTTTTGTGCATACGTATTACAGGCCCTAGTTACTGGTTATATTTACAAAGGTATAGGAATTTTGGGGAACTTGTTTCGCCAACTATGATAGAATATTATGCCGTTCGTAATGGGTGCATAGGGTTCCCACCAAGAGGGTGCATAGGGTTCCCACCAAGAACATAGGGTCCCAAGCCAACCTCACCTGCAAGTGGTGCACCTGCCGATCAACGGACGAGGCTCTGGCAAACAAAATATCCCGATAAGCGGCAATAGGCTCGCCACCTATTACGTGGGATCAAAACACTGGCGAAAAGTGGGCGTTTAATATGCCTCTGCCTACCCCTTCGGGGAAACAGGCGTGAGTCTATGATGTATGTTTGATGTATGTCGTAATGGGTCGGCAAACTTACACAACGCTTGCAAAGGCCACCACTTGCATGGGTGTCCACTGATATTTACAGTAGTGTCACCGTGCTTCGGAGCGCACGAGAACATGAATCGTTCAGCCATGACGGAGGCTTACGAGCGTTCTATAAACGCCAATACATAGTTGGTCACATAAAGGAGAAAGAATATGATGGCCAGTGGCGTAAACACTTTTTTCTACATGGCAACAGTTATAGCCTAATGGAGTGGTCCACAAACAGCCAACAGGTACATACTTAAACACACGACGAGCACCAATGACATTTCAAGTCATGTGTGTATGAAATTGTTAAGTACTACTTACGCAGTACCTCGGCATGCCGTGGGTTCCGGCCAGAGAGGTTGGACTAGTAATAGAGACCGCATTAAAATAGCAACCTTACCCAATATATGCACTTCACTCTGACTTATGATTTTTTTATCATGTAAGAGAAAGATAAATACACAAATGTAATTTCGAATCTTCGAACATTCTTCGAAATTGTCGTAAATATTAACTAGACTAGTGATGTGCTTACTCAAAATGAATTTCGATAAAATATCGATAATGTTTGCAATAAATCCTTAGATTTGGTTTACTCAGAATGAATATCAATTGAATGTTGATAAATCCTCAGATAAAGTAAAATATGTGAATAAATACAGCTTATATTTAAACAATTTTATTTAAAAAAAATATATTTTTAAATTACCTTTTTAAGGTGAATAAAGCAATTGATATACCTACATAATATCACTAATAATCACTACCTATATGCAATGATAGGGTCAATGACGAGATCATTACCACGTAATGGTTTTCGAATACAAAACCACATTACGTGTTTCAGACTTTTGGAAGTTATATGCTTATTATTTAGCAAATTATCACGATCGTCAAGTGTTTGTCTAAAATCTTCCAAACTAAATTAGGCCTTCTGAAATTGAAGGGAGGCACAATCCCAGTATGCTCGGTTACCTAATTATATTAAATCACCAATCGAGAGCAGGCTGCAGTAATAAGTGAGTTAACTAATACGTAGATTAGAAATAAAATTTAACTTCAGGGTCAATTTAAAACAAAATATTTCACACACAATGAATCACATTTATTTAATGTAAAATAGAAAAAGTCTCTGACAATGTCATTGGCTTAGTTAGAAAAAACTCAAATCTTTACAAAATCATATTATATATACAGGTCAAATTAATTACACCCTTATAGATACGCCTAGGTCTAAAATAAGTGAGAAATAAAATAATTTAAAAGAATTTAACCAGGAGCCCGCATGGTGAGTAAGAAAGAAACTAAAATTGTGTGCGTACTTCTAACTGGCACCGAACTCAAAAAGTGTTGTTGTTAAAAATATTAGTTTTTCTGCTGCCTAGTGCGAGCATCGACAATACATACAACACAAACACATATCGACAATCTCATGAGCTGGGACCAAATATTTGATCTCCTTCTCTTTTTCTGCTTTTACGAAATTGCTGTCATGCGATGTGGTAATAACGTCTATCAATGCGAATCGCTCTGTTCGGCCGATCACTACAATATCAAGCTTATTGGCTACAATAAACCTGTCTGTAATGATAGACCTTTCCCAGGACAACAACGTACGACCATTTTTTCTAGAACTGAGAACAAATATTTTAAGGGTTCACAGCAGTCTACTTGTCATTTGCATGACGATAGGTTTATCATGGCTACGATTATATAATCATGATAATGACTCACACGATTAGCATCATGGTAATTTATCGTTTTTTGGCAATATGTCGCCACTGCAAAAAAGTAGTCAATGACTACTCAGTACTTAGTACAGTTAATAGTGTCGTCCTACATGTGAAGTCTTGCATTTAAGTACACAAGCTTTAAACTTAGTTGTTAGCAGCAGCTGGTTTTATTTGAACTTTTATAAACACGAAAGTTTGTGATGATCGATGAAAACACTTTTCTTGAGATATATAATTATATTCAAGTATACTTATTTTTCAAGGAAATATTGCAGTATAGCTTCTACATCACAATAGTGCAAAGGCTACCTTTTTTTGCAATAACTGTCACCCACATCGGTGAATACGTGGGCCGAAGCTAGTCTGTAAAATAAAAGTATCGATAAAGTTATAACGTCACTATGTTTATGCGTCACATTTTTATACGAATAAATCAAAATGTCTATGAACGAAGTATCAAAGTTTCAAATGAAGTTCTATTAAATTTTGACGGGTAATGGGGTCCACACCGGAGCCCAGTCCCAGACCTTTGAGTGATGGGATTCCTCCGTCTATTTACTTATTATATTTAGTCTAAGGTTCCGGCTGACATGTTAATCTTTGATAGTCGACATGCCATGGGAAGTCAGTACCCTAGACAATGGTGTAAGCCATGGAATATGGCTATCCCTGCATCAGTCAGACGGCAGTAGCTCTGCAGATAAGCTAATGTATTCCATTAATAATAATATTCTACCACATTCACACAACACCATCTAGTACATACATATTATATACTTTTTTTTGTAAATACATACATATAATACATAGAAACACCCAAACCAAGACAAACATCCATGTTCATGCACACAAATGTTTGACTTGAGCGGGAATCGAACTCACGACCTTCGACGTAGCAGTTGTTTACACTCCCGCTACGCCAACCGGCCGGCATAAATTCAATTAGGTGTGACCAGAAAGCAAGCCCCGATACCCGAACAGCGATACCCTGAGCATATTTTCACTAGGACCTAGTCAATTAGTGCCTCTGCCTAATACAACATCACAAATCAATCTGTATAAGTATATAAAATTCTTGCACTACTGACTGACTGACTGACTGACAGACAATGCACAGCCATAGCATTTAAACGCAAGAAGCTGTATGACATGTAAGTTCCTTAGTGAGAAGGGATTATCCGAAATTCCTATGGGATCAAGCAGCAACGGTTAATTTAAAATAAAATGTGTGGGCGTGCATGTTATGAGTGATATCACACTTACTATGGTATAATGAATACAGATTTACATACAAGCGAAGTTCTTAAGGATTTCGTGTGCCGATTCCAAGTGGGGTCTGTCTCCAGTTTAATAATAATAATAATAATAATACCGTCACAACTATCGGCAATTATTGTGCCGATAGTTGTGACGGTTAATGGTCTAATAGCCAAGAGCCTCGATCGTCACCTTAAGAGGCTCGCGTTGGGTGCTTGGGTCAAGGGTCTGATACAAAAGGCAGTTCTTCTCGACACGGCACGTATTGTGAGGAAGTTCCTGTCTCTGGAGCCCTAACCACTGGCAGCTTGGACCCTGTGCCCGATGCTGGTGGGACCCCACGGTTAATTTTATATTTTTAAATGTGTTTTTTTTTTAGTGAATGATATATTTAAAAATGTAATTTTAATTTGAAAAATAGGAAATAAAGATGATAATAATAATGTTTATTTCCAGAATTTTTTTACAATATTCACTTTTATATATCCTCCGCCAAACTGCATGGCAGTTTGTTGGCAGAAAGATCACTCCCTTTTGACACATTACATGATAGTATAATTCATAAGTAGACTAAGGTATAGGTGCAATGTTATTATTACAAGATTAGCTATTCAACTATTGTTCTAATAAATCTGTTCATATAAAATTCTCTGCACTTTCGTTTAAATACATTTTTAGATAATCTTTCATTTACTATGTTGGTTGACAATTCATTATAAATAGATGGTACCATATACTTTCTAGCTCTTTGGCCATAGTAATTGTTACATCGAGAGATCATATATTAATAATAATAATAATAATCTTTATTACGAACATATAACATCAACATATTACAGGTGAGACCCTGACCTCCAAACTAGTAAATAACTAGTAATATTGCACACCGCGTCTATTCGAGCGCGGTTGACTTTTTACATTCTTAAAAAGCTCGCTATCATACTGTTCCACGGCAATGGACAGCAACACTTTTTCGTGGATTGGCAACAGTTTACATTCTGCGAATAATTTATCATAGTTTGGTCGACATGCGTTCTTTGTATTTTTATCTCCTAAGGTTTTCATAAATCTGATTTGCAACATTTTAATTTTATCTAAATAAGACTTAAACGTTCGTACATAACAGCTTAGTCCATAAGACACGATCGAGTCCACCAATGCATGATAGACAGTATACAAAATGGCCCTATTTGTAAAGAACTTAAGGTGGTGGAATTTTACAAGCACTGATCTCAGTTTTTCGCATACGACTTCTACGTGCTTTCGCCATGTGAAGAAAATGTCTACAGTCAAGCCTAAGTACCTATTCTCTCACCACCTCAAGCTCCCCACATGTACACATGCTGTTCTTTTTGTGTATACAATCGTAGTCATGTCCCAGTATGTGGGGTACACGCGTCACTGTTTTGTTATATGGTGAATATATATGCATACATTTAGTCTTTTTAATGTTTATAATTATGCCATTATCGTGAGCCCACCTTATGATGTTATTAAAATCATCTTGTATATTTTTTTCTATGACACTTAACTCCCGGTCAGAGTATATCAAACAGGTGTCATCTGCATACATATATATTTGACAGTTTTTGACTACATTACACATACTATTTACATGCATAATATAGCCCACCAGACCAAAGACGGAGCCGGTCGGGACGCCACATGTGATATTTGCAGCATCACCCATCACGCCTCCAACTGCAGTCCGCATTGTGCGCCCCGTCAGATAGGCTTTTAGCCACCGGTTGACTGGGCCTCGAATGCCGCACTCATCCATGGCCTGAAGCAGCTGGTGGTGGCCCAGGGTATCAAAAGCTTTTTTGAAATCAATGTAGACCACCACCACCTGCTTCCTATCACCCAGACTACAGTTGATTGCGTCCGCAAAGTGCGCAAGCACCGTAGTGGTACTGCGGTCCCGCCTGATGCCGTGCTGCGCGCTATTTAAAATATTATATTTTTCAACAAAGCTACTTATTTGCCCTATTACATACTTTTCAACAATTTTGTTTATGACATAATATGGCAATAGGCCTATAATTAGTATAATCTTTATGCGAGCCCTGTTTGTAAATAGGCTTTATTAATGCGGTTTTCAATATATGGGGATAAATTCCTTTTTCTACACAAAGATTTACAAATAAGGCAATAATAGGGCTTATTTTATTTTTTATTAGTTTAATATCTCGTACCCGAATTTTAGTTTTTCAGTTTAGTTTATTTTGTATTCGGTTTTCATTGACATCTTGACCTAGATTTTGTTCAGAACGTCATTTAGCTTCACAATGCAGGCTGAGGTCTTTCTATTCAATTTTGCATATTTTACTGTTATATAATACGTTCAAGTTTGTAAAAATGGTTGGATGTATTGTTGAATAATTTTATATTCTTCTCGTGATCACGGTTATTGTAACGCATAGGTACCGAAACACCGGTAAATTGGCATCGGCAAATTTTGCCGATTAGCCGATGTTTCGGTATGATTCGGTGTTCCGATGGTATATTTGCAATGCAAATATAAGATACTTCAGCTTAATAACTATGCGATATAGACCCGTTACAGAAATATTAGATGTGTTTGTTGCTATTTCACACGAAAACTAGTCAAGTTATTTTATGATCAATGATGAAAATAAACGAAAAAAGCTTATACATCCGAATCGCACATAGGCTATCTCATCATCATCAGCCGTTAACAGTCCACTGCTGGACTAGCCCTCTTCTTTGAAAGGAGGAATTGGCCTACTATACCTCGCTGGCCAAACGTGTTGGTATAGGGTTTGTAATGTTTGTATCAAGGTTGTCTTCTCTTACAGTGCTGTTCTCTGCATAATATGCTCTCTCTGTCGGTTCTTACGACACCCATGGGATGATATGGGGTGGTGACATACCGTATTCTTAATCCGTCACCACATGTACTTATAGGCTATCTTTTGTCGCGATAACTGATGAATAGGCGGGCGCCAGCCGCCAAACTTGGGAAGAAGCTCTGCAGATCCTATACGCTATGGTGAGGTAAGCCTATCTGACCACAAAAAAAGATCGGACAAGCGGGAGTCGAACTCCTACAAACTAAGAGAGGACTGTATTATTTTTATCTTTCATCTGTATACATAGAATTCTTGCGTTACTGACAAGGCATAGATAAAACTGCTGGGCGCACAAAAAATTGAAATTTGGCACGTACTTACTACGTTCCTTGGGTAACGTAGGGGTAGACTAAGAAGGGATTTCCCGAAATTCACACGGGATCGGTGTAAGCGGCAGGCGTAGCTGCGGGCGTCCTATACGTCGAAAAAATAAATAAAATATGTAACAGTACATACATACAAACATACATAGACTCACGCCTGTTTCCCCGAAGGGGTAGGCAGAGGCATATTGAACGCCCACTTTTCGCCAGTGTTTTGATCCCACGTAATAGGTGGCGAGCCTATTGCCGCTTATCGGGATATTTTGTTTGCCAGCGCCTCGTCCGTTGATCGGCAGGTGCACCACTTGCAGGTGAGGTTGGCTTGGGACCCTAAGTTCTTGTTGGGAACCCTATGCACCCGGCATAATATGTAACAGTGTCCTTAATTTATCAGCCAATTTGTTATGTATTTAAAACAGACTCATCTTTTTAAATAAATGTTATATTATGCATAAGACCTTGCTCAAACTGCCGGCGTATTATGATTCACTTGACCTCACAGACTAGAGCCTCCAAATATATAAATTGCATAACGATATTCCGATGATGTAGGCAGCTTTTAAACATTCGTTGAATTATTCCCAAGAATGACAGATATTAAACTTGTTTTTTTTTATTTAATCTGTGGAACGCCAGCAACATATGGAAATTAAATAACTTATTTTGCTCGGTATTGGTGCTGAAGTTAAAATCAGTGGTGAACTCAAGACCCTTTAATAGCAGTCTGTCAGCCTCTCCACTGGGCAATCGCTGCCATTCTTAATTCATTAAGTAACAAAGTTCTATGGTTATGGCTTGCTGAACGGTGTAGTATACTGTTGAGCTCAATATCAAATGTTTTTCTGTATTGTAAAATATAGCATAAACGACCTCCAGCCATTTCTAAATTTACTCGGCAAGTACCTATGTAGTTCGAGGTATACATTTCCGTCTGCCGTTGTGGACCTACTAATACTTAGGTACCAACTAGATATTCCTGAAAAGTTCTGTTATGTGTTACCTATTTTATTTCAATGTACATCAAGTCTCTCGCGAGAACTTCCCGTTCATTACATCTTTTACATCACACAGAAAGTTCCATAGGAATCGAACCCACGAAGGAGCCGCTTCATGAAACTACTATGCAATCTGTATCCGAATTTGATGTTTTTTTCTTTTTTTTTATGGTAATTGGCGGCAAATGGGCAGACGGATCGCCTGATGGTAAGCAATTACCGCCGCCCATGGACACAAGCAACACCATAGGAGTCACAAGTGCGTTGCCGCGCCTTGGGGTTGGGAAAAGGGATAGGATAAGGAGTGGGATGAGGGAGAAAGAATAGGGAATAGGGCGTCCGGCACTCTCAGTCACCGACCGAAACGCAACAGTTAAGGTACTGTTACTTTACGTCGATTTTCTGGGGGAAGGTAGTACTTCCCCGGTCGAGCTGGCGCATTCATGCTGAAATCAGCAAGGCTCTACTACCGTTTAAAATTGCTAAATTCTAACAATTCAATTTGTGATTTATCCGTCGCAATTGTTTAGTTTACCGGATACAGTAGTGCCAAGGTCGGTTCTTGGTGCCTGCCGCTTAGAAACGTCGAAATAGGATATCGGAGCTCGCCAGATACAAAATATGATTACTGCGCCAAGTTGCGGCGAAATAAACTCGATATATTTATTATCTGAGTAAATAATTTGTTTACTTCGCCTATAAAACGACGATATAAGAAGATGCCAAAATATATTAACTAGCCTTATCCGGCTTCGACTTACCACATTTAAATATGTCTTGGAAAATATTTCTAAATAAAACAAACATTTATTAAACGTCGAACCCGTTACATACGACGCGATCTAATAACGATGCGACAACATTAACACTACGCTATCCAGCATCAGCCCTTTATACTGTCCCACTGCTGGGCACGGGCCTCTTCTCACTATGAGAAGGGTAACTGGCCAAGTGCGGGTTGGCAGACTTCACATGTGTTTCGAGAACATTATGGAGAACTCTCAGACATGCAGGTTTCCTCACGATGTTTTCCTTCACCGATTAGCAAGCGATAATGAACAATTTAATACGCACTTAACTTCGAAAAGTCATTGGTGCGGGCCGTGGATTCGAACCCGAGTCTGTGAGTTCTTCCGCTCGGCTATCGCTACCATTTCTCTACACGTGCAATAACAACAACATTACGTTAGCTATGTTCGCGTCATCGGAAGACACAGTCGTCACACCTGGATGTCATACAATAATAGCCTACAAGAATGCATGCATGACACACACACGGCTACACATCTTGTTGTACTTCACCACTATAACTTAAACTGTGATTGTACTGGCTTGCTGTATAAACAAAGATCAGGTGTAACTGGTGGTGTGTGGTTTGATGCGTTGCTGTGTAATGTTGCGATTACATGCGCGACATTCCTACTGCATTGTTGCATGGACGCATCCTCCATTCTACAATTATATTATACTCGCTTTTCCCGCGGCTTCACTTGCATGTTATCTCGATTTCATCCTCAGTTGAGAGTTGTTTCCTCATTTCTGAGGATCGTTATCACCAGTTTTGTACGTGATATTGACCAATATTTTTTTGCGAGTACCGCAAGTAAAGCCAATAGTTTGATTTTGTATGTAGGTACCTACTATATACTTTTTATTTTCGAGGGAAACCTTCTAAACGGCTGGCCGGTCTCCTAGGGGAAAGGCCGGGGTGTGTGGGATTTTTACCCCACTAAAACCGCCTCGGTGGCCATCTTCTATACAATACCTAGAGAGAGGGCTCCGGGAATGGGTTATGCTACCGGAGCTCCTCCTGTGCTACGCCGTTAAGGCACTTCACGGTGTGAAATGAACACACACGGTGGCACGGGACCACTACGTACCACCGTCGTCTCGAAAGCCGTTATTTAGCGTCCAAAACCCTTATTTTGAGTCTAACGACTTCAGAGGTCCCTCTGCACAGAACGAGAAAGAACTGGCAGATGGTATATATAAACTAGGTGGCGGAGCGATTGCCCGCTCGGCGTCTCCTTCTTCGAGAAGGATCGGCTCTTTCTCGATCCCGCTCAGCAGCCTCCTTCTGTGTCATTACAGCCTCACAGAAAGAGATTACTTCTTTCCAATTATCTCTCGCCTCCAGCATAAACGACACTACTGATGGCAAAGAGAGGACGTATGTACCTATACGAGAATAATATCAGACATAAATTGAACGACTAAAACATAAATGAATACAAAGCTAAGTAAACGAAAGTAAACTAAGTAAAAATACTTAAAACGTAAATGACGTAATTCATCATGAATCATAATAATAAACTGCAACAATTACCACATTCCTTTTTAAATTAGAAAGTAGATATGAGCAGAATACACACATTTTGGTGCAGGTCATTTAAAATAGATAGAGGATATATTTTTGAGTGTTCTCGCCGAAAAATAATTATTCAATTTATAAAGGAGCAACGATAGCTTGAGTGGAAAGACCGACAGACTGCTACGCAGAGGGTCTCGGGTTCGAATCCACGGCACGCACCAATGACTTTTCGGAGATAAGTGCGTATTAAATTGTTAATTATCGATTGCTAATCGGTGAAGGAAAATATCGCGAGGAAACCTGCATCTCTGAGAGTTCTCCATAATGTTCTCGAAAGACATGTGAAGTCTGCAAACCCGCACGTGGCCAGCGTGGTGGACTATGGCCTTACCCTTCTCATAATGAGAAGAGGCCCGTGCCCAGCAGTGGAACAGTATATATACAGGGCTGATGATGATGCACTGATATTTCAGCACTGTTGCAAGCGCCACGGTCGCGGATATAGGTAATCGAAACAGAGGTACGTGATATATTTATACCTATCCTGAAAGACAATTTAAAATGATTTTAGTTGCTTTTAATTAGCGTTAAGGATATTTACAAATGCTATCTATAAGTAATATCTGTAATGTATCACCTGTCATACACGATCCTAAACTTGACTCCTTCCATCTCACTGTCAGTCGACCTCTCCCACCACTCACTTGGAACCAACTAGCTAGCTAACATATATGTATTTCAATACTGTATGTACTAATTACAAAAAGGTTGTCTCGTGTGAGAATGGAACCCACAGCACTCGACGCAGTGTATTTTGTGCCACTACGCCAAGCATGCATTTTAGTTAAGCGGTAACAGGTCTACCTTCTTACCCTCTCCCAATTTATTTGGGATTGGCGTAGCACCTACTTACGTCTCTTGCTCCCATACTTCTCTGTCACTCGTCGTCTGATCATGTATCCCTTTCTCTTCCGTATCCATCCTCACACAGTCCATTCATCTTTTCCTTGGCCTCCCTCTTGCTTTCGTCTCTCTACCTTCATATTCATCATTTGTTTCATTTATTTTTACCTTCTTGGTCGGAAATTGTTCTGGCTTTTAACCGGACCGGTCTTTATTTGAAAAAAAAAGAAATAAGAAGAAGAAAAAAAAAATATTTTTACAACATAGGTACACAACAGTTAAATATTACATGAACATGAGACAGCTACAAAATAACACAAGCAGGTATGTTATAACGCCAACTCATTTGCGATATCGTCGCCTTAGAGTGAAAAGCTCGGATTTACATTTTTGCTCAAAATTTTTTTATCGCGTTTCTAGCAAGAAAACCTCGCGACGCACATGCTGCTCTGACTAATTTGTCCATTCGATAGTCGTAGTGCCATCTATGATAGTAAATGCGAACCTCGTGAACACTCGCATCTGTCAGTTTGGCGTGAATACCTTGCAACGAACGTGTCGTTTCTTGTTTGAAAATTGATTACCTGAGTTTATTCTACTGTAGCTGTATAATTTTGTGTTTTTTCTAAATAAGGTAAGTGCTGTTCATGTTTGAAACGTATTTTTATACAGATATAACTAAATATTTAAAAGTTGTGGGTGTTTTTCTAATTAGCAACCTCGTAAAGACACATAAATAAGTTTTCAAACCTCGTAAAGTCATATACGAGGTTTTCCTATAACTTAAATTGAGACAGAATACCACGTTAGTACTTTTACAAGGTATTCTTTTGTAAATGTGTGTTACGTCGAGAAGGAAAAATACGTAAGGATGATAACGAGGTCTTCGCACAAATAAATAGATCGTTAATCAGATTACAAATAATATATTAATGCATTTATGTTACTATGCCATGTATTAGAAACTAAATTCCAGTTAATTAAATCGTTTTTTTATCATTTCTATAATTCATTAAGCACTTACGAGGATTTCATTTTTATTATTTTGTACAAATACCTCGTAAACGTACATACGAGCCTTTCATTTTTTGATCACTACTCTTTGCCAGGTTTTCATTTTTATTTTTTTGTACGAATTCTTCGTACATTTACTCACGAACTTTTCATTTTCTATTCACTAGGTTTTCAGTGTTTAATCGTTAATGTTTAGTTAGTTTTATTAATAAATCAATTACTATTACTTTTGTTTTAGTTCATCATGGCGTCGGATCCTAGCGACGGCAGATACTCTCCAGAGATTGTAAATAAATATTATTCATTACGTAGCGGGAGAAAGTCACGTAAATTACGTGAAAATGCAAAGGCTATAATTAATCAATCACAAGAATTTAAGGCAAATTTCAAAGAGGAAGATATTTCCACAAGCGAAAACCCCATCCAATCTTGTGATCAAACTAGCACACCGTTATCCCAAGTAGAAGTCATAGATCAGATTGATAGTTGTTTACAGATAGATAATCCCGACTCGCTTGCTGAGTTACGTCTGCATGTGATAAATAGTACGGGGAGCCTAATTTCCAAAAATGACGAACCTCTTGAAACAGTCAAGATTCTCATAAAAAATAACATTGCTGTCATGCCGTCAAAGAGTCTAAATGATAATCAAATTAAGCCGATTTCACTGATTGAATCGTGTCTGCGCGTGATAAATTCTGTAAAAGAAATAAGTCTCTTAAATAAGTAATAAGTCTCTCAAAATAACACAAGCAGGTATGTTATAACGCCAACTCATTTGCGATAATTATATATTTTGACATGCAAAATTTAATATAAACACTTTTGATCCAATAACCAGATCGGTGAAAGTCGCTCTTCTACAGATCTCAAACTATACGTCAATACAATGTCAGGGCCATAGGGAGGTTTAAACCTATCGCATGTACATTTCACATGGAGTTATTCATACGGGCCAAGGTCATTGAAGCCGGCAGTCGTCTTAGTATTGTTGACATGGTTCCATTTAAATGAAAAATGTATCAAGTAGAGTAGGTAACTTATCCACAGGTTACGGTTGAAAATCAGTGTCTGACATAATTTTATGTCAGACGTATACTGAACCGTGACCTATTTTTGCCATATTCATATTAAAATTAATGTGTTTGTATTTTTACTGTGTTGTGTATATGTATACCTATCTTTGATTCTTTTTTGTCCTTGTAGTGTATGTATGTATGGCAAAAATAAAACCTTATTTCATTTCATACATACATACATAGACTCACGCCTGCTTCCCCGAAGGGGTAGGCAGAGGCATATTAAACGCCCACTTTACGCCAGTGTTTTGATCCCGCGAGCCTATTGCCGCTTATTGGGACATTTCGTCTCGTCCGTTGATCGGCAGGTGCACCACTTGCAGGTGAGGTTGGCTTGGGACCCTAAGTTCTTGGTGGGAACCCTATGCACCCATTATACCATATATTTCATTTCATTTCACAAATAGTCAGTTTTCATGTTCTTCGCGGCATTTTTTTTTATATCGTCACGTCTGTATCCTCGAAGGGGTAGGCAGAGGTGTAATAATATGACACCCACATTTTGCCTTAAGAATTTTAGGCCCCAGGTAGTTGGGGGTGAGTCTATTGCCGTTACAGGCACTTTGCTAGACTACGTGCTGTTACTGAGAATTCGGAAAAACTCAGTAACACTTTTGCCCGAGAATGGAGCCCCGATCAGCAGACGTATATGCTATCCACTGGACCACGGAGGCAGTCAGTCCAGTTATATATTGTTGTGCTTATTGTAGTAATTTGTTTTCATTCAACTAATCTGAATTTACAAGGTTGGACTAGTTCTTCGTCAATAATGATTTAATACCTATCATCATTATCATCAGTCCTTTAAACTGTGTCAGTGCTGGGCACGGGCCTCTTCTCACTATGAGAAGGGTAAGGCCATAGTCCAACATGCTGGCCGAGTGCGGGTTGGCAGACTTCACATATCTTTCGAGAACATTATGGAGAACTCTCAGATATGCAGGTTTCCTCACGATGCTTTTCTTCACCGTTTAGCAAGCCAATTTAAAACGCACTTAACTTCGAAAAGCCATTGATGCGAGCCGAGGATTCTAACCTGAAACCCTCTGCGTAGCAGTCTGTCGGTCTCTCCACTCGGCTATCGCTGCTTCTTCTTAATACCTATAGCTCCGGGGAACCACCTTGCAGAACCACAGTCATTGAGTTACGCTGATTTCAAAGTGCTATGGAAGCACTGGACTGAAACCTAAGAATTCCTTTGTAGCCATAACACACGAGTATGTATGTATGTGTAACACATTCAATTAAAATACTTATTCAACTTACCGTGCAGTTATGATAAATATCTATTTGTATTAAATTATATTCTGTCGGCTGGGCTCCAAGGTCAGCTGGCGTTTTTTGACTGGAACGGATTATACTGCGAAATTTCACAATGCATCATAGGACCATCCGACCACTAACCGGACCAGATTATGTGTATTATTGTAATCTGAGCAAATAACTATCTCAAATCATCATCTTACCCTAGTCGCAATTTATTTGGGGTCAGCGCAGCATGTCCTTCGCTTCCATACTTCTCTCCCACCCGTCATCCAACCAACCCGACCTCTTTCTCTTTCATATCCATACTACACAACACAGTCCATCAAAAGCTTTATATAATACCTGGTTAGACTACTAAGCGGACCTACCCCGGGCTTCAAGGCGTGGATGCAACCGGCCACTATGTACGATGCAGTGTTCCATCTTTTCCTTGGCCTACCTCTCCCTTTTCGTTATTCTACTGTTATATTCGTCACTTGTTTACCTAGATACATTATTATCTCTTCGACTCGAGTCTTCAGTTTTAACCATTTCAAAATAGAATTGAATCAAACTTACCATCTTGATCATTGAATGTTATAACCGAATTAAATTTTTGCTTCAGATTACTCCTGAAGAAATACTCTAACCAGTACTGAAGAGGACACAACCAAGTTAGAAACAGGATACAAAGAACACCAGGCTTGGTGCATGGATCTCACGAAGCTGTGCTCTATCCAGACGTTGAACCGGGAACACTTGGCGAACTGGCCATGGTGAGTTACCTCTTTGATATTGCGCCATCCCGTGCAAACTGGTATCATGGTGTCATGGTTGAAGCGTGAGTGGTGTATTACACTTAATTTTAATGTAGTACTGTTGCATAATATTCTTAGTTTGTGCGGATGTATCTATTTTTAAACTTCTTACAAGCTTTTATATAGGTACTTGCATGGTTTTTAATCTTTTTTTATTAGGCGGCAAACGAGCAGACGGATCGCCTGATGGTAAGCAATTACCGCCGCCCTTGAACACAAGCAACACCACAGGAGTCACAAGTGCGTTGCCGCCCCTTGGGGTTGGAAAAAGGGATAGGATGAGGAGTGGGATGAGGGAGAAGGAATAGGGGATAGGGCCTCCGGAACTCTCACTAACCGAACGAAACACAACAGCTTAGGTACTGTTACTTTACGTCGATTTTCTGTGAGAGGGTAGTACCTGCCAAGTACCTACTTCCCCGGTCGAGCCGGCCCATTCATGCTGAAATCAGCAAGGCTCTACAACCTGTAAAATTCAAAAATCTGTCCCGGTATCTGTAATAAAAACTTGCAAGTTAAACAATGCAATATTGTGGTAACATGGAGCTGATCTGATGATGGAATCGCAACGTGGCCATAGGAACTTCGCAACAAAACGACACAATCCCATGGGCTCGTTTGATTAATCTTGATTTGACGAGTACTTTGATCCATAGATAATATTTACTTCTGTATTCCATGCTTTGATCCTTCTATGTAAAAGGTTGCTTTAAAAAAGTATTTTGCTTTTAATTTAAATACGCAAATGAAGAGCATGCACTATATAAAAATAATAAAACTATATAAATACTAGGATTTATAATAATTAGTTTATTCCATAAATAAATGTTTTCCTTGAATTATTAATACCTATACACGTAACATCCCAGTTGAAGCAGGAAAATTATGATGTTATGTATGCAAATTTAATACTAAAATAGACATATGTTAGTTAGCTAGTTGGTTACAAGTGAGTGGTGGGAGAGTTCGACTGACAGTGAGATGGAAGGAATCAAGTTTAGGATCGTGTATGACAGGTGAAAATTTTCAATTATTACATAGTTTTAGCCCAACATTATAGATAGCATTTGCAAATATCCTTAACGCTAATTAAAGCAAATAAAATCATTTTAAATTGTCTTTCAGGATAGGTATAAATATATCACGTACCTCTGTTTCGATTACCTATATCCGTGATCGTGGCGCTTGCAACAGTGCTGAAATATCAGTTACTCGAAATTAACCCCGAAAGTAATTTAAGTCAGTGTAAATGAACACGAAACCACTTATTTTAATAATTATTACTGTTTTACTCCACATTATTACCATTAGGTAATTGAAATGGGTTATTTTTGTCAAAACGATATATCTCTTTCAATAGGCAGCGATAGCCTAGTGGAGATACCAACGGACTGCCCTTCAGAGGGTCTCGGGTTCGAATCCACGGCGCACACCAATGACTTTTCGAAGTTAAGTGTGTATTAAATTGTTAACTATCGCTTGTCCCGTACCTCGGAGAGCACGTTAAACCGTCGGTCCCGGCTGTCATGAAGATCTTTGGCAGTCGTTACGGGGAGTCAGTACCCTCAAATAAACTGACACTGGTCTAAACCATGGAATATCGCTATCCCTTTGGGTTGCGGGGGTCAGACAGCAGTCGCTTTCTGGAAATGTTGATATTCTGTCATATCTGGTTAGACCAGTAAGCGGACCTCGGGTGCCAAGGCGTGTCAGTCTTGGATACAACCGGGATAACGCTAGGGCGATAATAATAAATAAAAAAATATATCTCTTTCAAATTCTACTGATACTCAATCTTTATTTTTATTGTTATGAGAACTTGTGGCACTTGTTATAAACCAGTTTCTTATGTAAAACGTAGTCTGTTTTAGCAGTGATATTCAGAAAACTATAAAATATCCTGTAGCTATTCTATGTATACTTAGTTCTATCAAACATATGTAATTAATTAACTAAAGCTTAATTATGTTTTCGCTTGGTTATTTGCTCTCCATGGGTTACGGAGGCCAAACGGTAGTCAGTCTGTGGAAAAGTTGATATTCAGTCATATTTGGGTAGACCAAAGCGGACCCTGGCTGCAAGGCGTCTTGGATGCAACCGAGATAATGCTAGGGCGATTCTGTCTTACTCCATTTAAAAAAAAACTTCTTTCTTTCTTTACGTGTGAGATGCGAGTGTCTAGGCAACTCTGTTGCCGGAGTTTATAAAATGCTCGATGATCTCCGACATAGTGATTCAAGTCCTCAGACAAGAACTGGAACTGACGGCTTTATATGTCTTTCAAAGCACAGTAGCGTTCCGATGTTAATGCCACAAGCGGGCAGGCATCCGAATTTTACAAGGTAGTAGAGCCTTGCTGATTTCAGCGTGAATGGGCCAGGGCTCGACCGGGGAAGTACTACCCTCTCACAGAAAATCGACGTAAAGTAACAGTACCTAAGCTGTTGCGTTTCGTTCGGTGAGTGAGAGTGCCGGAGGCCCTATCCCTTCTCCCTCATCCCACTCCTCATCCCACTCCTCATCCTATCCCTTTTTCCAACCCCAAGGGGCGGCAACGTACTTGTGACTCCTGTGGTGTTGCTTGTGTCCATGGGCGGTGATAATTGCTTACCATCAGGCGATCCATCTGCTCGTTTGCCATCCGATTACCATAAAAAAAAGACTTCCGCAAGAGTTACTTAAGTTTGACTATCTATTACAAACGGCAATTCATTCAAATAGGCACTTGGTTGACTGCACATATGACATAGTGGTTTAAGCGACCGCCTCGCTGTTAGTGTCTTGAATGGGTGTGTAACTGTGTACTCGTAGGTATGTGTATGTTACTACGTATGCATCCAATCTCCTAATTAACAAGTCAAATGCGGTGAGGTAGCGTGCTTCGTTCTCGTGTCTCGTGCGAACCCTCCGTGGAACAGTTCAGTCTGATTTATTGATCGTCTGCCAAATTACCTTGCTCGGCAAGCTTTGCTAAGTTTTAGTGAATTACCTATTTGTGAGTTTGCGAAAATGAGTTTGGTAAATTGCACTATCTATATATTAATGACAAGGTAGCGATAACTTACAAGGGCGTTGCAAAGAGGGGGCAGATGGGGACAGCTGCCTGCACCTACATACATACATAGACTCACGCCTGTTTCCCCGAAGGGGTAGGCAGAGGCATATTAAACGCCCACTTTTCGCCAGCGTTTTGATCCCACGTAATAGGTGGCGAGCCTATTGCCGCTTATTGGGACATTTTGTTTGCCAGAGCCTCGTCCGTTGATCGGCAGGTGCACCACTTGCAGGTGAGGTTGGCTTGGGACCCTAAGTTCTTGGTGGGAACCCTATGCACCCTATGCACCCTATGCACCCTATGCCTTCACCTAGAGACTCAAAAAACCCTACAATGATTCATACTTTTCTATAACTTAGTTGCGAGACTAACAGACAGATTAGCAGAGCGTCTTGAGCTGTAATCCATTGTCCACGGCGCACACCACTGAATTCTCAAAGTGCGTTTTCAGTTGTTTATTATTATACCTTGCTTAGCGGCGAAGAAAAACATCGTGAGGAAACCTGCATCTCTGAGAATTCTCCATAATGTTCTCGAAGTCTGCCAACTCGTCTTCTCTATTGTTTACTATGGCCTAACCCTTTAATCCTACTAAGAGATGCCCAGTAATGGAACAGATCATTAAAAAGTGGATCATAATGAAATCAGGCACTCATTTTGCCAGTAGCTTACAAAAAAATCGAATTCCAAAAAATATGTCTGAATCAAATTAAAATCTACTACTCATTGACGTATTATATAATGGGATGGCATTTTGTAAAAGTACATATTATATAAATAATATCATAATCGTTTTAATGTGCGTAATGTGTGTTTGATATGCTATCGGGATTGTACGTCATAGAAAGTGAGCATCTTTGATCGCACGTACCTGATACTGAATTATCATAATTAAATATATCATGGATATCTATTTTAAACACAAAAGCTCCAGCACATCGACTCGGCTATAGCTAGGCGACGTTGTGCTTACGGCTCGCCGACCGCTGGTTGACGGCTAGGCGGCACTACTTCAATCATTTTGAATCCGAACGCAGACCGCGGGAAGGGCGTGGACAAAGAGACGTAAGCTAGGCTACGGAGAGCCGTAAGCTAGGCTAAAAACATCACCCTGAGGGAAGCAGTGGGCCACATCAAGAGTCTGCTGGCCTTCCTCGAAGAGCTGGGGTAGCTCGAGTGACAAGACCATTCCCACCCGCACGCAAAATACACGCCAAGACGTGGAGTTGCGGAAACAGCCCGTGCTACCAAGTAGCAAGCTAGGCTACGGAGAGCCGTAAGCGCGGGAACTGCAAGACGACCACGCACCGCAACGGTTCGTGAGCTTGTCCCGAGGCGAGGCGATTACGTTACGATTCCGATTAGTGTGCGTTGCAGTAGGGAGTTCCATACAAATAATACTGAACGACTCCAGTTGATACGGTGCCGATCCCTTTCGGAGTTGATACGTGTGCTACGACCCTTATTTTGATGTATATTACCTACTGCAAAGTTACATCAAAATATTTCAGTTGGAAGTTCAAAAAATCAAAATCAATCTAAGTAAACACAATGCATGAGTCAGTAGAAATTAATTATGAATGGCAAAGAAGCGATTTAATACGAGCCACCCACCGCACCCTCGGGAGCGATGCGTCACCAACTTTGTTAAATGTGAACCCCGGGAGGGTGAGGGTGTAGGTGACTGTACAGGTGTAGTTTATTTTACTGATTTTAATTATGATTGTGTAGAGCTCATAGCGTGAGCTGACTTGCTTGATAGATCGATAAAGTTAAGCTACCTTTACCTACCCGCGAGGCACTTTTAACAAACCATGCTCTCACAGAAAATCCACGTAAAGTAACAGTACTTACTTAAACTGTTGCGCTTCGTTCGGTGAGTGCGAGTGCTGGAGGCCCTATCCCCTATTCCTTTTCCCTCATCCCACTCCTCATCCCATCCCTTTTCCCATCTCAAGGGGCGGCAACACACTTGTGACTCCTGTGCTTGTGTCCATGGGCGGCGGTAATTGCTTACCATTAGGCGATCCGTCTGCTCGTTTGCCGCCTAAGTACACTCAGACTCGATAAAATAGTTTGTGGATTACAACAGACAGTCTGATTTGCACGAATGGCTTAGTTGTTTAAACAGTCGCCATGCAGTTTTGCACAGCGATTGTTTGCGGGTTAAGTCAGCGCTTTGTGTGATTCCAAGCTCGTTGTTTTGAGGGTATTCTGCGTGTTCGTTGAGTGAATGTTTGTATTTTTTCTCGCATTCCACGATGTAGCTGTACTTATATGTGCGGGAATGGTCTAGAAAAATGAAACAACATTCATCGCTACAACGTTAGTAAGGAATGTGTAAAACCGGATTTCATGAAGTCCTTGTGTAAGGAAAACCTATAATTGTTGTTTGTTCAAGGAAAACAAATTGTGGTAGATTTTTATTTGTTAGAAATTAGCATATTAGTTTATGAAATATCAAATGTATGTCAGTTTATTTTAATGCCATCTCTTATCTTATTACTACTAGAGGGTGCCCGCAGCTACGCCAACACATATTTGTATATATTTTTTAATGTAGGTAATCGTTTCTACCCGTTCCCGTGAAAATTTCGGGAAATCTCTTCTTAGTGCACTCCTACGATCCCCAAGGAACATACATGCCAAATTACAGCTTCTTGTGCCTAGTAATTTCGGCTGAGCGTTGTATGTGTGTCAGTCAATAACGCAAGAATGTTATATATCCAGATTGATAGTCAACATGTTCTATCTTGATAAATATTAAATATTACCTAATTACCACGATCTTATTTTACCTATGTCATTAATTTAATATTATCTTTAAAGCAATTGGCATTTCCTTGTGTCATTATATGCACAGTATAAAAGATTACACAAAAGTCATTACGTAGATATAAGAAGTCTTTACGATTTATGATGTATATCATGTTCGATCTTAATTCTTTTTGAGATCTTTCCTTATCAACTCTCGAACGATCTATGCGTTTTTCCTGCCTTTGTGTTTGTATGTTTGTGTGTCAGTTTTTTGTTTGTGATGTATTGATGAACTCATCATACATCACGACATAGAAAATGAGAAACAAAAGTACATTATGTCAGTAGTATATTTATGTCTATACATATTATTTGGTCGAAGATATAACAGCGGTATCATCGGCATATGCGAATAATTTTGCATTCGCTATTTTAATATTACAAAGCGCATTCACGTAAAATAAGAACAAGGTAGGTCCTAAGACGCTACCTTGTGGTACGCCATATGATACCTCTGTTTCATTGCTGATGAATAGACCAATTTTAACTTTCTGCTTTCTGTTACAAAGGTACTATTTGAGTAGGCTGAGTGCAGAGCCTCTTACACCAGCTCAATCTAGCTCACTAGTAAGGATAGGAACGGAAACCGTGTCAAATGCTTTTTTAAGTTAAGAAACATAGCTAAGCATTTCACAAAAGATAAAAACTCCATTCTGTATAGTATATAGGTACCTACCGTAAGTCAACTGCCCAAACGCACAGAACTAAATACCGTAAATTAGGGTTACTTTGTGACTGCGGTCAAACTTTGTGACAAACCCATTTTTCCATATTTAACGCGACATATCTAGTAATCATAATATTTTGAAAGTACCCATTTGTATTTTATGAAAAAAACCAATGTTGTTGAAATTAATTGCAGCTTCCATGTTGTCAATATCTACGGAAATTTTTAGTCTGTGGCGTTTTGAAGATGGAGTGAGGTATAGCGCGAAATTATTTTGTGTGAAAACTTTCTCTCAGTGACGAAATAAGAACATTTGTTCAGAGCTGCAGGTATGTGTTACTTATTGTAATTTTTGCGTTGAAAACGATAAACTATAGTGTTTATATCTAAGTACGCATCTAAAACCATAATTTACTAATATGTAAAAAATCAAAATATCCTAGGGTAACTTTGTGACAAAGTGACATTTACGTGCGGAGTCGCCAGGTACGTCCGAGAAATAAGAAATGGTAGAAGCATTATTTTTTAAGTTCATTAACTATTAAAAATGTCGCACGTTTGGTATAAAATAGTAATTTGATCATCAAGGATGTATGTCAATTTGTCACAAAGTAACCTCTTATTTGTTCTTACAATATTTACAATGTATCCATTATGGTCGTCACAAACTTACACCTAAAATCTTTGTTTTTTGCAGAAATCCTCTAAACATGCCTCGAACCTACAAAAAGAATAACTATTTTGGATAAAGACATGTTTCTTATCAGCACTATGATTAAAGGGAACAAGTTTTGGAAATGGCTGGAAAAAAAATGATGAGATTTGGTACACACGCGCAATGATAAAAGCAAAAATAAAAGAACCCAAAAAAGTTACAAAACAGAGGTCATTACAAGATTACAACGTTCTGGAATGATTCGTTACCTTCATTTATTCTGTTGTTTTAGTAAAAAAAAAACCATATAGTTCCTATATTAAAATTTTCATAAATAAAATTAAACTGTTTTTTTAAACATTGTGTATAGTAGATTTTTTACTGAACAGTTCGCAACTTTTTCATTTTAGTCTGCTTAGTAACATGTATATTAACGGTCTATTTATTATTATTATTTTAGGCCAGCAATCAATTTCTGTGGAAATGGGAAGCATTTTATGGAGTGTCATAAAGTAGCCCCATGTCTCGGGCAACTTTGTGACAGACTTTGGAAGGCTGTCAATACTAAAATATAGTTTTTTTTATAAATATTTTTCTGTGAACATATAGCCCAATAGATCAATCGCTTAAAATGATATTGCGTTGGGATATAATTGAAAAACAAAACAAGATATGGCCGGATAACCTCAAAACTTGTCACAAAGTTACCCCAAGTTACCGGTACCCAAACGACACATTATCCCTATAACACAAAAACCAATATCACATGTGGTTTGTTTCCAGCTCGATGCCAACGGTACCGCCGTGGGTGTCGTGGTACCGGCGGCTGCGCCCCACGCCGCGGGGCCCCACCGCCCGGGGCCCCGGTGCCAGGGGACCCGCCGGCAGGGGACCCACGCCCGCCCCCGCGAGACTCGCCGTCTACACAGGGATGTTCAACTCACAGGACGACCGCAACTTGCATCTTATTAGGTAGGTAATAAACCTTTACAACTTAGTGAACTTACGACTCGCAACCACTGCGTTTTTCTAGAAATTTATTGCACATCAAATTGTGGAATAACTTGTCACCTGCGGTAAGTAAGTAAGGACCAATAAGACCTTCAAACTTTCAAGAAAAGATCGTTCTCCTTTCTGAACGGCCGGCAACGCACTTGCCTTTCCTCAAGTGTCCCATGGCGGCGGTGATCGTTTACCATCAGGTGATCCATCTGCTCGCTTGCCTCCTACATAATAAAAAAAACACGTTTCTACGATAAATAACACGATATTTCCCTCACAATTGTGCTTCAAATCGTACTGACTGTTCCGCACGTAGTGTTTTTGCCAGCCTGCTCGGGCCCTCATCGCCGATTGTTTGTTTTTCGTGTGAGTGTGTGGCCAACTCTAGTGTCGGAGTTTTTAGACCACCCGAAGGTCTCCAACATGGCCTAACGATTCTTATCCTGAGACAAGAACCGGGACCGACAGCTTTACGTGTCCTCCGAAGCACGGTAGCGCTCAGTTGTAAATGCCACACACGGTCACCCATCCAAGAGAGGTGACCTTTGCAAGCGTTGCTTAACTTTGCCGATCTTTAACGAACGGCAAGTCAAGTTTCGCTATGAGCGCTACAAATACGCATGGCCCTGGCTTGCGATAAGCATGCCAGAATCTGAAATTTCTTAGGTTTAATTGTGTTCAGAAAAACAAGAAAATTACCTACACGACAGAGTTGACATGAGTTCGCTTCCGCTTTTTTCTCAAGACCTCATTTGTCTAGGAAAGGCCAGCATCATCTAGAATAGGATTTTGACTTGGTTGGTTGTTGTGGAGAAGATGAAGCGCTCGCTCCAGTATGGGCTGATGAGGAAAATATGGCTTTCACGACATTTTCTTCGCTATTTTACACTTGTGTTCGTAATCGCACGAATGGATAAATCTAAATACCACAAGATTAAAATTATGTTCTAATCTTGTAAGATTAAAACTACGAGTCGCGAGAGTTTCAAGGCATAATCGATTTTTGATAGTCTTTTCGACTAGTTTGCTAAGTCATGAAATGACCTGCAAAAATATGCTTAACTAATTTTTTGCGACTGATGCAAGTCTAAGCTATTGTTACTCAATAACGATTTGCTGTTATATATAGTACTAGAGGACGCCAGCAGCTACGCCTGCATCTTTTGTTAAATTTACCTGTTTTCGCCGATCCCGTGAGAATTTCGGGAAATCCCTTCTTAGTGCACCCCTACGGTCCCCAAGGAACATACATGCCAAATTTCAGCTTCCTGCGCCCAACAGTTTCGGCTGTAGCGTGTCTGTCAGTCAGTCAGTAACGCAAGGATTTTATATATTAAGATAAGTACTTGAATATTAAACTGGCTATTGCCAGAGATTTTCTGCTTTCCAAATACAAAAATATCCTTCCATTCTTGGAATTTACCATTATGTTATAGCTATGTATGAATTCATTCAGATCATTATTTAAGAATGTCTTTACCGATTTGGCATTTCTTGCATAAAGCTTGAAAATAATGTTATAACAATGAGGCAACAGGAAAAGACTTACAATGCTGTAGTGACCGAAAACAAGCGGGACCTTTGACTAGCAGTGAACTGTAGTGTTCTTGGTTCGGTTTCAGGCTAGAGGACTTGCTGGATAATATTTACCAGCTGCCGCCGTCGTCCAACGAGTGGGTGAAGAGACTCAACACCAACGGAGACATATGGAGGTCCCACTTCGCAGCAGACTCCAACAAAATACATCGCAAGGTATGGACATGGTGAAATTGTAGTTATTGAATACTGCTCTCCGTATGCCGATGCATTAATAATAAAATTTCCTTTGGTGTTGTAAGAGGCAATTAATTCAAATTCAAATTTTCAAAATCAAAATCCTTTATTCATTTGGGTCACAACGTGACGCTTATGAACGTCAAAATAATAAATTTATAAAATAATTACTTATAGACTCTACATTTACATTTACTGCCACGTTCGCAAAACAATAGGTAGAACCATGAGAAGAAACGGGCAATAAAACTCACGGTCACTCTTTTTCATCGCCAGGTTTTGCATAATACACATAATTTACATTTTTTAAGGTGCTCCAACTGTTACACCTTCTATATCACTTGTATATATTTAGTGTACATAATAATACTCAAGCATAATACTTTTGGTTAGCCTCCTCAGAATAGACATGGTGAAACAGGAGCATCCACTTACATTATATATACCTAATAATGCAGGTAATCCGCGAAAGTGATCAGAACCATGATAGAAATGATGCAGTTAAATATTAAAATCGAATACCAGCCCGCAAGACCGTCATCGCAAGTAGCACCCGTTCACGAGTATGACGCATGTGCCAACCATCATCCCTCTCGCCATATTAGAGGGACAGGGATGACCCGACACACTAATGATAAAACACGAAGTTAATAGTATCATTAAGAAGAGACGGAAAATTAGACGCTAATCCTGCATTAGCCCGTTTAGTTTGCGTAGTGTATTTAGTAGTGCCGCAAATTAGGAGAGGCATATGGCCAGCTGTGGACTACAAACTGATAGGATAGTAGCGTCATAGTGCAATACAATTCGTCGCTATAGTCAGGTTAAGTGTTTTGATTTTTTTTTATGGCAAACGAACAGACGGATTGCCTGATGATAAGCAATTACCACCGCCCATGGACACGACACAAGCAACACCACAGGAGTCACAAGTTCGTTGCCGCCTCTTGGAGTTGGGAAAAGGAATAGGGGATAGGGCTTCCGGCACTCTCACTCACCGAATGAAACGCAACAGTTTAGGTACTGTTACTTTACGTCGATTTTCTGTGAGAGGGTAGTACTTCCCCGGTCGAGCCGGCCCATTCATGCTGAAATTAGCAAGGCTCTGTTTGGCGAAGCCTTTATTACTTTCTATTTTTTTGTTCCAGAACATCCTGGACTACGGGCAGCGGGGGCACAACTACCCTCCGATCAGCGTGGTGGTGCCCGGGGGCGGCGCGGCGCACACTCCGTCACTGGGCGGCGCGGCGGGCGGGCGGGCGGCGCGCGCGCACGGCGGCAGCGTGTGGGGGGGGTGGGCCGCCGGGGCCGTGCTACTGGCGCTGCTGGTGTTGGTTGTCAGGGCTGCGGAGAAGTGCCTCGATAGGAGACTGTTTAAAAGTAAGTTTGACCTCACTACGATCACCGTTCTAGCGTTATCCCGGTTGCAAGACTTACACGCCTTGCAGCCCGGAGTCCGCTTGCTAGTCTAACCAGATATGACAGAATATCAACTTTACTACAGAGCGACCTCACTACAATTACAGACTACTGCAGTACACTGCTGGACAAAGGCCTCTCCCAACATGCGCCATGGTACTCTGCCCTCTTAGGTCTCTTTTTAGGTCGTCGGTTCACCTAGTCGGAGGGCGTCTCTCACTTGCCTAAACGTGGTCACTGTTCTGAGACTCGTCTGCTCTTTTGCTCGTCAGTCCTTTGGTAGACGTGGCCAACCACTTTAGACTGCTTATACGGCGAGCTATTCCGATAACTTCAGTTCTCTTCCGGATGACCTGGTTACGAATTTTATCCTTTAGCGAGACAAGGCTATGTAAAAATTAGAAGTAATCTAATGAGATAACCTGTTTTTATTTCTATACCTACTAATCGTAAAATGGACTTTTTGGTGTAATTGAGCCTATTTAATAATTCCAGATAGAAGACGACAGTCAGAAGAGTGGCCCACACCGAATGTCATGGCTACAAGTTGTAAGTAAACAATTGTTTTAAAAATCCTTCACCTTATACCTAACTAAATCAATAGATATTCAAGTTCTTTAAGACAATCAATAAGAGATAATACAGAGTTCTCTTCTCCACCACCTTATAAACTAAAATATCAATAAAATACATACATACATACATAGACTCACGCCAGAGACTTCGTAACGCCATTTGCAACGATCCTGACATAAATCTCTCTTGCTTCTTTCACTCCCATCAGATTCCTCATGCATGCTGTTCTGTTCAGGGCACTTCTCACCTGTCCTGTTTTTAGGATGTCTCCAATCTGGTCAAAGAACGTCCGCCTAGGTCTTCCCCTTCATCCTGTCCCTTCCACACTTGCCTTATATATCTGCTTGGTTAGTCTTTCATCATCCATCCTCTCCACGCGCCCAAACCATCTTAGCATACCTTTCTCGATGCTTGTCACTATATCTTCTTTTACCCCACAACACTCTCTTATCACACAATTCTTTACTCTGTCAGTCAGAGAGACACCACACATACTTCTCAGTGCTCTCATTTCTACAGCATTTATTCTACTTTCATGACTCTTCTGCCATACCCAACTATCACTACCATACATAAGAGCAATTACTAACACCCCTCTATCAATAAAATGAAAAAGTAATTATCCTAAATATTGAAATATACCTACTTATTGCTTTTTTGTATTTCAGTACAACACCACACCGTAGATGTCGGCTCATTACCACAACTAGACGACTCAGAATTCTCCTCCCAGGGACAACGGAGCTCTGACTTGCCCCCGCCTTACTCTGAATGTGCTCTTAAGAATAACGCCAACGTTCAGAAATCTTTCAGCACACTTAGTTCCGAAGAACCACCTCCTCCATACTCCGATTGTCTCGTAGCCTTCTCCAATAAAGATATACCAACAGTACATATACACAGACGACGAACGATCGATGAACCACAGACCAGTTCAGAATTAGATAATGTCCAGAATGATCTGATTGAAACCAGACACAGAATCGACCACGAAGATAATAATTATGACGATAGTACTATGAGAGTAGAACTAGTATTCGATAATGGTAGAATAGTAGAAAGGACAATAGATATTAATAGTACTGATAATGTGCCAGAATTAGTCGCCAATGTAGGAGAAACTGTCATCGGTAGTGGCAGTGTAGATGATAGTATTGTAGAAACTAACAGTCAAGATAGAGTTATTTTTGTATAAGTGAGGGTTGTGCAACTTGACAATTATGACGACGTACGTATACTATGTAACTATGATATCTATCTAATGTTGATTTTAATTACAATGTTCATTGTTTCTTTGTGAAATTCGAATGTAAGTTTGGTTGTTTTTTAGACAATGCACTTTAGATGGTCCAAGTAGGTTAACATTTCTTTCACTTTTATTACCACGATGAAATAATACTGCAAAGAAATACATAATTTTGTTTAGTTGTATCAAATATGCAGAGTCATAAGCAACTATCGTACGTACATAGTTACAAATGTCAAGTCATAATTTAGATAGTAAGTGATGAATAATAATCGAAGTATTATGGTGCGAGTGTGATAGGTCGTATGCAATATTATTTTTGTATAACGGTTTATGAAATCTAATACTCATCAATAGCAATGTATTGGAAAGTCGATAAAGGGGAATACATTTACGATCTCTCAAATGCAAAGAGGAAAAGTATTTCGATAGATATAAGCAAAAAGTGCTGTAACCAAATGATCTCATTGTACTCAACGATTTTAACGACAAAGTTCTTATATTCTCGTAAATTGGTAATCAATACTTACCTACTAACCTACCTGTGCAGGTTAAGTATAACTTTGTCACAATGGTCAACCCATCTGCCTTATAACAATAATCTTCAGATATCGTCAATGCCTTTCCATAAAGCAATAATATTAATAGAATTAACATAAGTACAGCTTAAACTTTGATCCTTTATAAATCTGTCTGTAAAACTTTCCTGTAACCAAATCTTCAGAATTGGTTCTACTAGATACACTATTCAATAGTTGACAATATTTCTCTACAATTCAATGACACGTAGTCGGTTGTGCTGATAAGATTATGTAAGTAATGTTGGGTAATGTCCGCAATGTCAGAAACATATTCAAGAATTCTGGAGCTAACTATCGGCTGGTCCCAGTATTAGATCTATTCATGTATTTGGTCACCAGAGATACAAATTTGGGATAAGTTTCACACATTTCTTTTATTGTCATGTCAAATATGTTAGTCAAATCCATGGTTGGATCGAATATTGAAACCGGCCATAAGTGGATGTGGAATAATTGTACAGCAAAGTGTTAACATTATTATTCGAAGCGCAAGTGCAACTAATATTTATGTTAATGCATGCAGCAGTGATGTGCCAAAGGGATTCAGAAAATATTACTTTAGTAAGTATTTTGAATGAGCAATATTGACAGAAAGTCACTGAATATTTGTGAATAACGAATCTAAAAATGTGATTTTTTGAATTGAAGTCGAAACGTCTAGATGTCAAGTATTCTTTAAAACGAACTTTATAGATTTAAAGATATCACATTTGAGACGCGATTAATACTGGTGTATAAGGTACTTCAAATGAAATTAATTTTGTATATGGTACTAGCAGTGGCCATACGTTCTCAGGCAAATCTGAAGGTATAGTAATCGAATCGTGTAACTGTCTTTGTCATTATGAAAAAACAAAACGTTCTGTCTTACACTGATGTTAATATGGCTCAGAGTGATGAAATATATTGCGGACTTACCATACCCTACTGATTGATATATTTTACGTAACGTACATACTTATGTAAACAAGTACTTAGGGTAGGTGCTTACCAAAGATACGTGAACTCACTAGTTATAGATATTTTGTAATTTTGTAGACACACCTAGCGCTAGAGTAGGTACCTCACATTCCACGGTATGTCACATTTGTAGGAGCTCTTTATTATATTACGATTGTACTGTCTTGATCATATACATTTTTAATAAATTTTATTTAAATTGATGTTGAGTTTTATTTGCAACCTTCCCTAGATATCAAGCTAGACACTTTGACCTTTGTACCTACCGTTCTTATGGCGTGGGAAATAAGGATTAAAATGGTACTGCAACTGTTAAGCTTGACTTGGCGTTGTGTGTACATGAGCTTCTCTAAAGTTCTTGACGAGTTTAACATTTTGACCAGCCATTTAACCTCGTCCTGCCCATTGTGATTTCAAAATCACAAAACATACTTCACGGTTCCTGCCCATCTAAAATATTGTAAAATTCTAAATTCTGCCCACTGTCCTTCAAAAATCAAAACAAAATGTATGACTATAAAAATAGCGTGAATCGTTTTATTATGATCTATTTACTGTCATAAAAAAATATATATCTTATGCATGACCTTTTCTTTTGATCTAATTTTTCTGGGCAGGAAGCACTTGTAAGATTTTGTACTTTGAAGAGAACAGTGGGCAGAATTACCAAACAGGTTCTAATTTGCTTGGGCAGGACGAGGCTATAGGTGAGAATCCATAGCGAACCAAGCATGCTATGGCATGTGCTAGCCACATTTTGGTTTGTCATCCATTCACGATCGTGGCTTTCAATAGATTGACAAGCTATCTGACCCGATCACCATAACGAATGTAATATAGACCTGTGATAGCTCCAGATCAATTTTGTTTTAAAATTTATAACGGTAAATGTGAAAGAAACAACATTAAAATTATTGTTTAAGTGCTTTATTGATACAACTATAGTATGTTATATCTAAGATTTAAATAAATAAGTACTAACTTAAAGATTTAGTTATACACATAAAATTACTTAATTATAATGAAAACCATGCTTTCTGAAACTCTTCCTGAAATATTGCGCTTTTACATACCATTAATCCATAGACATTATTATTTAGTTTTCACCCACAAAAATATGTCAGGATTTTTTAGCTATTTGTCCAGCAATCAGATGAGTTAAAATAGTAAAGCAAAACCTTTCACAATAATTCACTTATAGAAAAGGTAAAAGAAAGCATGGTTAAGTGTTTATAGTAAATAATCTTTACATAGTTACAAATATAAATGCAATTTGAGCTTCGATACAAGTAATAGTCCTATTATCTAAAATAGCGAGTATTGCTACAGGGATCATACATTTCTTCAAAATATTAAATGATAATCTTTACAGTAAACATGAAATAGTAAGTAGACATGTCAGTAAAATGAATTGTAATTATTTAAAAAATAATAAATAAACGTAATTTGGCATTCCTAATAAGAAACACCGAAGACATATTATTTCAGAATCAAAATAAAATATGAAACTATGAATGAATGTAAGAATCCTTGACGTAAATAAATGTTATTTATCTTATTCTAAATCTCAAAGAGATCCAACCTCCTTCATATATAGTATTATTTTGGTACAAACATACCTATTTATGAATTAAAACAATTATTTATTTAAATACAGTCTTAATGTCACAACTTTCTAGTTTTAGCAGTAGCACCAATATTAACACTAGATAACTAGCATATTAATCTTTATTCTTCTATGTTTATAAACTTTATTTGCTTAAACTAGAGAAAATATCCTTTAAGTCTTTTATTATCAAGTAAAATAGGACAAAAATATATGTCTAATTTTAAATACAAGTGGCTGTCATATTTAGCTATGAACAATTAGCCTAGAACAACTTTTGGATTCAGAGAAAGGATATTGACAAATACTAATATTTGAAGCCGCTTTACAAGGGTAGGTTAAAACTTTAGGCTAAAAGGGACCAAAAATACTCAAATTTACACATTCGTCTATAAAACTAAGAACATTGAGTCATTTCATGTATTTTAAATTCAATCATGTGTATAATTATTTTGGTGTATCTGGATGATGACTTTTACAATCTTTATTAATGTTTATGTATATAGATGATATGATAACTTATTCTTGCTCGTTACAGTAGCACAGTTCGTTATATTCCATGGTGCTAAGTTCATAGCTGTGATGGATATTCTCTCGTATCTTCGTCCTAGTGCTATTGTATTGTGAGCTCTATCGCTAAGTACTTACAGCTCGTTATTCTGCCGACGTCTGACGTACCTCGCGAAGTAATCGGGCCTCCAGCACTTGCATGAACCGGGGACTAAGAACCAGTCGTAGTATAGACGAACCTGGAGAAGTAGAAAAATAAAATTACAATGTGTATAGGTATTGGCTTAGGTATATAAAGAGAAACTGGGAATGAAATTCTAGTTAATGTTTTTAATGTCAGGCGAAATAATAATTTTGATTGGCAATAGGTGACAATCTAGGATTATGGTATGAGTATCCACGAAGATAGTCATGATAAACTATTAGACAATATAATAATATTATATGCTGCTAATAAGCTTTTAATCCCATAAACTTCTTCAATCCGTTATAAATATTTATAAAAAGTGGTTGATACTGTAAGATCTATACCGATCTATCGGCCGAAAAAAGAAACCCAGATAACATGCAAACTTGCAGCAAGTTTAAATCAAACTTGCTAGTTTCACTGTGACAAACTTGCATGAAGTTGGTTTTTCAAAGGATTTGGATGACGACGAGCACAGGTTGGTGGTCGGTCGACCTCCTAGATACAGCAGGAGGTGCTCGACGACCAGCTGTTGTCGGACCACCAACCTGTGCCTTGTACCTGTGCAACCTTTGCAAAAGCAAACTTCATGCAAGTTTGATGCATGTTTGTCACAGTGAAACTAGCAAGTTTGATTTAAACTTGCTGCAAGTTTGTTGCTATCTGGGAAGAAAAGACACCCTAGAAGTGACCATGAAACTACGTTTCTTTACTTTATCAGAGACCACTGTGATGCCCATTTTCATTTTATAGGCCATCATTTCTTGTTTTTCAAGTGAAAAATTATGATATACTTATTAAAGATGAGTAAATATTATTACCTGGTAGCATCCCATTTCATCATGTCCGTCGCAATGTGGCGGCTTGTCTGTGCTGGGCTCGGGCTCCGACTGTTGGCCCACGCGGTTCTGTATGTATTGCTGGTAGTCCTGCAATATTAGTCGTGGTCGTAAGTACAAGGTTACAAGCAGAATTCTGCCTTATTAGTTGAGTAAGGTGAGCCAGAATACCCCGTCTTAACTCTGCGTCTTACTATACAGTTGGTTGGTGGAGTGCTCACGGATTTTTAGCTTAGTGTGTATCCTAATACTTCTTAAATAGTGTTCATCGTTTTCGTCACCATTGAAAGTAAGTACAGAGTCTATTTTCATCTCTTAAGATTAGTGTTGATTAATACGATAAATGCAATTAATTTTAGCATTAAGATGTGGAACTCTTTACCAGCTCACGTGTTTCCCTCCACTTATGATCTTGGGTCCTTTAGGAGAGGCGTGAAAAAGCTTTTCTCAAGGCCGTCAAGGTGAGGGCCATCATGCCATAATGCCATGCTGGCTGCTGGGATGATGGCCATCACTATGGGACTTCACTGGCTGCTTAACATCAGGCAGCATGGAGTCAATTTGTTCGACAGAAAAAAAAGGAACTTCGTTCCAAAAAAATTTACAGTTTTCCTTTTACTCTCTTTCTTTCTACGTCGTATTGTGAGGTTAACTTGATCAGGCCGGCTGATTGCATTTGGCATAATTAGAACTAATAGAAATAAAGTCTTTTAGAATAGAGAATCAATCGACTGTGGATGCTAATGTAGTGATTTTAGCAATCGCCTCTTCGTACAGTATTACATAGATAGTTAAGAATTCGACCGGTTGAGACGGCAGGTGGTTTTTGTTTCAGGTGATTAATAATTTGTAAGTGACACATAAATGATTATTCAAATTTCAAAGTACGTAATAGTTTCAAAAATTAAATGTAAGACATACTCATATACTTCTAAAATATTGAAGATAACTCTTTCAGAATAACAGAAAAATTAAGGAGGAAACAAAAGTGACTAGGAGGCATTGAAATTAAACTACAGTTTACGGATTTTATCGCGATATATAGGTTTCACTAAGTTATTACATTTAAACCGGATGATCTAGAAACTACATTTTAATTTATTACTAGCCGACGTTTCGAATTCTTTACAGGATTCATGGTTACTGCAGACTGAGGTGATATTTGTTTTTTTATTGAATGTATAAGTTATCTCAAAGTACCCGAACATTTTTCAACTATTGGTGTTACTATTTAAAAAGAATGAGCTCACAGTGTCCTTATGTCTTCTGGTGACTTTGTCCTTCTTGGGTTTCATTAGCCGTATGACAGGGTCCCAAGCTGGAGGAACATTCCAACCGTCTTCCCTATTGAAATTAGGGTGCTTTTTAATTTCAATAGCTTTATGTATCATCCTTGGAAGAAAACGGTGTTCTTTTGCGAGTATCTGTGGTTCATCAAATCGCAGGTAGTGGTTGCTTATTGTTCTTCATATTCACACACAGCAGAATACGGATTTTGTTGAGCGTTTATATTTGATGTCAGCTACTCAGCTATAAGTCCATTGAGTCGAACGCCGGCGCCGGTTTAAATGTAATAACTTAGTGAAACCAATATAACGCAATAAAATCCGTAAACTGTAGTTTAATTTCAATATGTAACATTCGCGTAAACCCAAGAAAATACTATGACTAGGAGACTTTCAAAGCTCATACCAACGCAACAAACAACACTACTTAATCTACAAAGTTACATCGAAGTCCTGCAATAGCATTGTATAGTAATGGATACTACGGAATAGTACTAACCTGTAGATGTGACTGCTGTGGCTGTTGCCTGGGTGGATAGTGTAGTTCTGCCACTAGTAGTGACACCCAGCGGGGCGAGCTCAGGCACCCGCCGTCCAAGTAGTGGCAGCGGGACTGCATGCATCTGTGCGGACATTATTTACATTTAGTTCATATTGATATACTTATCCGTGTGGTGACGGATGAAGAATACGGATTGTCACCACCCCATATCATCCCATGGGTGTCGTAAGAGCCGACAGAGGGAGCATATTATGCAGAGAACAGCACTGTAAGAGATGGAAAACTTGATACAAACCCTATACCAACTCGTTTGGCTAGCGTGGTATAATAGGCCAATTCCTCCTTTCCAAGGAGAGGTCTAGTCCAACAGTGGACTGTTGAAGGCTGATAATGATGATGATAATGATATACTTATTCACCGTTCAGATATAGAATAGTATTAGGAATAGGAGCATTACGCCGTTTCATAACTGATTGCAATCTAATGAAAATGGCAATGGCCGCTCCAGTATTTTGTTTATGAAGTGTTAATTTATGTTCAAGAAAAACATTATTAAGACAGTTTTCTTTGGAAAAATACAGGTCTCTTTCGACCTGAAGTCGTCTAGATCCTCACTGGATACCATCTCTGTACACTAAAAAGTCGTAGCTATAGGTAATTGGTTTAATTGCATGGGTTTTCAAGAATGGACTTGGCTTGCCGTTAGCAATCGGTCTTCAAAATAAGCAACGCTTGCGCAGGTCAAAGCTTTGATGGGTAACCACGTGTGACATTTACATCAGAACGCTAACGTGCTTCGGAGGGTCTCGTTAAGCCCGTAATGCCCGATTCTTGTCCCAGGAGAATCGTTAGGCCATGTCGAAGGCTTATGGCCGGGCTGAAGTTTTCGACACAAGTGCTGTCCATACCCACAACACAAGCAAGGGAAAAAGGAGAGGAGATTAATTTGTGATGTCGGAGCTGGTATGAATGAAATACCGTTTGCACAGTCATTGCGTTATACGTGTTGTCGCTCCGAGCGGTTCACTTGAAGTGTGAGTGCGGCGATTCGCCCGGCACTCCCCACTTCGCACTACGCCCGGCTCAACACGCATAACTTCTTTACTAGAAGTCATAGCATCGTTATTTTTTTTAGGGTTCCGTACCTCAAGGTAAAAAAGGAACCCTTATAAGATCACTTTCTTGTCCGTCTGTCTGTCTATCCGTGTGTCACCACCGATTTTCTCAAGAACGGGTGGATCTAGCAAATTGAAATTTATACCAGATACTGAGGTCTATGGTTGCTATTAGGTGTATGAAAATCAGGGTTCTGGGTCAACCCAATAAAAAGATATGGTCAAAATTAGATTTTTGCAAAAACTTGTAAGTACCAAAATTAACCTTAATTTTCAACTTTTTTTAATTTTCGGAATTTTTCCTTCACTTGTGTTATAAGACCTTCGTTTTGACCAAAATTTGCAATTCTAGGTCAACCGAAAGTACCCTATAGGTTTTGGGTCGAAAACCTATATGGTAGTTCGCGTTGAACTAGAATCATGAAATTTGGCCAAAAGCAGGGTCTTACAGCACAAATAAAGGAAAAATTACAAAAAATTAAAAAAGTGGAAAATTTAAGGGTGTCCCCATACATACATAGTAGACTCCATTAAAGATAGTCCTCTAAGTTGTATGGGTGCTCATACAGATTTAGAGGACGTAATTCAACCTCAAATAAGGTAAAATGCGTACGGAACCCTCGGTGCGCGAGTCAGACTCGCACTTGCCCGAATTTTTTGTAGTAATAGGCGGCTAACGAGCAGACAGATCGCCTGATGGTGCACAATTACTGCCGCCCATGGACACAAGCAACACCACAAGAGTCACAAGTGCGTTGCCGGGGCTGCAACGCACTTGTGACTCTTGTGGTGTTGCTTGTGCTTGGGGATGGGAAAGGGATAGGATGAGAGAGAAGGGATAGGGGATAGGGCCTCCGGCACTCTCGCTCACCGAACGAAACGCAACAGTTTAGGTACTTTACGTTGATTTTCTGTGAGAGGGTAGTACTTCCCCGGTCGAGCCGGCCCATTCATGCTGAAATCAGCAAGGCTCTACTACCGTGAAATTTTCAATGCTTCTATAGAACCCCTTTCTTTTACATTGTTGAAAGTACAGTACTGACCTGGTAACCTCAACAGTCTGTGTGAAGTATCCCTCGTAGGGTATCTGCACGACGTACCGCCACACGCCCTGGTAGTTGCGCGCGAACACCGGCGTCGCGTACTCCACGCGCGCCGGACACGGGGTGGGCGGACCCTGGGCACGACCACATATTTGTTAATCTTAATATATAAAATCCTTGCGTTACTGACTGACTGACAGACACGCTACAGCCGAAACTATTGGGCGCAGGAAACTGAAATTTGGCATGTATGTTCCTTGGGGACCGTAGGGGTGCACTAAGAAGGGATTTCCCGAAATTCCCACGGGATCGGCCAAAGCGGGTAAATTTAAAAAAAAAAGCAGGCGTAGCTGCTGGCGTCTTCTAGTAATATACATGAGTCAGTAGTGTATTCTTAGCAATAAAATTTTTCGTGGTTTAATTAACACTGATTTTAACGGCTGTATGTACTGGTCTTTGAACATGGCAGTGGTCAGTGCCGAAATATCGATTACTAGAAACAAAGATACATGGTATACAGAGTGTAAAAAGACCCTTAACGAAAACTGAAACCCCATATTATACCTACCAATCATTACGAACATGTTTTACTTCGGCACCATACCTGGGAAATTACTGGTTCAGGAGATATTGAGGCTCAAAATTACTATGGAATTTTTGTAATTAGGTACAAAATCGATGCAATGCAATTACCATACCAACCAGTTCTATGGATGTCCTATGCTGCCATGGATAGGAAGGTATTGTACGCGCACAATTTTAATTGCGGTTTAAAAAATGTGATTATTTGAAAAAAAAAAAACATTTCCCAAGTTTTATTTTTGCTTAGTATGACTTGGCATGATGTCCAAAACAAGTAGACTTGGCTTGGTGATGGGTCTTGTGACATCCTGTATACATATATACCTGTATAGATATATCTCGAAAGATAACTTAAAATCAGAGTATTTTTATTTTTAGTACCTAGCGCTAATAGCATGACTTGACGTGGTATTTTTAATAGATCAACAGAGTTAGGCACCGCATGCACAGTTCATATTTTTGATGGGTGACTGCTCGATGTGAATATAATTTTATGATGCAAGTACCCTTAGTAGAAATATATTGTGAGCCTCTTCCTCAGTCATGAATAACCATATTGTTTTGATAAGTTTCATTATTCAAAAAAACATTCAACATTGAGGCTTTGAAGGAAAGAGATAATAACATAAACAGTAGGTAAGCAAGAGCGAGAAAACCGACCTCATATCGGTGCTGGTGCTGCGGGTGTGGCGGCACGCCGGGGTCCTCGCGTCTCTCCACGCCGCCTGATGACTCACTGTCGCCGTTGATCGCGCGGTACAACATGCAGAACCTGTGGAATAAACAGCTTGTTTAATATATGGGTTTTACTAGAACCAGTACTACCTAAGCCTGATTTGGGATGCCAGCGATGACAGCCAATAAAACCATTATAACCTAGAAGCAAAGTTGTATAAAAAGCTGTCAAAAGTGTCGTATCCGGACAACTTCCAAATTCGCCGCTAGAGGCGCGCGGATAATCTTTGCATCGCCATGAATTCTCCAAAGATTCAACACATTCACTATTAATTTCGCAATAACTAAACGTACAACTAAACGATGCCTTAATTTTCACTACGTGAAACGGAACGCAATTCTTGCCGTCATAAACATTTGAGTATTTGACACATTGTCAACAAATTGACACTACCTAAGTACCTACTCAATTGTAATTTTTAGGTTATAACTAGAATTTTCACGTAAATTGTGTATAATATAAATGTATTTTCAACTTTCATTCATGATAAAATGTCTTCAGCGTTAGTGCGACAGGCTCTCGAACTGGTTGATCAGGAAGGTAAACATATCAAGTAGACAAATTTAAAAAAATAAATAATAAAAGTATTGTAATGTTGTTGTTATTGTTGTAGAAAGCGTGGTGAAAAAGCGTGGTGTTCGCGCGCGGCCGGCGGGTCAAGGTTCGTTACGTCACTCAATTGTCGCGTTCTTACTACTCATATCAAATAGTTTATAACCACTACTTGAACTCGTATCGTTCTCCGTAATCATTTATTGTACTTTTATTGCCGCGCTATGGAACGCCTTATATAATACTTTCAACGTCAAAAGTCTACATGTTTCTCAATAAGTTTTCGACTTGACAGATCATCGGCACCTCTTCAAGAGTAAGCCAAGGAAAAGCAAGGAGCTAAGCAAGTCTAAGGATCAAATAACTGAGGAGAATATTAAGAAGTTGTTGGCGCTGTCTAAACCTACTGCTGACTCAGCAACCACTGAAAAGGTAGGGCTTGATTTCTGTTTTTTTTTTAATTTTACTTTTTCTGTATTTTCCCAGTGTTACATAGTGTTATGGACTGTTCTATTTTTATTTAAGATTCTAACCCACTAACCCTCAGTTGTTTCGGTTTCATTTTATAAAGGACTAGATGATGCCTGCGGTTACACCCGCGTTATTTAAGGCTACTGCTTCGCTTCCGTGGCGCATAGCGTGATTTTATATAGCCTATAGCCTTCCTCGATACATGACCTATCTAACACTGAAAGAATTTTTCAAATTGGACTGGTAGTTCCTGAGATTAGCGTGTTCAACCAAACAGACAAACTCCTCAGTTTTATAAATTATATTAGAATTAGATATCTCATCATCATCATCACATCAGCCTTTAATAGTCCACTGCTGGACTAGGCCTCTCCTTTGAAAGGAGGAATTGGCCTACTATACCACGCTGGCCAAACAGGTTGGTATAGGGTTTGTATGAAGTTTTCCTTCTCTTGCAGTGTTGTGCTCTGCATAATATGCTCCCTCTGTCAACTCTTACGACACCCATGGGATGATATGGGGTGGTGACATTTCGTATTCTTAATCCGTCACCACACGGACAATATAGATATCTAGTATATTGTAAATAAATAAAACAGGTACAGACTAGTCTTATTCAAGACAAACTGGTGACCTGAGGCCTCATAAATGCTCATTTTACACACAATAATTATGTTCATGTTTATGTGATTGAAATAGTTAATTGTTTGTAAAGTATCACTGTAATCAAGCCTGATAACTTTTTGCATTTAATATATATTGTGTAGTAAATGAGTAGAAGTCTCTTTCACCACTGTAACATGTTCAAGACCTTCACATTGTCCTTTCCAACCTCTGAAAAGGTAGTTGTTGATACATCTTGTATACAGATGGTAGAAAAATGAATAGTAAGATGACATGAAATTATAGTAAGATACCTACTCCAAAAAAATATGATAATATGACTGATTGTAATAATGTAAGTCAACACTAAATAGCACTCACACATCCATGCCAGCTTAAACAAACACATAATTATGAGACCCCACATTACACCAGTGCATCGGGTGCAATTCAAATACAATTGCCCTTATTGTATTGTGAATTGTGTAAGCGCTGTTAAACATTATTGTTTGAGTGTAGTGATGCATAACGCAGGCACATGTGATTAGATAACATGTCAGTGATACTGCTTGTGCAGTGCAGTTGAGATATGTTGATCCTTTAATAGCACTCATTATACTAGCATTGATAAAAATATATATGAGTGAAGAGATGTCATATATTATGTTGGTAAACAAGTGATGAATGTGAAAGTAGACAGATGAAAAGGAACAAAGAGTCCTAGGAACAGATAGGTGGACTATGCATAGGTTGGTTGTTGGTTTTTGATATACTATAATATGTATTATTATTTACCTATGTATTTATTTTTCTTTAATTTATATTTATTTATATAATTAAATCTTATGTAGGTATATTCTATTTATTACATATTATATGAAATAATTCCAGGCACCGATATATTAGTATAAGGTTTTCTTTTTATTTTTTTTTCTGTATTTTATGAATTAGATACTTAATGCATGATGAAAATCAGGTTTGATTTGAGGTGTAGCCTCAAATCACCAATAAGCCTGAGTGGTGACCTCGTTTTCACAATATACACACTGTTACTTTTTAATGTGTTTACAAAATAATAATTATGTAACCTGTGCCATATTATAAGGTAAAAAAATGTATGTAGATATGTTCATGTATGTTGTGGAAATGCTTTTCTTCTTCTTAAAAGTGTTGTGGCAGTTTTAGCTGTCATGCTACCTATAACTCCTATAACAAATCTAAAATGTTGAGGTTGAATGGTTGTGTTTTTATTGTTCTCCCGTATGCAGAAGTTACTGACTGGGCAGTGATGAAATTTTGCATCAATGTAGTTTAGATACCGAAATGGCAAAAACGCTATGTGGTGATAATCATCACCCATGCAGATGGAACCGTGGTTAGAAACTAGGTGTTAATTTTAAATGTTTGAGTAAACCTTGAGCACTATAATTAACCATAGTAAGTCTTGGTTGTAATATAGACAACTCTTTAACAATAATCAAATCAAATAATTATCAAATTGGTTCAAGTGTATAACAGGATAATCATGGATAATAAACAAATTGTGTTTATCTGATAAAGTTTTATCTTAATGATTTTATATTATCTTGGTAAATAGTTGGTCTAGTTGCATGAGATTATGAACCTATTATAATGAAATAATAGTTATATTTATTAAAATTGTATCTTGTAGATGTTTTCATTTACTTTTGAATGTGGAGGATGCAGTTGGATATGATGGTAATTTTTTTAATATCGGTAGATATGTTTAGTTGAAAACACATGTGGCAAAAATAAGTAAATAAGTACATTCTTAATAGCATGTGATTGCTTCCTTATGTGCAATATACTTTATTTTGTGTAAGCTCCACAAAACATACACTTGTGTTAACAAATTTTAACAGAATTTATCATTGTTTAATTTTGGTGCTATTGTTAGGCAATCATTAAAATAATTAATAATTACTCTACTGATAATACAACGCCACTTATTGACTGATTGTTGCATTTTTCATGACAGCCATGGACAAGCAATAATTAACAACTTAATACGCATATAACTTCGAAAAGTCTTTGGTGCGCGCCGTGAGTTAGCACCCGATACCCTCTGCGTGGCAGTCTGTTGGTATCTCCACTAGGCTATCACTGCCTAAATTGCCATCATTTTTATACATACATATCTATCATATTTAATTGCTTTATTGTCATTTGCCTAACCACGTCAATATTTGTGTTACAGATAGTGGAACGCGCGATAAAACGGAAACCTTTGGCGGACAAAATAGAAGTGAAGAAAGACGATAACAAATCCATACTGTTCCCAGAAGGCAGCGAGTCGTTCGAAGACTTTGAGACTGAGCTCTTCTGCAGTTAAAAATATACTTTATTCATTAAAAACAAAGTTCAAAGTTATTTGTACAGACAGAAACTGTTTGTCAAATAAAATTTCACTTTATTTTTAGCTATCAAAGTTCAAAGTTGTATATACAGTTGCGAGACAGTTTGGCAGTGAAAACTGCATTTTTATTTTCTTCAAAGTTGATATTGATTCTTATTAGTATTACAGTAGAGTTGTGATTTGTGTAGCAGTGTTTAAAATGCATATATATGGATATACGTGACGCAGTGGTTGGCAAGATTGTACTGGGGTGCACCGCTTCGGTATTTCTGCTGCTAGCCTTCTGGATAAATACTTATCCTTTTATTGACGAAGGTGAGTCTTTTACGTATTATTCTGTATATTCTAGATAGACAATTTTATCCTAATAAATTACAAAATAGAGCGAAATTTGCATTATGACATGTGCCTAGTAAATTAACCGAAAATTCGAGTTTGATCATCGTCGCGTTGTCCCGGTTATAATATCCAAGTCTTTCGCGTAGGAGCTCGGTTTCTGCTTTCTAGTCTAAACAAGTTTGAGAGTGTATTAGCATTCTAAAGAGCGACTAAAGTCTGACCTCAGAACATAAACAGATAGCATGGCTTAGACCGGTATTAGAATATTCAAGGATACTGACTCCGTAACATCTGTCCAAAATCCTCATGGCAGCTGAAGTTGATGGCTTACCTAACGTTCTCTCCGATTCACGGGACAAGGGATGTTTGACAATTCAAATTTATACCTATCATTTTTAGGGTTCCGTACCTAAAAGATAAAAAACGGGACCCTATTACTAAGCCTCCGCTGTCTGTCTGTTTGTCACCAGGCTGTATATCATAAACCGTGATAGCTAGAAAGCTGAAATTTTCACAAATTATGTATTTCGGTTGCCGCTATAACAACAAATACT